>CM030364.1:267223804-267648804 GCA_017893485.1 Hemerocallis citrina
CCTCCTAAAGATGAGGACGAATTTGGATTTCTCCATATCCTTCTAGGCTGGCTCATAACGGGTTGGAACCCGTATCCAGTAGGTAGATCCGTCCATGGGTTGTTGGGCTCTGAAAAAGAGACCCAGTCCCCATTTTGGACCCATTTGCAGGTGAAATTACCGTTCTACCCCTGAGAGCTTTAAGACTCGTGCCCAATTTGAACGGTTCTGATTTAGTCCCATTTTTAGCCATATCAACTACAATTATTAAAGGAGAAGACGTGTAAGTGCTAATCATTTAGTAATAAGTGTTAAATATTGTAATATATTAGTCCCATTTTGAATTATGTATAAGTTTAGTATTCGGCTCCCTCCTATATATAGGAGACAATGTACTCAGTTATAATTCAGTTCAATAATCCAATAATATTTTTCAATCTCTCTGTTAACCTTAACATGGTATCAGAGCAAGATTATACAAAATTTATTTTTTTATTTTCTACATCAAAACCCTAGAAAAAAAAATGGTAAAGCCAACTTCAACAAGAAGAAGAAGAAGCCAACTTCAACAGCAACTTCAACCCATCCTCTCGTCGAAATCAACCCGAAGAACCCATCGTCAAAATCCATCGTTGGTAGCACCCAAAAGAATCCATCGTCGAAGTCATCAATGACCTGTCAACACCTCCACACCGCTGCCATTAATGTGGTTTGCTGCCATCGTGGCTGCCTACATCTCCTTCTCGTCCTCGTCGTCGAAGATAGAAATGCACATCGTTGTTGTCTCTTCCACCCACACTAATCCAGACGTCCTTCCCTCTCCTCCTCCCTTCCCCCTGGTCGCAACTCACCCAAATCAACATTTGAAACCCTAGCTGCCTAATCCAAAAGCAACAACCCGAAACCCAGAAACCCAAATTCCAAACCCTATAAACCCTAATACATGTTTATGTTTCAAACCCTATACATCCAATTCCAAACCCGAAACCCACTCCAACTCCACAACAGACCTGAACCCATTTCAGACCTATCTCCCTTACAAAAAAAAAACCCACTAAACCACTATCCAAATGTAACGCCTTGAATTCAAATAAGACCGAATTCGAGATTTCACAGGATCTTTCCTTCACATTCGTACAATTTTACAAGGAAATTAAAACTTTTTCAACAACATCAGAGTTCTTTACATTTTGTTTATACAGCAGAAGAATAAAAGAAATACAACTTTGAAAATAAAATACAACTTATACAACTTTATCAATGTAAGTCATCAACCTGCATCATAACAATTTTATCTCTTCATAAAAAGTCCATTACTTGCATATTAAGCTGTGAGCACGTCAGTCACTTACAACTGACGAAAATGTTATACTCGACGCATCCTCTCTATCCCATACATATAACGATCTCATTACTTTTAACAAACCACAAAAATTGAATGAACAATAAAGTGTTAAATTTGACTACGCTAAACATGTAAGGGTATGATTCATGGGCTCTCTTATTAACATGTAAGGTTGTAACTTATCATGTATTAGTCCAAGCTTAACTTAATTTAGGATTTTACTAATGGGCTTGATTTATGGACTCTCTTTTAATTTATTAACGTTAATTATTCTAGTGGCACACTTTCTTTAATCAATCTAATGGGCTAGGATTTAATATTTAGGTCCATGGTTCATAAGAAGGCTAACTGAAAACTTGTGCATGCTAAAATTAGTAAATAAGAGTAAGAAAAGAGATGGATAAATTAACATGCGCATCATACGTGCAAAAATTAAAAAAAAAGCATTTTTAATGTAAATAAAAATGTGGGGTATTACAATACTCCTCTTTAGAATAGTTCCGTCCCTAAACTACACTTAGGAGTGAGAAAATACAAGAGAAAGAAAAGAAAAAGTTTACAAAAACTTTTGTTAAAGAGTTCAGGGTGATCTTTCGTCATCTTTTCCCTCTGATTCATCAAGTGTCCTCAACAAATTGGTTCCTCCAAATGACCTTTGACCATAGGTATTGTCTTATTTCTCAAGACTTTTTCACGACGATCCACGATCTCATTGGACACTCAGCATAGCTCAAACTCCAGTTGTAAACCTTATGGCACTTCTGGCAAATGATGACTCGGATCTGGGATATAACCTCGTAGCATGGATACAAGAAAGACATTGTGTACTTGGGCCAACTCTTCTGGTAGTTCTAATCGATAAGCTGTCTTCCCAACTCTCTTCAATAATCTTGTAGGGTCCAATGTATCTCGGAGCTAATTTTCCTCCCCTTCTGAACCGAATCACACCTTGGTCGGAGACCACCTTCATCAAACTCTAGGTCTCTCCTCCGGTTGTCTGCATAACTCTTCTACCTACTCTGTGTGGTCGACCAACCTCTTCCTGATCAGCTCGATCTTTTCTAAGGTTTGTTTGCACAATCTCTGGTCCATACAACTGCTCGCTCTCCCACTTCATACCAACAAAACCGGTGTCCTGCACTTCCATCCATATAGAGCTTCATCCGGCGCCATCCCAATGCTTGCCTGAAAACTATTGTTGTATGCAAACTCCACAAGACGCTAAATGCCTTTCACCAGTTTCCACCGAAATCTAACACACACCATCTCAGCATATCTTCCAGCACCTATTGACTCTCTCAGTCTGCTCATCAGTTTGAGGATGAAATGTCGTACTGAAATCACTCTTCGTCCCCAAATCTACTTGAAGACTTCTCCAAAAATGCGAAGTGAAATGTGCATTCGTCAGGACACTATTGATAGCGGGACTCCATGGAGCTTCACAATCTCACCAACATACATCTCGGCCAGCTTTTCCATTGACCAAGTAAGCTTCATTGCCAAAAAGTGAGCCGATTTGGTAAGTCGGTCCACTATCACCCCAAATTATATCATTGCCTTTGGAACTCTTGGGTAAACCCATGATGAAATCCATGCTGATACAGTCCCATTTCCACTCTAGGATGGGTAATGGATGCAACAAACCGCTGGGCTTCTGATTCTCTGCTTTGACCTGCTGACAAACTGCACACTTGGCAACAAACTCGACTACATCACGCTTCATCCCTGGCCACCAAAAATATAGCTTTATATCCTTGTACATCTTGGTACTTCCTGGATGCACGGATAACAAAGTAGAATGCGCTTCTTGAAGAATACTCTCCTTCAGTTCTGCTAGATCTGGCACACACAGCCGCTCGCCATACCACAGTAACTGCATCCTTCACACCTGGAATTCTGCCACTTGCCAATACCAACCTGCTCTATCATCTTTTGGATCTCTGGATCTGCCTTCTGACCGTCGATGATTCTGTCTTTCAAAGTGGGTCCGAATCCTTAATTGAGCTAAGGAAGCTCCCACACCTTGCAAAACCATTTCAATCCTACTCGATCAAGCTCCTCTGCCAATTTCTTCTGAGTTGTGAGTAGTCGAGACAAACTGCACTTTTTGCTAAGCGCATCTGCCACAACATTTGCCCTTGTCTGGATGGTATTTGATCTCAGGTCGGATATCTTTCCAACACTTCTAAACATCTCCTCTGGCTCAGATTTAGGTTCCTCTGCTGATAGATATATTTCAGACTCTTGTGATCCGTGTACATGTTGACCTCCTCCCCGTAACACGTAATGCCTCCACTGCTTCAAAGCAAAGATGATAGCTGCCAGTTCCAAATCGTGGGTTGGATAATTCTTTTCATTGCGGTCTCAGCTGTCTAGACCCATAAGTTATTACCTTTCCCTCCTGCATCAGCACACAGCCCAATCCGCGATGGGAAGCATCGCTGTAGATATCATAGTCGATTCTTACTCTTGGCAATGCCAAAATGGGAGCGGTAGTCAAACTCTCCTTTAACTCCTGGAACTAGCTTCACACTGCTCCGACCATTTGAAACTCACGTCTTCTTTGTAAGTCCTGTGAGCGGCACAGCTATCTGAGCGTAACCTTGAATGAACCTTCTGTAATATCCAGTTAAGCCCAAAAAGCTCCTAATCTCCTTCGCTGTGGTCGGTCTTGGCCAATCTTTCATCAGCTTCATTCTTCTGCGGGTTAGTAGCCACTCCCTCCTTAGAAAGGATGTGACCCAGAAAGGCAACTTTAGTTTTCCAGAAGTCACATTTAGATAACTTCGCATACAGCTGATGCTCCTGTAGCTTCTTTAGAACCTTTACTAAGTGCTTGGCATGCTCTTCCTCTGACTTGGAATAGACCAATATGTCGTCAATGAATACAACGACAAGAGAATTCGGTGAATGGCCACAGAACTCTGTTCATCATGTCCATAAAAATAGCCGGTGCATTTGTGACTCCAAATGGCATGACTAGAAACTTCATAGTGACCATGCCTAGTTCGGAAAGATGTTCTTGTGCACATATTCTTCTTTCACTCGGACTTGGTGATATCCTAACCGCAAGTCTATTTTTGGAGGAATACAGCTGCTCCTTGTAGACGGTCAAACAAATCATCGATTCGAGAAATTGGGTACTTGTTCTGTACTGTAAACTTGTTCAACTTTCTGTAGTTGATACACATCCTGCATTGATCCATCCTTCTTCCTCACCAAAAGAACCGGGGCTCCCCACAGGTGATGCACTTGGCCTGATGATTCCTTTGCTCAACAATTCCTCGATCTGCTTCTTGATCTCATCTTGTTCAACTGGTGTCATTCTGTATGGTGCCTTGGAAATAGGTGCACTCCCTGGTTGAACAGTGATGCTGAAACTCTACATTTCAATGAGGGAGAAGCCCTAGTAGATCATCAAGAAATACAGCTGGAAAATCTCGGACAACTGGGATTTGCTTTACTTCTTCGGAACCTTTTGCTCTGACAAAGCTGCTACCAACTCCTCTTACCTTGGATGTAACTGCTGGTCCTCCTAGAGCCTTCACCACGACTTCCTTGCTCTTGCATTCAATAGTGGCACTGTAAACTGACATCCAGTCTATGCCAATAATGATGTCGACTCCAAGAACTGCAATTCAATGAGGTCGATGCTCAAGAGCCTGCCTCTGATTTCGAGATCACACCCTTCATAGTATCGATCAGTTGTCAAATTTTTTCCTGACGGAGTCGCCACAGATAGAACCTTGCCAGGAAAATTTTAGTTTCGACTCCCAATCTTTTGCAAATGAGGGTGACACAAAAGTGTGCGATAATCCCGTGTCAAATAACAGTGATGCTTCTATTCCATTTATTAGAATTTATCCTGTTACATATAAGTGCTTTCATTACATAACATTTATTACATAAGTGGAAAAGCAACAAAACAACTAGGCTTCATCTTCCATACCAGCCATCACATTATCCACATCGTCAGCATCTGCTTCCATCAAGGCGAACACCCGCCCCTGCCTAAACTGCTTTTGTCCAGGGTTGGACTGCTGCCGACTCGGTCCTCCCCGTTAAAGCTGAGGGCAATTAGACTTGAAGTGGCCCTCCTTGCCACATAGAAAACAAGTCTTAAACGACTGTGGCTTGGTGCACCCAGTAGATATGTGGGCCTGAATCTCCACATCTGTAGCAAGTGGATACCCTTTCTGCCACTACAACAACATTGGCTCCAGTTGGTTTGAAGCGTTGTGCTGGGGGCTGACTCCTGAAGTTGCTTAGCACTGCATGCCTCTTGCCCAAGTTTCAATTGTTCCTCTTGACTTGCACAGCCTGGAACTGGTTCATGTTTGACTCAGTTGCAGCAGCCCTTCTGACCAGCATCTCGAAACTGCGGATACCCAGGGGTATCATCCAGGATCTCAGACTTGGCCTCAGCCCTTGCTCAAATTAGTGCGCTTTCTTGGATTCATCCTATACCATTTCAGGTGTGTACCTAGAGAGCTGGTTGAACTTGGTCTCATATTCCCATACCGACATACCGCCCTACTGCAAGCTCAGAAAATTCCATGACCTTCTTTTCCTGAACGTTCAATAGAAAGTAGTGGCTCCTGAATTCATCAAGAAACTCCTCCCAAGAGAGTTGTACATTGCCCAACGTCATTTTTAGCGATTGCCACCAAACACCCGCATCCTTTTCTAGTTGAATGGTAGCAAATTTCACCTTGCTGGCCTCTGGGGTTCTTGTGCATCAAAAACTGTTTCGATTTGGTCTGATCCAGTCGTTAGCTGCATCTGGATTGTCCTGTCCTTCAAACACCGCTGGATTCATCCTTTTGAATGATTCAATCAACCAACCTGATTGCCTCTGGAACATGCATTGTTGGCCCTGGTCCCCTATTTCCAGCGATGTTTGCGGTGACAGCATTTAGGGTCTGATAGACTCGAGCCAGTTCAGTCTCTAGATCTAGCCCATTCTCACCGTTTTTCTCTCGTCGTTCATGATCCTTTGTGCCATTTCTGAGTCATAAAATTATTCATCATGATTAACACAAATAAAATCGCTTCAACAAAGTTTATTCATTCTAAAATTTAAACTTTTTACATTCAGAAAGAAAAATTTTGTTCCAATACATCCATTACAGAAAATATCCTAGATTCTATGATTTCTCTTGGCTTCTCTGAGCTCTTCCTGTAGTTTTAGGATTTCCTTCCTCATGTCTTCGAAGCTCTATTATCACTCTTCCTTGTCCCAGCGAGTGATGTGGTCCAACTTAGCGAAGTGTCGATCATTCACGAGTCGGACCTTCTCAAGCTCGCACACTTGAAAGTTCAGCTCCCGGATGCGCTCCTTGTCCTGTGCCCGTTGTAACTCCAAGTGGTTAACTCCCCACTTTTGAGCGTCCAATTCCCGTCGAAGAGAAGCAACAATGTCATTTGGGTCATTTGGAACGAGCCCTTCGTTTGGGGAGTCTTCGGGAAGGTCAGGCGAAGGTGGAGTGAAGTCCCTGGACTCGGGAAATTCTTCTTCTATCTCAAATGGTTCTTCTTCTTCCTCCTCCTCTAGTTCTTCTTCTTTCGGGTCCTCTTCTTCTTCTTCCGTTGGTTCTTCTCTTCATCCTCGAAGTGGAAAAATCAAGGCGCCTCATTCTGGGGATTATGCTGATTGGCCATCTTATAGGGAAAAGGAGGAGAAAAATGTCATCTCATAGAGAAACACAAACATAAATTTAAATCTCTATAAGTTGAAACTCACCCTCTAGTGTCCACTCTAGAGTGTCATTCCTTATAAATTTGTACTACTTGTGAAGCCTGCTCTGATACCATCTGTAACGTCCCAAATTTTAAATAAGACCGAATTCGAGATTTCATAGGATCTTTACTTCACTTCGTACAATTTTACAAGGAAATTAAAATTTTTCAACAACATCAGAGTTCTTTACATTTTGTTTACACAGCGGAAGAATAAAAGAAATACAACTTTGTAAATAAAATACAACTTATACAACTTTATCAAAGTAAGTCATCAACTGCATCATAACATCTTTATCTCTTCATAAAAAGTCCATTACTTGCATATTAAGCTGTAGGCACGTCAGTCACTTACAACTAACGAAAATGTTATACTCGGCCATCCTCTCTATGCCGTACATATAACGATCTAATTACTTTAACAAATCACAAAAATTGAATGAACAATGAAGTGTTAAATTATGACTATGCTAAACATGTAAGTGTATGCTATGCCTTAATGCCTATTGCACACATTTTATACTAGGATGACACTAATGTATACTTGTTTGAATTCTATGCATCACATACTACATAGGTCCGAGGGCAAGCACCTACGTACTCCACATTTAAGGGTTCGATCCCTCTCCATGAAACTACCCAGAAATAAAACAAGGTTTAGATCATTTCACGAATATGGATCCCAGCCACGAAGATCCACCGCCGACTGTTATAACAGATCCCTCATCATGCGAATCATCCCGCAAGTGCCCCTCTAGCCTCGGTATACGTATATACATTGGCGTATGGCAAACTATCCGCCCGACTATTGAAGATCCCGGAGTCCACTACTGACCCGTCCTCATAGTCCCGAATTAAAAAATAAAAGCCTATTTCCCACAGAGCAACCACAGTCACGGAGATCCACCGCCGAATGGGTCTATAGCCACAGAGATCCACTGTCGACTATATAGAGGCAACCCACTTACGTTTGCCCAGGTTTACTACGTCTTTACTTATGTGCCTAACTGTTTAGTTCAAGACTTGAATAGATTTCCAAGCCTAGAATTAGTTTTTCCTCCTACCGAACTTAATCAATATGACCATATCTCAAAATATAACTTAACTCTTTTCAATTCAACAGTGCCGGTACCCAAGGTCTCACTAACTCTAAGTCACAACTTTTCCATATACAAGAATCCATGGGTACACATACTCTTTAATAAACATGTCTTAAACTTTGATATTTTTATCTTCAACTTATTCACAAAATAGATCCATGTCTCATCTTAGTACTTATTCATGGTTCACTCATGCATTTTCAATTCAAACATAGAACAAATAATTCCTTTCTTGGACAAAAGATTCATCACCATAAATTCTATTAGAAATTTAAGAAATTTACATCACCATTCACATTCTCAACATAAGTGTTTATTTACACAAGAAGGATTCATAACTAGTTACATATTTTTCCTTCTTTTCAAAAGATCTTTTACTCAAATAATAATTTTTGGAATCAAAACTCATTTACTAATTAGTATCTCATTTTTATTTCCTCAAAATATACAATAAGATTTCATAACAATCTCTAATAACTTCCATTTTATGATAGGAGTTTATTCAAAAATTAAAATCATCTTAATCTATTAAAACCCTACCAAAAAAATCAAAAGAGAGGCTCGGGTTTCGAACCCTGAACCAACCGAGACACAGCAACAGAGCCCAAGCCCAGTCACGCTAACCATACAGTCAATTCGGACTTTGTGTCTAAGCTCTTGCCGAAAATGCTTATGAAGCAAGACTCAGTTTCGGGAGTTAATTAAAAGGGTAAATTTTTTTTTTGCAACTATCAAATTTCGAACCCAAGATTTCTTACAAAGAGTGCTATGTGTTGCACTGGCTAACCAGTAAGTCCAAGTGTATTTTCTGTTTAGAAATCGTATTAATATACTTTTGTTCAAACTCTCTGTTATCCTCTTTTATAAAAAACTCGATTTCTCCATTGTTTCTAATCTTTTGTTAGACTAAATTTTGTTCATATAAATTGAGTTTACTTTTTAACAGTAACTCATAGATTTAATATTCATACTTTAGACAAATAATTAACTCTCAAGTTATTGCTTTTTAAACATAAACATGCATTATGTTAATTTAAACAAAGAAGTGCATTGTATCTCTTACAAGTATTCAAACGAGTTCATAAACATCAAATTTCTCTTTACAAAAATTTATTTGCTTGTTCTAAGAGGAAAGTTCAACAATTATTCATATAATCAAAATATCTACATTCTTGTACACTAGTTCATGGCAAAATGATCCATTATTATTTTTCTCATTACCAACTAACATAATTGTTGATTAATTTACTAAACATAGCATTTTTCATTATATACAATGCATAGGTTTGTTCTACTTTACCAAATCAAATTCTACACTGCTCATTTATTTTCTTATTAGCATGCACATTCTCTATAATTAGAAAGTAGAGAACACCCACCTCTAATGAAGGTTGAACAAAAGTGGAGGCACAACTCCTAGCTCCTAGCAAGAACTTCTCCTCCTAGCAAGAACACTCTACTCTCTTTCTTTTCTTTCGCTTATTTTGATTTTTTTTTTGGTGTAAAAGAGAAGGAGAATGGGGTGCTATTTATATAATAATGTTAGGATCTAATTTGCATAAATCTCCACCTAATAACTCTCTCCTTAATTGCCCAAACAACTTTTCATTTTCTAACTCCTAAAACTCCCAACCTTCCACCTTTCCAACCCTTCAAAACTCAACACCACCCCCCCCCCCCCCCTCCACTACTACAATCCGGCCAACCCTAGGTTCAAAATCGGCTACACCCACACATGCACATACAAAATAAATACATCTTTCTATAGTTCTAAATGTGAACTGAAAGTTGTAACTTGTCATGTATTAGTCCAAACACAACTTAATTAGGATTTTACTAATGGGCTTGATTCATGGGCTCTCTTTTAATTTATTAACATAATTATTCTAGTGGGCTCTTCTTTTAATCAATCTAATGGCTAGGATTTAAACTTTAGGTCCATGGGTCATAAGAAGGCTAACTAAAAACTTGTGCATGCTAAAATTAGTAAATGAGAGTAAGAAAAGAGATGGATAAATTAGCACGTGCACCATACGTGAAAAAAATCAAAAAAATGCATTTTCCCGACCGTAGCGCCGTCGTCGCCAGTCTTCGCCACCCTCGCCGTGGGTGTCGCCGTCGTCGCCAGTCGTCGCTGCTCCTTTTTCCGTCTTCTTCTCTCTATGTCGCTGTGGTGAAGAAACACAGTGGAGAGTTGTGATGTTTGTTGTTGTGTAGAGGGGAGATCTTGAGTTGTTGTTTGTTGTTCGTGTGGAGGAGAATGGTAGTTGCTGAGTTGCTGTGTTAACTTGAATTGCTGTGTGTGTTTTGCAAGTAGCTCGCACGTGTTCGTGGTTCTTCGTCTGGATTCTTATCCCGTTATTCTATATATTCGAATCTACTAATTAAAAGGCAAGTCGCTTCTTGAATAAGTTGTTTGTTTTGTTCAAGATTTCTTTGATCTCTCCAAGTAGATCCAGTCCTTTTTATTGTACTGCTATTTGAAATTCCGTTAAGTTTATTGAGGTTTTACACGAGCTAACCCGATATACTCTTAATATCGTGCCTATATCCTGGATCTAAAACCTAGTCCCTATTGTTTCTTGCATATGCACATTTACACGAAAAATGTCTAGATCCATATTGTAGACTTGTTTGATGAGTTGGACATGTTAGATTGAATGTGATTTGATGAATTGATTATCATGCCTATGAAATTGCATCTTAAAACTGAAATTATGCGTGCTGAACATCTAGCATCACTTTGATTATTAATTAGCATGAACTATATGATTGTATGATTAAATTGTTTCCTATTCACATCAAAATAAATTCTAAACTGCTGTTCGTTCCGTTTTGTATCAGATTTTCGACCATGTTGCTGTTGTATTTTGAAACAACTTTCTAAACAAGAACTATAGCCCCATGAGTCTATTTTCCAAAAATTTTAACGAATCCGAATTTCGAATTATAATCTATTAGATATCATCATTTTAGTACAGCTGTGTCAGAATTTTCAGATTCACAAATTCATGCTTATCTTTTTGTTTCAGAATTTAATTGAACATGTTAACAGTAAAATAAAAATATGAAATAAATTTGGCTGAACCTAGACATGTGTAGGATTTACCCTGAATTTTTGTAGATTTAATTGATGAGTTTTCTGACCTAATTCGTATGTTTGAACACAATTTATAACTTGCTGCCTGAACATAAAATCTGAAAAGAATTTGACCCTAGTTTCTGTAGCTTTTATATGTTATATATATATATATATATATATATATATATATATATATATATATATATATATATATATATATTTGCTGAACCGGCAGAGAGTCTAGTTTCTAGAATTTTTTACAAATCTAGATTTGCTTTTCTGTAGTAGCGGTAATCTGTGTTTTTGTACAGCAACGTCATGTTGTCCAGATTGTGTGAATTGTGTTAAATTAATATGTTTGCTTCTTGATTTGTCTGTAACGAGTAGAATTAGTCACACCTAGTATCATACAACATTGAAACCTTCTTTCATGCTCACATAGGATGAAATAAAATGATAACAAGCCGGGGTATTATGGGATGACTTGGTAGTGAACGATTGGAAACTGTACTCGGTCGGGCCCTACTGCTTAACCTGTACTGATGGCCATAAAATACTGATTGATAATCACTGACATTGAACATTAAAAACTAATTACTGGACCGAGTAACGAACAGTTAATTCTCCATCAGTCTAAAGCGTATACTGTGTGCTTGCACCGAACCTATGGAATGGGACGCAGTAGTACGTGCACTAAATAGGTTAATAAAATAATTAATAACCTGCATTTGACATCTCATACTTGATCCCGTATACTGACATCAATATTGAACTTGAATTTAAACTATTAATTAAATGCATGATTAAACATAGACCCTTGACATTATTGCCGTTCCTTGACTTTGCTATTTGACTTTGATCTCGTCCCTTTTTCCTTGATATATTATGTTCCTATTATTCTCTGTTTCCCCCTAATTGCTGTCCATGACTTGCTCTAAGGAAATTATTTTCTTTCGTTTTAGATCAAAAATTTATAGATAGTGGAGGAACAATATCGGAAGGAATTGGTGAGCAACGATTCTAGAAGATGGAGTCCAAGATTAGATTGTTTGAATTAATTTATTGCTAGATTTATTTTATGTGAACATTGTCTTGATATTATACTTTGCTTTTTTTTGGGCTTTATGAACCGGAGTTTGTTTTATCCCAGATGTTGGATATTATTATTTGGATTATTTCATTTATTATTGAAGTTGATCTTTGTTTATGTGATTATATCTTCTTGCGTGGTTGTGATTGTTGCTTCATATTGTTGAGTTAGTCTGGTACAGCTTATGGATGGTGGTTACATCATTCGTTGGGTCCACGCTACGTACTCGTATTCCGTATTTTGGGAATCAGGGTGTGACACTCAGTGTCATCCTAGTAAGGGAAGAAGATAAGGTCCAGAGGCCAATCTACTATGTGAGTAAAGTTCTCCGGGACGCTGAACTCCGCTATTCAAAAATAGAGAAGATGGCTTACACACTGGTCATGTCCGCTCGCAAGCTCCGCCCGTACTTCCAAGCCCACTCAATGGTCAATCTTACCGACCAACCTCTCAAGAAAGTATTGTAGATTCCAGATAGCTAGGGGCGTCTCATGAAGTGGTCCATCGAGCTGAGTCAGCACAACATAAGCTACCAGCCGAGGACTGCTATCAAGGCACAAGCCCTAGCAAAATTTTTTGTGGAAAGCACTATCCGTGACCCCTGCAAGGAAGGTAAAGAGCCCCCGTTTAGGAGCATTCATGTCAGTGGATCCAAATGTGTTGAGGAGAGCGGAGCGGTGGTCATCCTAGCTGGTCCAAATGACTTCATTCTCCAATACTCACTATGTATCAACTTTCGAGCGTCAAACAATGAAGGGAGTATGAAGCACTCATCGTCGGTCTATTCCAGGCCCGCAAAGCTGGCGCTCGACGAGTCAAAATATTTAGCAACCCCTAGTAGGTGGTAATCCAAGTCTCAGGAGAATACGAGTCTAGAGACGACCGTATGGTTAAGTATTTAGCAAAGGTCAAGGAGTTATTGGCCACCTTCCAAGAAGCAGTAATCATCCATATCCCTCACGAAGAAAACGGGCAAGCAGATGCCCTATCAAAGTTGGCTTCCTCTTCCTTCCAAGGACTTGAGCGCACCATCTTAATTGGGGTCCTCATGAGGCCCAATATAGAAGAGTAGTCTCGAGCACATGGTAATACCTCCCCCAGCACACGAGGAGAACTAGATGAAGCCCCTGCTCGAATTTCTCGAAAAAGGAACCCTCCCCTCAGACCCCAAAGAAGCTAAAAGAGTTAGAGCAAGAGCCGAGCGATATACGCTCATCGAAGGGGTTATGTACAAGCGCTCCTACACCCAGGTGGACGGCAGACCCTACTTGTGGTGTCTCTCCCATGAAGAAGCCCAGTACGCCTTCAGGGAGGTTCAGGAAGGGGTAGGGAGCACCCATATGGGAGCAAGATCTCTCGCTCGCAAAATCCTGAGTCACGGTTACTTCTGGCCCACGCTCTTAAGCGATGCCCAACAGCATGTTGAACAATGCGCTTCCTATCAAAGGTTCTCATCCATCCGGCGAAATCCTCAAGCCAAGCTCTCTTGTGGAGAAGGGGATGGACTTGCTCGGGCCTTTCCCTCCGGTGCCTGGCCAGAATAAATTCTGTATTGTGGAAGTCGATTACTTCTCCAAATGGATCGAGGCTGAGGCCTTAGCGACGATCACAAAGAGTAGGGTCCAACAGCTCTTTTGGAAGAACATTGTTTGTCGGTTCGGCATCCCTCGGATACTGGTGACTGATAACGGTGCTCAATTCACAGGGGCGACCTTCTGCAACTTCTGTACGGACCTTGGCATCCATCAGTGATTCTCCTCCATATCCCACCCGCAGTCCAATGGTCAAGCAGAGAATGCCAACCAGAAAATTCTCACTGGCCTCCAGAAGATACTCGACAAATCTGCGAAAGGAATGTGGGTTGAACAGCTTCCCAATGTGCTCTGGAGCTACCGCACTACCAAGCGAACCCCAACAGGAGAATCTCCCTTCAACTTGACATACGGATTTGAAGCCCTCATACATTTTGAAGTTGGCCTACCCTCTCATCGCTTACTTGCCTTCAATGAAGAACAGAATCCCAATGACCTCCATGGCAACCTCAACCTTATTGATGAGATCCGAGAAAGAGCGTCCATTTGCCAACAGATCTACTAGCGCCGAATCGAGCAATCCTATAACAAGAAGGTCTGCCCCACAAACCTGAAAGAAGGAGACATGGTTCTTAGAAAGCTAGAAATCTCCTTCCCCAACAAGAAAGAAAAACTAGCTCCAAATTGGGAGGGACCATACGGGATCTCCAAAGTTGTTCGCCCTGGGGCATATCAACTTGAAGACCCGGGGGCAATAGGGTGCCAAGAACCTAGAACGCCGAACACTTAATGAAGTACCAAGAAAGCTAGCCCCTCTATTCTGCAATTATTTTATTCCAATAAGGTCAATGCTTACGGCACGGCCAAATCATGTAATAAAAGCTCACAACTTCTAAGCAGCCACTTAGTTTCTCTTTTATAAAAAGACTTAGTTTATTTTTCTGTTCAAATTGTTGTTCCAACCTAAAACATAATTGTGTGATTTCACGACCACAACAAACTTAAATTGACAAGTTCGGAGTCCAACACTTAGTTCGACGCCGCTTTAGTCACTAGCAAGTAAGCAAGTGTTGAGCAGAAAACCATTCGGAATTGCTCCCAAAACTGTTGAAATACTTAAAACGACAAGTTCGGAGTCCAACACTTAGTTCGACGCCACTTTAGCCACTTGCAAAAAAGCAAGTGCGGAGCAGCTCACCATTCGGAATTGCTCCCAAAACTGTTGAAACACTTAGAACGACAAGTTCGGAGTCCAACACTTGGTTCGACACTGCTTTAGCCACTTGCAAACAAGCAAGTGCGGTGCAGCTCACTATTCGAAATTGCTCCCACAACTGTTGAAACTCTAAAATAACAAGTTCGGAGTAAAACACTTGGTTCGACGCCGCTTTAGCCACTTACAAACAAGCAAGTGCGGAGTAGCTCACCATTTGGAATTTCTCCCACAACTGTTAAAATTTGAAAACGAAAACTCACAATACAAAGTTGGTATGGGTTTATAAAGATACGATTTACAGTAACATTGCTTAAAAACATAGGAGAATCTTCTTCCATAAGAAGAATCCGGTTACAAGCTTTATTGAAACACAAGCCTATACAAAATTACAAAAAACTCCCCAACTTCTTCTAGGAAGAGGGACGCTCCTCTTAAGGGATACGCGTGGCCTGCGGTTTTCAATTGCCACATGAGCGCTATTCCGTTCTTCGAGCCCCTGAGGATATCTCCAGACCCGCAAGCTGGATCGTACCTTCGAGTCCCACTATTCTTGCCGCCCCTCCAACTGATGCCCCACTAGACGAACCAACCACTCCGCTCTAAGCATCCCCTGAATTTCATGGGACATCAGGAAAGCGTAGGGCCAGCTCATGAAACGATCTTCCTTGGGCTTATTCCTCACGCGAACAAGAAGTGCTCCTAACGTTACCACCATCTAGAATTCGTTTCAACCGATGAATTTCCATCTCTAGTTCTACTATCCTCTCTCTGAGAGAATCGTCCCTCACTTTGAAGTTCAGACGAGGCACGCTCCCTGCAGAAAACTCAAGAACTGTTTTCCTAAGATGAGCCACTTCTAAGCTCCTTTCGAGCACTACATTTCTCAACTCGTCCCTCTCGGTGGTAGCAGAGAGTAAGGAGTGGCGAAGGAGCTGACTCTCTAGCAATCGCTTCCCCCAAGGGATGATCTTCTACACAGATGGGGGGCACCTCTAGGAAGACTTCGTCCTTATGCCTCGCTTCTATATCCCACCGAGAAAATACTCTTCTCAAATGGGCAAGCTCTATCTCCACTTTAAAAAGACACTCTCGCAAGTGGTTGAGCCCTAGTTCGACCGCTTGAAGTTTGGTTCGAAGACATTTGATTTCAACCAAGTAATGACCACCTCCGTCATATAAGACCACCTGCTGACGAAAGTAAATTATAGATCACTCCAAAAAAAACAACCAAGTCACAAGATATGTAAAAATGCAAGAAGAATCAAACATCGCACGAGACAAGAATGAAGGAAGTTTTCATTGCAATGCAAAGATACAAGAAAATGGTGGCCAGTCCGCTATTAGACATCTATACATAAGAAAAAAACCAAAAACAAAGAGACAACTGATTAGGAGAGGAGTCAAGGGCCCACCTCGACCGACTGATCCACGTGAAGAGTAGACTCGCGACCACTCCCCTTGACCGCCTCCAAAACAAAAACAAAGCGGATTTAGGGTCCGCTACAACAATCTCATCATCCTCCTCATCCTCCTCTCCCTCCTTCTCCTCGTCCTTAGGAACAGGATTGTACAGGGAGTATCCCGAGTGATCAAACTCCAGGATGCGCAATTCGACGTATCGAAGAGACCTGGCATACAACTACACCATGTTCGAGGCCAGATGATCCTCGGCTTCATCCCTCGCCGCCTTCACTGCATCCTCCTTCTCTTTCACGACCTTCTCTCTCACCTCGGTTAGAAGAGCCTTCCCTCATTCCGCCCTCTTCTTCTTTTGGACAGCCTGGTCATTGGCCTTCGCCAAGGCCGACTCCAGCCAGGCGATTTGCGATACCTGGGACTCTGACGAGCGCATCGCCTCTAACAACGCCTTAGTTGTCTTCGCCCGCCCGGCTCAATGGATTCAGAAGCAGTTTCTCGACCTGACGGTCACAGTCACTCGGAGCATTCAACTCATTCTCTTGCTCCGCAACCCGCTTCAATAGGTTGCTGAAGTGGCAAGTGATCTACAAGAGATGAAACGTGTGAAGTTACAAAGGGAAAAATTGACTCTAGTAAATCATGAAAAGCTATGTGCCAAGACAAATTAATTAAGATCTTACCGTCATGTTGGCCCTGGCTATCTCTAGAGCATCATCGCCCACCGACCCCGCAGTCATGACAGACCTATCCTTCGGAGTCGGAAGGTGATGAACCGCTTGCATGCAGGTGGCAGACTCCCGGAGGAACCCATCGTGTTTCATACCATGCCAATCAGGGACGAACAGCTTCTTGTGCTCCTTCGTAAGAATTGGCTCTGCCATCGCGGTAAGAGGAGGAATTTCCAGTGCAAGAGCTGCACCAAGTGTGAATCCCCCGAAGGATGGGGCAGGAGAAGAGGAAGGGGGAGACTCCAAGTTTACGCCCGGAGAAGTAAGTGTAGAACCTTTAGCAGCTTTCGCGGATGAAGGCTTTGCTGTTACCCTCTTTCTCTTCTTCTCCTCGGGGGCTTTGCCGCTCAACCCCGAATGCTTGGAGATCATTGCCTTAAAGTCCATACCAATAGCTCCTGCAAGACGAGTCACAAAAGGTTAAAATATGAAGTGAAAGAAGATAAAATATCTACAAATAATAAATAAAAAATTAAATCAAAGACGCATGCTAGGGTTGATCGGACTAAGACCCCTCCTGAAGAGAAACTCCTCGTTTACATCTTTCCAACTTAGAAGGGGCTGACTCAGAAGTTTCATAATCATCTCATCTTCCTCGGGACTCAAAACCAGCTCGGACTTCGTCCTCCTCGGCACCTCGTTTCTCCACCTTGTGGGAATTGCCCATGATTTGCGACTACGGATAAGGAAGAATTTTTCTTTCCAAATTTTAATGGGGTTGGGATTATCGACTAGTTTCACACCCTGACGAGGTGAGAGATAATATCTATACTCTGACTTATTCTTCTGGTGAATCCGGTAAAGCCTCCTAAGAATGCTCAGTCGAGGCTCGATCCCCGCCGCTTGGCATTGCAGAATGAAGCTGTTGATATGCCTCCACATGTTCGGCATATACTGAATCGGATCAAGGGAGCACCACTTTAGAACCTCAGTCACGAATGGCAGAAGAGGGAGACGAAGACCCACGAGAAAGGCGTCAAACGGGAAGAACCAAGTGTCAGGGGAGGCGAGCGAGCAAGCTTTAACTCCCTTGGAATCATGAAACACATCAAATATGACCTAAATCTTTCTCCGAAAGTATCGACGATACTTTGTCAACCTCGAAATGCTTGCACGGTCTATTCTCCTCGTATGAAGGGGTCATTCCGTATACCTCTCTCGACAAAAGATCGGCCGAATAGTCTTGAACTTCGCCGAGGTTTGTCAAAGGGCTCGGAAGCCTATCATACTCCCCCACCTCCCTTGTTCTCTCAACAAGTGTCTCTACGATCACCGTCTCCGCCACCTCCTTCCCATTATCCAACCTCGGGGAGAGAATCAGTTGTCGATCTCCACCGTGTTTCGAATGGGAGGTCTCATCCTCCGAAGACACACTAGACATCTTAGATAAATATATATATATATATATATATATATATATATATTTATCTTGATGTGATAGCTACGGTCTGAAAAGATCGCGGAAAGTACAATGCCTAGCCGCATCTGCTAGCAGAGCCGCCCGAGAGAAGAAGAATCTTTTTGAGAGAGGAAAAAAGAGAGTGAAGGAAAAGGGGAGGGGGTGGAGTTTTATACAGGCAACAGGCTTCGTTTAAACTTCTTGGGCCCCAAGAGGTTTGAGAGGCTCACAATACCAAGAAGCCCAAACGACCACGAAGACTAAGTGACAAAAACTCAAATGTGCGGGAATACCAAACGACCGGTCAACGTTCAACGGGAAAAGTGTAGCCCAGTCGAACCACCTTCAGCGTTCGGTAGCAGGCACCGAGAAAACCTGCCCCCGATTATGAAATCACACAAAATTCGTTGACTGGTCAACAGTCAACGGTTAACGGGACATGTGTCGCCTCGCCATACCATCTTCAACGTTCGGTGGCAGGCGCCAAGCAAGCTTGCCCTCGATCATGAAATCACACGAAAGCCGTTGACTGGTCAACGATCAACGGTCAACGAGATACGTGTCACCTCGCCAATCCTTCTTCAACATTTGGTGGCAGGCACTGAGCAAACCTGCCCCCAATCATGAAATCACACAAAAGTTGTTGACTGGTCAATGGTCAATGGTCAATGTGACAAGTCTTGCCTTGCCAAACCATCTTCAACGTTCGGTGCAGGCACCGAGCAAACCTGCCCCCAATCGTGAAATCATACAAAGGTCGTTGACTGGTCAAACGGTCAATGGTCAACGGGACACGTGTCTCCTCGCGAACCATCTTCAACGTTCGGTGGCAAGTGCCGAGCAAACCTGCCCCCGATTGTGAAATCACACAAAATCCGTTGACTGTTCAACGGTCAATGGTCAACGGGACATGTGTCGCCTCGCCGAACCATCTTTTACGTTCGGTGGTAGAAGTCGAGCAAACCTACCCCCGATCGTGAAATCATACAAAAAAAATCTGTTGACTGGTCAATGGTCAACAGTCAACGGTCAACAGGACACGTGTCGCCTCGCCAAACCATCTTCTACGTTCGGTAGCAGGCGCCGAGAAAAGCTACCCCCGTTTGTGAAATCACACAAAAGTCGTTAACTGGTCAACAATCAACTTTCAAAGCACACGTGTCGCTTAGCCAAGCCATCCACGTCGGTTGGTGTAAAAAACCGAGCAAACTCACCCCAAAACTGAAAATGAGAGAAGTGTCCCTCCTCCCGATCTGCGCTCGATGGTGATCAGTGGCTCAGATCGAGCCCCGTGGCCCCCTCTCCTTTCAGATGCATCTGCGCGCGAGGCTGGTGGTGATCAGCGGCTCAGATCGAGCCACGTCATCTCCTCGCCAGACCATCTCATCATGGCCGCTCAATTTCATCAGCGCGCGAGCCATCCCATGATCAAAGGTCGTGATTAAATCATGGTAATTTCTTTTATTTAATTCCCTTATTTAATTATTAAATTGAATTAATTATTTTAAAATTATAAAAAAATATTTTAAAATTTGAAAATATTAATTAAAAATTCTAAAAAAATTATTAATTCGGAAAAATACTTTTGAAATTCTGAAAAAATAATTATTAAATTAGAATAATTGATTAAAAAATTAAAAATTAATTATTAAATGTCGAAAATTGAATTAAAAATTCGAAAAAATCCAGAAAAATTCAGAAATTTCTAAAAATAATTCTGAGTATTTTACAAACTTAGAAAAACATCTTTACACTCCAAACGAGATCTAAACGTCCCCGAGAACGCTGATAAATTCTATAAGCCATTAAGAACGGGCAAACTACTCCTCAAAGGCTATGAAACTTAGTATTCAGGAGTGGGGGGGCTTGTGATATGGCTACAAATAGAACTAAATCAGCACTATTTAATTCGGACATGAATCTCAAAGCTCTCGGGGTAAAATGGTAATTTTTGCTAGAACGGGTTCGAAAATGGGAACTGGGTCTTTTCAAAGCCTAATAATCCAAAAACAGGTTTGTCTTACTAGGTTAGGGTGATAGCCCATTATAGATAAACCCATGCCATTTAAAGATTTATTTAAATTTATGATTATCCCTAAGAGACGGTTTAATCCAAATCTCTTATCATGAATGAATTTTAACTCGATTTCTTATCCAAAAATACCGAGAAGTAGAGATAAATGATTATCTTGAAACTATTTTCAAAGGCAATTATAAACACCCCTCTACCCCCACCATAAAAAGGTAATCAGTATTTTCTCCACAAAAGCTCTTTGATAATCTCCTTGATTACTGACTTGAGCATCGAAGGGTTCGTCGCTGAGAACAATCCCGATGTTTCGAACTTTTTGCAGTTCAGCGGCGGCATCAAGAAATGATTAACACCGGCACGAAGTCAGCAGGTTTGCTTTTATTGTTTCTAGAAGAATTTACATATCATCTGTTTTCTCCCACACCGAAATTAGTAGCAACAACAGGATCCTCAGACTGGTCATACGATTGAACGTGCTAGCAGACATGGACGTTTATATCATCTAGATTTTTTTTCATGCTTATAATTCTACTTCTCATTTTGTTGGTGTCCTCAGTTCTGATGCCGATCTGTGCCACAGACACTTAGATCATATTAGTGAGTCTCGTTAGAAAATTTTAGTTCGTAGTGGTGTTCTTGGGCATTTTACTTTCACTCTGTTTTCTGTTTGTCAGGGTTGTAAGTTGCCAAAACACTTAGCCCTCCCTTTTAGCAATAAAATTATTTCTCAGTCCACTCATGCGTTTCATCTTATTTACTCTGACATATGGTGTAACACCCCGAATCAAAACATACTGAATTCGAGTTCCATAGAATCTTTTCACTTCTCTTCGTACAATTTTACAAGAAAATTCAAAACTTTACTTTACATCAGAGTTACATATATATTTAAACTTTAAACAGCGGAAGCAATGTTACAACTATTACATGAATGAAATACAATAACACTTGAATAATCTTTAAGCATCAATTCCTCCTTAGTCTTTTTCATGTATTTTATCCTGCACAGAAAACCATGGGTACGTCAGTTCATTCAACTGACGAAATATTATACACGACCATCCTCTCTATGCCGAAAATAGTATAACAATTCTCAACACTTAACAAAAATATAGAGCTTTCACCACCTTTTTGTTAACAATAAAAAATAGATGTGGGTGGCAACTCAAGCAAGACAGAACTACAGAGCTAACTAAGCAGTAGCCACCTGAAGACAGAAGAGCACCTGAATAAAGAGCCAACCATCTGACGATCGCCCTGTCGTTTGATTTGCTGCATCCGAGTCCGCCCAAGCAGATCGATATCCAGTAGTCGCTCTAGTAGCACCATGGGTAGCCTCGCATTTCATTTTGCCACATCCCTTCCTTTAGAAACCTTTTTTCACTTATTCACAAACAAAGCTAAGGGGACTATCCTATTGATGTCGTGTTGTAAATGTGCACTTAGTCCTTAATGCAATTATTTATATTATATGACACTAATGCGCACTTGTTCAGAGTCTATGCAGCCCATACTACATAGGTCCGAGGGAAAGCCCTTAACCGTTCTTCATCTTGTAGGGTTCAATCCCTCGCCATGACTTATTATACTTCTGTAACTACAGTAAGTGTCCTAAATGTTCTATGAACTATGAACTCATGTCTAGGCACCCTGGAGAGAATCCCAACGCACTGACACATGACTCATCATGCAGGTATCCTGTGGTAATTCACCTCCTACCATAGACATGACACCACCCGCAGTCGCCAAACACCCCACGAGCGTCGCCACCAGGACGGTACTCTGGAGCAGTATCCACGTCCTACTCATGACGCATCATGGGACATCCTGTGAATACTCTCACGCTGCCAATCCAATGGCCCTTATACTCAATGTTTTTCTCTTACTTTCATCACATCTTCACTATGTATCTAGTCCTTAATTTAATTAAATCACGAACAAAATCAATCCCTTAGGGTTAGCACTCCCACTATACCGGTCTTATTCATTCATTTCACATGACCTAAATCTTGGTCTTTTTATTTCAAATATAATTTCAACATTTTTTTCATTGCCGGTATGAGGCTTAGCTACACCCTAGTTCTTAATTTCAACTCATAATTACAACATCGAGTTTTCATACTCATAAGTTCTCTTTTCCATAATTAATCATAATTCACATTTCATATTCATAGTATTCATGTATTCATATTCATAATGCTCTTCATAACTCATCATGTCATCTAATTTCAATCTTCAAGTACAATATCATGCGTAAATAATTAAAATTCAATTCTTCTAACATGTCACATTCACTAGTTCATATTTCCACATAATTCTCTTAATCTTTATTTTAATCCATACTAACTTCACAATTCACAATTTCACTTAGTTTTACAATTCACACTTTTCAAATTTCTCATTACAAAATCTCATTTCTAAATTCCTTAAAACAATCCATTTAATTTTCTTTATCTAAAAGGCAATTTAAGTTAATAATTAAAATAAGTTCTTTCTTGCAAAAGTAGTCTCAAATTCTCATTTATACTAGGCCGCAGGTCATAGAAAATTATCTCACGAAAATCCAGATATTATTTGAAACTTCAGGGCAATCGACTGTTAAAACATAACTAGTCGACTGTTCTGCGATGATTTAAAACTTGAAAATAAAATGATCAGGGCAGTCGACTGTTAAAACATGGCCAGTCAACTATTCTGCGGTGATTTAAAACTCGAAAATAAAACGATCAGGGTAGTCTGCTATTACAATATAATCGGTCGACTGTTCTGTAAAGATTTAAAACTCAAAACAAATAACCAGGGAATTCGACTATTACAATATAGTCGGTTAACCGTTCTGTAACTAAAATCCGAAATTTATTACCTGACAGTCGACTGTCTACTCTAATTCGGTCGATTGTCGATTGCACCATGTTGCAATTTAGAGTAGATCATGGATATATTTTTGACATTGAAAAATAAGATCACCATTTTCATATTATTTATAATCGAGGTTTCCACGAAATAATATTTTTAGAACACAAGTTTTCATTTTTTTACAGCAAAGTTGTTTCAATTCAAACAATTAATTCTATATGATGCATTTAATCAATTTTTGTCTCATAAGCACAACTTTCTTCACATAGCAAGATTTATAAACATAAAGCATGACAATAAGAGATTCTAGCATTTCAATTTCACACATTTATCAATTAGTAATCATCTTCACAATCATTCTCTAAATTATCACTCTATCTCTAATTTATCAAACATGAGATTAGAATTTCTTGATTTCACTATAACCATTTTATCAAATCATTCCTAGCATGACATCTAAATTTAGAAGCATGAGAAACATCCACCTATTGGAGACAAACGAATTGAAAGTTCCTAGAATGCAAAAAAGTAGCCTTCTCCACCTAGAATGTATTGCAATTTGCCTTCTCCTCCTTGAAAGCTTGGAACCCGAACCTTCTTGTGCTCCTTGAATGGTTGGTCGGCCTCCTCTTGGTTGGAAACACACATAAAATTTCACACTCTAATCTTTTACTCCCTATTACTACTCAATATTTTCCTCTCTTAATCTTTTTGTCTCTTAATGAATTGTTTAGTGAACTAATGAGAAGAAATATAGGAGTATTTATATACTTTTAGGATGAGAATAGATGGCTAGGATTCAATCAAGGAGTTAGAGATTAAGGATCAAGATAGATTGGGAAGTTGTAGCAACTTCCATGATCACATAACTACCCCCCACAACTTCATCCACTCTCCCTCTCTCTTTTGCTCAAATCCGACCACCCCTAGAAAAGGTGTGCAATGCACACTCTAGTGCATGCACATGCCTCCTAGTGTCCCCCACTATTAAGTTGTACAAAAATAATTAATCAATTGTCTACTAATTGTGTCTACATGACAAGTTATGACAATTAAAAGATTAATTAGTTTGTGGGCTTCAAAATAGTGGGCTTTAGACTCATGGGTCAAATAATAAAACATTTAATTATGGTGGGCTTAAATTAGAAAAATAAGTTTAGGCTTTTAAAATGGGGTTAAAAATAAAGAGATGGAAAGAAAATAATTATTTGTTCATGTTATAGAAAATTATTTTATATATAAAAATATTTATACAAAAATTTGTACGTGCACAACACGTAAAATCAATAATTTCTCATTTAATAAAAATTCAGGGTATTACATATGGGGACCATCTCCTACGCCTTCCCACAAAGGTTACCTCTATTATGTTAGTTTCATTGATGACTTCACTCGACACACATGGTTGTTTTTTATGTTCCAATGCTCTGAAATATATGATATTTACCAGTTCTTTACGAACATGGTTCACACTCAGTTTGGTGTGCATGTCAAAATCTTTCACTTAGATGGTTCTCGTGAGTACATTTCCGCTGCTATGAGATCAATCCTTCAATCTCATGGTACACTCTTTCAGCAATCATTCCCTCCCACACATGAGCAGAATGATGTAGCTGAACGAAAGCATCGTCACATCCTAGGATGGCTTGCGCTCTTCTACTCTCCTCTTCTGTTCCTCGGTCTTTCTGTGCTGAAGTTATCATGACGTCTGTCAGTCTCATTAACAACACTCCTTCATCTGCCATGTCTGGCACAACACCTTATGAGGCTCTTCATCACTCGACACCGGACTACAGTATGCTTCGTACTTTTGGGTGTACCGGTTATGTCCTTCTCCTTCCTACTGAGCACACAAAGCTCAGTGCCCGAGCTGCTAAGTGCGTCCATCTAAGACTCAGTCCAGATCATAAAGGATATCGTTGTTTTGATCCTGTAGTAGGTCGTATTCATATTTTTCAATGTCTCCTTTGTGGAAGACTCTCCCTACTACTTGACCTCTCCCGAGGATGCTAGTTTTCTCGACTCCTATGTTGTTAGGCAGACCATACCTTCACGCATTTCATTTGATCTCACTCCTTTGGCTCCTATTATTCCTCCTACGAATACACCATCTGCATCCCCACAGCACCATACACTCTCACCACCTGCATCACCACAACATCATACTCCCAAACAACCTGCATCACCACAACATCATACACTCACATAACCTACATCACCAAAGCTTCATGCACCCACACCACCTGCATCCCCATCACTGCATGTACCCACCCCACCGACATCACCCCCACACCCTGTCAATCCACACTCGGTCCATCAGTATACACGTTCCACTTCGGGCATCCCACCGGTACGTTATACACATGATGCCACTGGTCCTTCTGACTAGTTTGGCTTTGCCACCCTAGCTTCATACTCACCACAATTTTATGCATATCTTGTTGTCATACACTCCACACGTGAGTCCAGAACCTATCAGGAAGAAATTCGATATTACGAGTGGTGGGATGCTATTACAGAGGAGTTAAGTGCATTTAATCAGACTGACACTTAGGATGTTGTTCCATTGCATGTGGGCATCCGACCTGTTAGCTGCAAGTGGATCTTCAAGGTCAAATATCGACCTGATTGCTCCATTGAGCGACATAAGGCTTGCCTAGTTGCCGAGGATTTACTCAGGAGCATGGCATCAATTATGATGAGACTTTTGCTCCGGTTGCACAGATGACTACATTTCGCACTCTCCTTGTCGTTGTTATAGTTCACTAGTGGTCGTTATACCAGATGGACGTGAAGAATATCTTTCTTCATAGTACCATATCTGAGGTTGTTTATATGCATCCCCCTCCTGACCTTACCACCCCTCCTCGTCATGTTTGTCATCTGTGTCGAGCTATACATGGTCTGAAACAGGCCCCACGAGCCTGGTTTGAGTGTTTTCGCAGTGCCATCACCCAGGCTGGTTTCAGTCAGAGTTCACATGACCACTCTATGTTTATGCGGTCATCACTACAGAGACAGATCCTTCTATTATTATATGTTGATGATATGATTATTACTATGGATGATTCTGCAGGCATTGCATCCACCCAGAAATACCTTCACCAGCAGTTCCATATGAAAGATCTTAACAGATTACGCTATTTTCTGGGTCTAGAGATTGCCCATGGATCTCGGGGGATACTTATTTCTAAACAGAATTACACATCAGAAATTATCTCCGCTGTATGTCTCTCTCACAGTCGAACAACTGATAATCCCTTAAAGCTTCATGTGAAGCTTCGTCCTACAGATGGTGAGCTCCTTCTCGACCCCACTAAATATAAACATATTGTTAGACAACTTGTCTATTTATGCATGATCAGACCCGATATTGCTTATGCAGTCAGTTTGTTTCTGCTTCTACATCAGTTCACTGTAGTACCCTTCTTCGGATCCTCAAATATCTTCGGGGCATTATCATTCGCTCATTATTCATGCATTCTACTTTCAAACTGGAGCTCAGTGCATATTCTGATTCAGATTGAGTGAGTGATCCTACCATGAGATATTCTACCACAGGTTTCTGCCTATTTCTTGTTGATTCGTTGATCTCATGGCGAAGCAAGAAACAGATTGTTATTGCATGCTCTTCCACCAAAGCTGATTATAGAGCAATGACAAGTACTACTAGAGAGATTGTTCATGTTCGTTGGCTGTTATCAAATATGTGTGTCACTCTTACAGGAGTTACTCCTCTTCATTGTGATAACTAGGGTGCATTGCACATTGCAAGTAACTAAGTCTTTTATGAGTGAACGAAGCACATAGAGATATATTGCAACTATGTTCGTGAGCGCTTTGAAGCAGTGGCCATTTCACTTCATTCTGCTATCTCTTCACAGCAGACAGCAGACTTTTTTACCAAATCACACACTGTTCAGAGAGTTTGTTACTTGATGGGTAAACTCACACGGTTTGACCCACCATGAATTTGAGAGGAGGTGTTAAATATTGTAATATATATTTAGTCCCATATCGTGTTATGTATAAGTTTAGTATTCGGTTCCCTCCTATATATATGAGACATTGTACTCAGTTATAATTCAATTCAATAATCCAATGACATTTTTTAATCTCTCTATCAACTTTAACAATAAGAATGACAAAGTCTATGTCAAAGAAAGACATGAAGATGGGAAAAGTCCGGCAAACACTCGGTCAAATTTCCATATGGACTCCAGAATGATGGCCAACTTCATAGTGTACACGGCAGAATCATTTGGAAAATTTATCCCTACTATTAAGGTCATAACCTTTCTGTGGAAGGTGAATACTGGATGTGATCGTTATCTTTTGTGCCATTGTTTTTCTTTCCTATATTCTCAAATATGATAATTAAAATATACTCAACAATTAATATAAAATTTGTGAACTGTAGTATTAATTCAAATATGTGTGTTTCTTTTGGTATGTTTATATTCTAGCTCTTTTGACTTTTTATTTTATGCATTCATATATTTAATTTTGGGGTAAACACAATGAACCCCCTTAACGTTTGGTTGAAATACAAAGTATCCCCTAAACGTTTTATTTGGTATGAAGTGTCTCTTGTGGGGGAAATTAGGAGTTTGAGAATTCAGGGTTTGGTGAAAAATCGACAGATCTCGGGTTTAAACAGGAGGAAAGTGGAGAAATAGAGGTTAAAGCATCTTACAGATATTTAAGGACAAATTTGACATATAGTTTTACGTGTTAAGGAGTACTTTATACCAAATAAAACGTTTGGGGGGTACTTTGTAGTTGATTCACGAAAAGTTTTTTTTCTTCTTCTAATCGACAAGTTGAGAATTCATGGTTTGGTGAAAAATCAACAAATCTCGGGTTTAAACATGAGGAAAGTGGAGAAATAGAGGTAAAAGCATCCTCCAGATATTTAAGGACAAATTTGACATCTAGTTTTACGTCTTTTTTTTTTATAGCAAGGATAGAATCGACAGATTTCAGCCCAATATATTAATAAAAAGAAAGTGTATAAAGAGAACCAATTTTACACAAGCGTAAAAAAGGATCAATAAGCAAAAAAAAACAAATAAACCTAAAGAGCAATTAAGAACGTTGTCCAAATAACAACAACAAAACAAGAAAATGCTAAATCAGTATATAACAATACAACAGCTTCGAAGAGGAAACACGAGCATAGGCTGCCCAAAACTAAACGCATGCAGACCCAAAATCTAGTGCCAACAAGCACGAACAGAACTTCGATATGAACAGACACAAATCGAGGAGGGTGAATCCCAGGGAACATACAAGAAGAGGATGGTGCAACATCCAGAAGAGAGACGCCGCAACCCAGCCCAGGGCAGCAGAAGCACCCCGATGAAACCAACGCAATGAACGCAGTAGTCAGTAAGCTGAAAAAAACCTACTGCTAGACAGAGTCCAGGGCATGGTCACCAAGAAGGAACAACTTAGAGGAGATGGCTAAAAATGCAGCAAAGAGACGAAGTCACAACACTCACTGCCGCCATACAAGCAAGTAGGAAGAACAAAGAGGAGTCATATCATGGCAAAAACAGAACGCATTAGCAAGAAAATGGCTCGCAGAGAAAATTAGAGAGTAAAGGGAGGTGACGAAAAGGTCTCCAACGTCCAAAAGCAGAGAAGACACCTATCTCCCAAAAAGAAACAAATACCATACACTGAACAAAACAAAGGCTAAGCCGACAGCACTACCAGGGCAAGTAAAAGCAGTTCCTGAATAGCAACATCAAGGGAAGTGGCCTGAAGCAGACTAAACACAATGAAAAGCTAAACAAATAAACAGCTATGGTGTACTTATAACCAATCATCAGCAACAAGTCCTAAAACCCAACAGTAAATACATCCACAATGCAACGAAAGCCAGCTGCAGATAACAGTTGCAACAACAACAAAACAAAGAAATCTGATGCACACAACACACAGAGCAAAGCCAATCTACGAAGACAGCTGGGGAGAACATAGTAACAAGTATCACAACAAGTGATAAGTGCCAGCACTACCAAGGCAAGATAAAGAAGTCCCTGGATAGCAACAGCAAGGGTATCTGCCTGAAGCCGACTACAAACAAAGCAAAGCCAAGCTAATAAATGGCTAGGATGAAGATATCACCAAGTAACCGCAACGAGTGTTAATCGTCAACAGGAAATACATCAGATAAGTAATCAAAGTCAGCTTCAGACAACGGCTGCAAACTTAACATCTTAAAGAAGCCTGAATCCAACAACACACAATGCAAAGCCAAGCTACAGAACAGCGAGGGAGAACATAATAACAAAATTCAACAATAAGAGGTACGTACCAGTAGTAAATACATCGAAAAAGTAACAAAGCCAGCTGCCGAGACCAGTGGCAGCAAAACATCACTAAGAGGAATAGTAACAAGCTAAACAACAAAAACAAAAGCCCCCCAAAAAGAAAGAGACAACTTAGAGTTAACCAAAAACAAAAAGCAGCTCACTGAGGACGAGCCACCTCAAACGAGCCAATCCCAAAATCCTCAGAAGAAGAGGGGAAAAGCTCAACAAACACCTCAGGTCTGCAAAGAAGAAAAGAAAAGAAAAATTAAACAAACAAAAAGAGATTAAGGCAAAGTAGTGTTATGTGAACGAAAGTTAAGAACCGCCTCATCAAGGCGATAAAGATGTAAATCTACCACTTTATCCTGATTTAAAGTGGATAGCCAAAATTTGGCAAAAAATAAAAACTCATCAATTATAGAATCGATCGCAGAGGAGGTTTGAGTGAAAATCCGCTTATTCCTTTCAGACCAAATAACCCAAATAATAGTCATGATGGAGAGGACCCAAGAACAGGGAAAGTTTTTCTTCACTAAATGAGTTTTCCAGCAGTTTTGCCAAGCCAAAGTGCAAATCTTCCACAACGGGCGAATGAAATTGCACTGCAAAAAAAGGTGATCGGCGTCTTAAAACTCAGAGGAACACAAAGAGCCCCAGGAAAGGTTCATTTTATTAAGCACCTCTACGGTAAGAAGTTTATTGTAAAGGGCAAGCCAAGTGAGGATTTTAACCTTAAGTGGGGCACAACTACTCTAGATAAGATTAGCAAACGGAGAGTTGACACCATGAAAATAAAGAAAATTATATAAAGATTTAACAGAATAGGTACCGGAGCTGGTCCAACGCCATTTAAAATCTTCTTTAGGAAGCCAAGAATAATTGTTTAAGCATAATAGTAGACAATTGAAATCCGGAACAAAAGAAATGGGGAGATCACTGCTGAAAGGTATGATCCAGAGCTTATGGGTATTGTGACCAGTAACATAATCCGCCATAGTGGCAGAAGGGTTGCAGGCTATTCGGTAGAGGGAGGGGAAGGCATACGCCAGCTTGGTGTTACCGATCTAGAGGTTGGACCAGAATTTGGTCTTAGAACCATCTGAGCACTCATGGAAGATACCATATTGAAAAGAAGCGGCTGCTTTCCAAATCCCCTTCCAAAAGGGAGAGGCCTTATGGGAAAGGTAGGGGGAAAAATCCCAAACCCTTCACCGAGCGAAACAATTAAGAATAACCTAGTTTTACGTCTTAAGGATTACTTTGTACCAAATAAAACTTTTTTGGGGGGGGGGGGGGCGGGGTAGTACCCCGTATTTTTTAAATATTATTTTTAAAGTTTTATAAATAAATTAAAATGATTTTTGGAGATTTAATAAATATTTTTCTGGAAATCTATCTTTTTACACGTGCAAATATTTTCTTGAGATGTTCAAAAGCCAAAATTATTTTATGAAAAATCATCATGTATTATTTGGGATTTATTTATAATTTTTCTAGATTTTTCTGATATTAATTGGATCTATTTGCAAATATTATGAAAAAGAAGGATCTTTTTGCAAAAAATTGTCATTTTGAGGAGTAAAAGTGCAAAACTATTTTCTGAACTTTTCAAACAGTGAAGACTGGAAATAAGGAGTTTATTTTTCTTTTAAATCTCAATTTAATTGATTTTATCAAGTTTCCATGTATAGGGATCTATTTATGTAAAGTTATAGTTTCAAGGGGTTATTTTGCAAATGTGTTTTAAAAACCCTAATTCTCCTATCCCGGGTATTTAAAAGAGAGAAGTGCAGCCGTCTTTCGCGGCACAACACAAAGGTTCTATTTTTTTTGGAGGATTAAGGAGAGGATCTTGGATTTCACAAAAGAAATGTTTTCTTACCAGATTTTCTTCATTCGAGGTGAGTGATTTGTTGTGTTTTATTTTCTTTGTGCATGATGTATGTGAGTGACATAATTGTTTTGTTTGTTCTTTGAATGTTGTATGCGAATGATATGAATGTTAATGGATCTTGGATGTTGAATTTTATTTGCTAGAAAGCATGTTTAGGGTTTGAATATGAATATGCACATTATGAATTGGATGGATGGATGAAAAATTGGATCTTGTGAAACCCTAGTTGTTTATGAATAAAATTGTATGTGGGTAATCCGAGATTGATGAATGACCTGTTGGAGATCATGGGTAGTCTATTTCTTTTGGATTGGATTGGATTGAATATGGTGGATTTCATACATAAATCTAATAAAAATGAGATTTTTAGTACTTTGAGTATTGGTTGAATACAAATTTGATATGGTGATGTTATAAATTGATTATGGATGTGAGTTGTGGTAGAGATTCAGTTTTTTAGAAATTTGAATGGAAAGGTTATGAATCAAGCGATCATGACGTGAAAATCAAAATTGAGAATTTAGTGAGTTTGTGGAAATGAATCCAAATTGGAGATTTTCTTTTGAGATTTGGTATTTATATGGTTTGGATCTGAATACGAAACTATTTCGGTGATCAGTGAAATTTAAGAAAAACTCTATATTTGACTATATGCACAATTCATATTTTAATCGAAAGAAATCAACAAAATCTCTATTTTATCAATTCAAGTAGTTTTGATTTAGTTTTTATGGGTTATTATAAATCCTACAAGTTATATTTGATCATATAAGAAATATGCTTTTCGTAGAAATTGTTTTCATAAAGTAAAATTACGTATCTGTTGAAATGTGCACAACCAAAAGTATGTAGTCTGTAGGTCGACAGTCAACTGGTATGACTTCTCAGTCGACCGACACGACCTGGCTGCTATGTTCTTTTGTTTTTCTAGAAAATTTCGTCTGGACAGTCAACTGAGGACCTTAACAGTCGACTGGTGCCACTTAGAATTATTTTTTTTTAAGTTATGGTAATTTCCTCTCTGGACAGTCGACCTATACCCTTTACAATCGACTGCTACACTTAGGATTATTTTCTTAAAGATTATTGGATTTTCGCTCGGGACAGTCGACCTATGACCCTAGATAGTCGACTTATAATACTTAGATAATTTTCTTAAAACCATGAAATTCTCTGTCTGGACAGTCGACTTACGCTTGTTATTAGTCGACTGATACTGATGTATCTTCATATTTCTGAATGTTCTTTCCAATGATTTATTCTCTAAATGTTTTATTCTATAATTTACTATTCTATACTTTATCTTCTACTGAACATACGTTTCCAAGTGGTTTAACTGAGCAATTAATGTTGGAAGGTTGGGTTGGATATTTGAGTGTAAGTCTCTAGAGGGTGTGTGTGAACCTAGTATACCGGTAGTTGAGTTATTTATGCTTGGGCCTATTGAGGCATTTTTAGTTGATCAGTTGTTGAGTTAAGTCCGGTAGGGTACACCAACTCTAGGAGATTCGTTAACTAATTAAACAACCAAAATGATAAGGACGGGCACTAGTGGTGATATGATGAACGAGAACATGGGTTATGGACCTCAGTATGGCTCGCGGTATGAGATAATTCCCGGAATTATCCAGGTGTGAGTGAAATAGTCTCCGGAATTACCTGTGGTGTGGGATTGATCTCCGAAATTATCGGGGTCGAGGCGATGCACATGTGGTATTCGTGTGATGAGGTGCCATTGCTTGCGCTGTGGGGTATTCTCGAAGATTCCCATATGTGAGTGAAATAGTCTCCGGAATTATCTGTGGATAGAGATTGACCTCCGGAATTATCGGGGCATGGGCTAATACTCACAACTTATCTTTATCTCGTAGTAGTCATCGTGTTAGGATTAGTTTCATAGTGACGGATTAAACCCTATAATGTGGAGACGTTAAGGGCTTGCACCGGACCTATGTAGAGTAGGATGCATAGACTCCGACAAGTACGCATTAGAGAGTCAGCATATAGAATTGTGTTTTTCTTGATTTGGTTTCAAGCATGTGGTTTTTCTGTTTTCTACACTTGACACTTAGTCTAGCTTCACTCGTTGTGTTTTTTGCGTTTGTGATTTCCTATGTTCATTTACTCTTGTTATGTTCTGTTATTGATAAATCCATGATTTACTTATGTTTCTTGTTTATATCACTCACACCTTTATGGCTGACCCCTTTAGTTTTGGGGATTAGGGTTATCTCTAGCCTCGTATTTTACAGGTGATTTCTTATAGCTCGGATTTGGATGCTTGAGTTCAACTGATGTGGTGACTTATGTAATTTTTAAAAGAAAGTGTTGTAAAGAAAAGAGATTTTGATTTAAGGTGTATTGTATTCCGCTGTGCTATGTAAATGATTATTGAAATGAAAATTTAAAATTTATTGGTGTTGACTTTGTTTAATATTACATTTGAAGTTGATGCTGGAAATTGTGCCACGTATTTTCTAAGATATTATATTAGAAATTCAGGTTGCTACAGAGATTGGTATCAGAGCATGCTTCAATGATAATAATTAACATGGTAAAATATAAAAAAAACCTAGGTGTGGACACTAGAGTGTGAGTACCTAGGTGTGGACATTAGAGAGTGAGTATCACATAGAACTGAAACATGATGTTTTACTTTTGGGGTACAGTTAAGGTTTTTCCAAAGGGTATTGATGTGAATATGAGTGGTGTTGTGGTGCTGTAACTTTTCCCTCATTTTGCAGTATTCAGAATGGTTAGACCCAGATCCAGGGTTGGTAACACTGGTGATGGAGCTGGAAGTTTCCAAGGAACTGGAATTGATCTCGAGGCCGAATTTGCCAGGGTGTATCAGACGTTGAATGCACTAATGGCAGCTAATTTGGCTTAGAATCAGAATCAGCATCAGAATCATGGGGCTGGACCAGGATTGGTGCACGCTGATCCTATCAAGCAGATCGAGTCCTTCAAGAGGATGAGGCCGCCAGTTTTTGGAGGGCAATCTGATCCAAACGAAGCTGATGATTGGATTAGGCGGATGGAGACAATCTTCGAGGTCTCAGAAACTCCGGCAGCCAATAAGGTGAAGTTGGCCACTATGCAACTGGAAAAGGACGCTGGTGTTTGGTGGCAAACGGTAAAGAGGACGTTGGGGAACCAACAGATGACTTGGGAGGCTTTCCTGGAAGAATTCAGGGATCGTTTCTTTCCCCTGGATATTCAGGAGAAGAAGGCGACAAAATTCTTGAATCTACAGTAGGGCAGCATGACCATGCGAGAGTATGAGACCAAGTTCGCACAGCTGTCGAGGTATGCACCAGAGCTGATAGTTGACGAGACGAAGAAGGCCAAGAAGTTTGAGCAGGGCTTGAGGCCAAACTTGAGGTCGAGAATGATTTCGTTGGGCATAAGGAGGTTCGACAAGCTGGTCAGGAGAGCAAGCTATGACAGAGGAAGACATGGACCAGTTTCAGAAGAAGCAAGAGACCTAGAACAGGAACAAGAGGCCAACATCAGGTCAGAGTGGGAAGGGATTCCTAGCGAAGCAGGTCAAGTTCAGTGGTTCAGTGCAGAAGGCACCTGCAACTCAGAAAGTGACTTGTTACTACTGCAAGGAGGCAGGTCATTACAGGTCAGCGTAACCTAAGTTGGCAAAGCAGACATGTTTCCAGTGTGGGCAGGCGGGACATTCTAAGCCTCATTGTCCACAGTTGAGGAAGGATGGTCCAGGCGGAAGTAAATTCCAGAGGCAAGGACGAGTGTTCGCATTAACCGAGGAGGATGCGGGTAACTCGGAAGATGTGATCTAGGGTATGCAAGAGGTTTGATTTTATTTTTAATCAATGTAATAAGTAAAACCTTTATTTGAGAATAATTGGAGATTGAGTATCATTCTTCATGTAACAGGGTTGTTTTGGTTAATGGAATTAAGGCAAAGGTTTTATTTGATACTGGTTCTTTGCATAATTTTTTGTCGTCAAATTTTGCAAAGGTCTTAGGTGTGGAGCCTAAGTTGTTTCCAGGCAAGGTTTTGTCGGTGGCAACACCGTCAGGTGAAGAATTGATCGCTGAACGATATTATGAGGGTTGTGTATCGAGATTGGCGGGAGATTATTCGGCATTGATCTGATCGAGCTTCAAGTCTTAGGAGTGGATGTGATCGTGGGCATTGATTGGATGGAAATATATGATGCCACAATCAAATGCAAGCAGAAAGAGGTGTTAGTGAAAGCACCAGGTGGTCCCGCAGTGACTTTCCAAGGGAAGAAGAAAGTTCCGAAGGTGATTGCAATGGTATCCAAGATGGCGATTCCAGATGAAGTCAAAGGCATTCCGGTTGTCAGAGATTTTCCTAAGATGTTCTTAGAAGATTTTTCAGTATTACCGCCGCAGAGAGATGTAGAGTTTTGCATTAATGTTTAGCCGGGGAGTGCTCCGATTTCTAAGGCTCCGTACAAGATGACACCTGTAGAGCAAGATGAAGTGAAGAAGCAAATTGAGGAGTTGTTGAGCAAGGGGCTTATTAGGCCAAGTTCCTCACCGTGGGGTGTGCCAGTATTATTGGTCAAGAAGAAAGATGGGTCAATGAGGATGTGCATTGACTACTAGGAGTTAAATAGGGTGACTATTCAGAACAAGTATCCACTTCCGCGGATTGATGATTTGTTCGATAGGCTTCGAGGAGCAGCTGTGTTTTCGAAGATTGATTTGAGATCAGGGTATCATCAGGTTCGAGTCAAGGAGGAAGATGTGAGTAAGACAGCTTTCAGGACTCGTCATGGGCTCTATGAGTTTTCGGTGATGCCATTCGGGTTGACGAATGCGCCAGCAGTTTCAATGGATATGATGAATCGAGTTTTGAGGCCATTTATTGACTCCTTGGTGGTGGTTTTCATCGACGATATTTTGGTGTATTCGAAGTCGATGGAGGAGCATTCTATGCACTTGACAGCGATATTACAGAAATTGCAGGAGCATAGCTTATATGCCAAGTTGTCGAAGTGTGAGTTTTGGAAGTTTGAGGTAGCTTTCCTTGGTCATATACTTTCTAAGGAGGGAGTGGCCACTGATCCTCAGAAGGTTGAAGCAGTAAAGGATTGGCCCAAACCAACGTCTGTGAAGGAAGTCAGAAGTTTCTTGGGTTTGGCTGGTTACTACAGGAGATTTATCCAGAGTTATTCTCAGATTGCAGTTCTTTTGACAAGTTTGACCTGGAAGAATATGGCATTTTCATGGACTGATAAGTGTGAGGCGAGTTTCCTTGAGTTAAAGGAGAGGTTGACTACTGCACCTATCTTAGCTTTGCCACAAGCTGGGAAGGATTATGATATCTTCAGTGATGCATCTCTCAGAAGTTTGGGTTGTGTCTTGATGCAAGAAGGCAAGGTTATTGCTTACGGTTCGAGGCAATTACGTCTGCATGAGAAGAATTATCTGACGCATGATTTGGAGCTAGCAACTATTATCTTTGCCTTGAAGAAGTGGAGGCATTATGTTTTTGGTGAGAAGGTTAACATGTACACTGACCACATGAACCTGAAGTACATTTATCAACAGAAGGATCTTAATCTTCGGCAGAGAAGGTGGTTGGAAGTATTGGAAGACATTCGTCCTGAGATCAAGTATCATCCGGGCAAGGCAAATGTGGTAGCTAATGGACTTAGCAGGAAAAGTAGTTTATCAAGTTTGATCACTACTCAAAGCGAGTTGGCAGCAGAGTTTGATTAGGCAGGTATCGAGGTGGTGCTGCAGGGTCTAGGGGCGTCTTTGGCTCAGTTGAGGCTGCAGCCTTTCTTGAGAGAAAGGATTGTGGAAGGTCAGAGATCAGATTCAGAGATTCAGAAGATGCTGCATCAGGTTTTAGAGGGCAAGCTATCAGAGTTTCGTGTCCAAGATGGAGTTCTTTGGATGGGTGAGAGGTTGTGTGTTCCCGATAATGCAGATTTAAGAGCGAGTATCTTGCAGGAAGCACACAGTACCTTGTTGTCAGTACATCCTGGAGGCACGAAGATGTACAAGGACATCAAACAGCACTTTTGGTGGTCTGGTATGAAGAGGGATGTGACAGATTTCGTGGCAAGGTGTCTGACTTGTCAGCAAATCAAAGCAGAAAATCAGAGATCTGGAGGTTTGTTACAGCCGTTGTCCATTCCGGAGTGAAAATAGGAGAGCATCAGTATGGATTTTATCACAGGTTTGCCGAGGAGTTCGAAGGGCAATGACTCGATTTTGGTTATTATGGACCGTTTGACTAAGTCGGCTCACTTTCTAGCCATGAAGATTACTTGGTCGTTGGAGAAATTGGCTGAGTTGTACATTGGTGAGATTGTGAGGCTTCATGGAGTTCCCGTGTCGATTATTTCTGACAGGGATGCAAGGTTCACTTCAAGGTTTTGGAAGAGCCTACAAGCAGCTTTGGGCACCAGAACTGATTTCAGTACAACGTTTCATCCGCAGACTGATGGTCAGACCGAGAGGGTGAATCGAGGGCTGGAAGATATGCTGAGGGCTTGTGTTATGGATTTCGGTGGTAGCTGGGAGAGATACTTGGCATTGGTTGAGTTTGCTTATAACAACAGTTACCATGCGAGTATCGGGATGGCGCCGCATGAGGCTTTGTTTGGGCGGAGGTGCAGGACACCTGTGTGTTGGTACGAGGCTGGTTGAGGCTCAGAGTCGGCAAAAGAGTTATGCAGACACTCGACGAAGGGACTTGGAGTTTGAGGTTGGGGATGCAGTTTTCCTCAAGGTGTCTCCGACCAAAGAAGTGATCAGGTTCGGTAAGGGAGGCAAGTTGGCGCCAATGTATATTTGGCCATACAGGATCGTGGAGCGGATTGGCAAGACCGCATATAGATTGAAGCTTCCAGAGGAGTTGGTACAGGTGCATGATGTGTTCCATGTGTCATTGTTGAGGAAGTATGTGCCAGATCAGAATTATCAGTTGGTAGAGATTCCTAAAGGTCTACAGGTGAACTTGAGTTACAAAGAACAGCCTGTTGAGATCGTCAACCGTAGGGAGAAAGTTCTTAGGAGCAAAGTGATACCTATGGTCAAGGTGCTGTGGAGGATCAGCAGTTCGAGGAGGCTACTTGGGAGCCAGAAGATCGCATGCAGAAGGATTTTCCTGAGCTTTTTGTATGATTGTATCTTATTTATGAGATGGTATTTCGTTGGATGATTGTACTATTGGATTGAGTTTCATTTCTTTTAATTGATTATGTCCTTCTATGTGAATGTTTTGAATTATGGTTCATTTATGAAATTTCAATTTCATTGTTCATTCTTATTTTGGACCTCATTAGCAATAGTTCTGAGGACAGAACTCTTCTAAGGAGAGAGTGATGTAGTACCCCATATTTTTAAATATTATTTTTAAAGGTTTATAAATAAATTAAAATGATTTTTGGAGATTTAATAAATATTTTTCTGGAAATCTATCTTTTTACACGTGCAAATATTTTCTTGAGATGTTCAAAAGCCAAAATTATTTTATGAAAAATCATCATGTATTATTTGGGATTTATTTATAATTTTTCTAGATTTTTCTGATATTAGTTGGATCTATTTGCAAATATTACGAAAAAGAAAGATCTTTTTGCAAAAATTGTCATTTTGAGGGGTAAAAGTGCAAAACTATTTTATGGACTTTTCAAACAGTGCCGACTGGAAATAAGGAGTTCATTTTGCTTTTAAATCTCAATTTAATTGATTTTATCAAGTTTCCAAGTATAGGGATCTATTTATGTAAAGTTATAGTTTCAATGAGTTATTTTGCAAATGTAATTTAAAAACCCTAATTCTCCTATCCCGGGTATTTAAAAGAGAGAAGTGCATCCGTCTTTCGCTGCACAACACAAAGGTTCTATTGTTTTTTGGAGGATTAAGGAGAGGATCTTGGATTTCGCAAAAGAAAGGTTTTCTTACCAGATTTTCTTCATTCGAGGTGAGTGATTTGTTGTGTTTTATTTTCTTTGTGCATGATGTATGTGAGTGACATAATTGTTTTGTTTGTTCTTTGAATGTTGTATGCGAATGATATGAATGTTAATGGATCTTGGATGTTGAATTTTATTTGCTAGAAAGCATGTTTAGGGTTTGAATATGAATATGCACATTATGAATTGGATGGATGGATGAAAAATTGGATCTTGTGAAACCCTAGTTCTTTATGAATAAAATTGTATGTGGGTAATCCGAGATTGATGAATGACCTGTTGGAGATCATGGGTAGTCTATTTCTTTTGGATTGGATTGGATTGAATATGGTGGATTTCATACATAAATCTAATAAAAATGAGATTTTTAGTACTTTGAGTATTGGTTGAATACAAATTTGATATGGTGATGTTATAAATTGATTATGGATGTGAGTTGTGGTAGAGATTCAGTTTTTTAGAAATTTGAATGGAAAGGTTATGAATCAAGCAATCATGACGTGAAAATCAAAATTGAGAATTTAGTGAGTTTGTGGAAATGAATCCAAATTGGAGATTTTCTTTTGAGATTTGGTATTTATATGGTTTGGATCTGAATACGAAACTATTTCGGTGGTCAGTGAAATTTAAGAAAAACTCTATATTTGACTATATGCACAATTCATGTTTTAATTGAAAGAAATCAACAAAATCTTTATTTTATCAATTCTAGTAGTTTTGATTTAGTTTTATGGGTTATTATAAATCCTACAAGTTATATTTGATCATATAAGAAATATGCTTTTCGTAGAAATTGTTTTCATAAAGTAAAACTACGTATCGGTTGAAATGTGCACAACCAAAAGTATGCAGTCTTTAGGTCGACAGTCGACTGGTATGACTTCTCAATCGACCGACACGAGCCGGCTGCTATGTTCTCTAGTTTTTCTAGAAAATTTCGTCTGGACAGTCGACTGAGGACCTTTACAGTTGACTGGTGCCACTTAGAATTATTTTTTTTAAAGTTATGGTAATTTTCTCTCTGGACAGTCGACCTATACCCTTTACAGTCGACTACTACACTTAGGATTATTTTCTTAAAGATTATTGGATTTTTGCTCGGGACAATTGACCTATGACCCTAGATAGTCGACTTATAACACTTAGATTATTTTCTTAAAACCATGAAATTCTCTGTCTAGACAGTCGACTTACGCTTGTTATTAGTCGACTAATACTGATGTATCTTCATATTTCTGAATGTTCTTTCAAATGATTTATTCTCTAAATGTTTTATTCTATAATTTACTATTCTATACTTTATCTTCTACTGAACATACGTTTCCAAGTGGTTTAACTGAGCAATTTATGTTGGAAGGTTGGGTTGGATATTTGAGTGTGAGTCTCTAGAGGGTGTGTGTGAACCTAGTATACCGGCAGTTGAGTTATTTATGCTTGGGCCTATTGAGGCATTTTTAGCTGATCAGTTGTTGAGTTAAGGTACACCAACTCTAGGACCTCGTTAAGTAATTAAACAACCAAAATGATAAGGACTAGTGGTGATATGATGAACGAGAACATGGGTTATGGATCTCAGTATGGCTCGCAGTGTGAGATAATCCCTGGAATTATCCAGGTGTGAGTGAAATAGTCTCCGGAATTACCTGTGGTGTGGGATTGATCTCCGAAATTATCGGGGTCGAGGCAATGCACATGTGGTATTCGTGTGATGAGCTGCCATTGCTTGCGCTATGGGGTATTCTCGAAGATTCCCATGTGTGAGTGAAATAGTCTCCGGAATTATCTGTGGATAGAGATTTACCTCCGGAATTATCGGGGTATGGGCTAATACTCACAGCTTATCTTTATCTCGTAGTAGTCATCGTGTTAGGATTAGTTTCATAGTGGGAGATTAAATCCTATAATGTGTAGACGTTAAGGGCTTGCACCGGACCTATGTAGAGTGGGATGCATAGATTCCGACAAGTACGCATTAGAGAGTCAGCATATAGAATTGTGTTTTTCTTGATTTGGTTTCACGCATGTGGTTTTCCTGTTTTCTACACTTGACACTTAGTCTAGCTTCACTCGTTGTGTTTTTCGCGCTTGTGATTTCCCATGTTCATTTACTTTTGTTATGTTCTGTTATTGATAAATCCATGCTTTACTTAAGTTGCTTGTTTATATCACTCACACCTTTATGGCTGACCCCTTTAGTTTTGGGGGTTAGGGTTATCTCTAGCCTCATATTTTACAGGTGATTTCTTATAGCTCGATTTGGATGCTTAAGTTCAACTGATGTAGTGACTTATGTAATTTGTAAAAGAAAGTGTTGTAAAGAAAAGAGATTTTGATTTAAGGTGTATTGTATTCCGCTGTGCTATGTAAATGATTATTGAAATGAAAATTTAAAATTTATTGGTGTTGACTTTGTTTAATATTACAATTGAAGTTGATGCTGGGAATTGTGCCACGTATTTTCTAAGATATTATATTAGAAATTCGGGGTACTGCAGGGGGTGGGGGGTCCTTATTTCATATACCTCTTTATTTTTCTCACAAGTGGTAAATTTAACAATCACCCTCGTGGTCGTTCCCTGAGCACCCCTCTTCTTCGTACTCTCTCAACTATCTTCCTTCGCACAATCATCTACATAGCTAATTCTTTACAATCTTCTCCAAACCGTGTCATGTTTGTGTATAGTGTACCGTGTCATGTTTGTGTATAGTGTACCGTCACTAAGATCAAACCAGGCCCGCCCCATGGGTAGGGCCCATAGGGCGACTGCCCTGGGCCTCAAAAATTTGGGGCCCATTTTTTTTAACTTTTCAAAAAATAAAATTTTATTAAACAAAAAAAATGTACAGAGACTCCAAGAGTCTCAACTGTCCAAACTTCAAATTCAACAATAATGGATTGACATAACGACAGGTTGTAACTTGGTATTTAGTATTTGATAATTATGGTTCTTGCCTTCTTGGTTCTTGAGTTGTTTTTTTATTTTCAACTTTCTTTTCAAAAAAAAAATTCATTTTAAATCTAACTTGAACAGTTGAGGATTAAGGATCTTGGCTTATGGTTGGAAGTGTAATCTGGTATGTGCTTACTAGCATTTTTTACTGTTAGTATTTTAATTGTTTATTATATAATTCTTTGAAAATTGATTCTCAATTGTACCTCACGATATTGAACAGTTCGTCCACCAAGTTTTGCATCTAGATCTAGTTCCACAGACTTGATAGCAGCAACCCCAGATTCATCCTAGATAATTTTTGACAGTGGAGTGACTATCATAGCCTGTTAATAAGTGTCTCTCAAACAAAATGATACACACTATATAAAATATGGTTTCTACAACTAACCTGACTTGTATCTTTTCAAAGCCAATAGTGGATATCATGTCCAAAAGCACCACTTTTTAAAGAAGTTGTCTGTATAAGAATGAATATTTCAATGCCTCAGTTTTGAAGTGATGTTGAATTGGGGAAAAAGAAATGCATTGTAACTATATAAGTATATACTACTGTACAACAAAATAAGCAATGCAACTAACTTAGTATCTTATAATCCCTTGCATTGGGAAGATTTTACCCTTCATTTCATTTGCTTTATATCTCATTATTTTATAAAGTGTCTCAGTGTCTCTAATTTGCAACACAATTGCATATGCGCTATCACCAATTTTTTCTCTTCCTCATCGCTGCGCTGGACAACCCTTCACATTGCTCCAACAATCTTTGTGATCAATTTTTATCAGGTGCATTCATATTTTCTTATTTATATCATCGTGCTGAAACTTTTGTTTATCATGTTGTCTAGAAAGCATGAATCCGGATATGAGAAAAGACAAAAAAGAAAAAGATATATATAACTATATTTCTGTGGTTATATATAAGACAAAGCATGAATCCGACTTTCTTATCATTTAAGTATTTATATATGACTATTTCTGTGATTATTTTGAACATGTAAATTATTTTTATATATTAATTTATTTCAATTATTAAAAGAAGGACCTCATAATTTTTGTTCGTCCTGAGCCTCCAAATTGTCAGGACCGGCCCTGGATCAAACAAATCCAGTCAATATCAGATGTAGTAAACAGATTATAATTACCATTTGCATGCATTCACATGTACAACTATCCTATAACACCAGAAGTTAATAGGATTTATCAACAGAAGTACAGAATCGAGTATATGTAAAAAGCTACAATACCAACCCCAAGGGAACTCACATTGTTGCTTAGGGACTGCAAGAGTATATGGAACTACCTGCCTGATAGTTATAGAGTCGTAAACTGACATGAAAGAGCATTATATAACACTAGTAATTTACACGTGCGAGGCACGTTTCAATAATTTCAAAAAATAAAAATAAAAACTCTGACGTAGGGAGGATTTGAACTGGAAACCTTCTTTATATTAGTTATATACGTGCGTTGCACATATTGGTAGAATGACAAAATGACAAATGACACTAAGGCCTTCTCCCGTTATAGTATTAGAGATTAGAGATAATCTTTACACCTTTCTGAGGTGAACATCCATTCTAGGATACATGCAGTAAGAGAGCATGGGGAGTTAAAAGGCATTTAGGTGTTTTCTGTCTCATAAAGAAGATCCATGATCTCCATGCACACATTAGTGCTCTGGTTCCTCAACCTTGGATAACTCCCTGGCCCCAAAAGAATTAAACAAAGAATTGCGAGGACAAGTAGGTAAGCATCAATATAAACTAGACTAATTACCATTATAAATGGCTAATTTTACCATGATATCCTATTGTGTCCGAGTTTTCAATGTTGTGTGACTTATTTCTGTTCTAGAATACAGACAAGTAAAAGTCGTAGTTACATTAATACTTGATTTCTCTAGCATACAAGTAAAAAATATATACTATACGAGTCTTTCAACTCTCACCAAAACTTCAGCGTTTTGATGCAGCGGCAGTGTATTTCACACGGTATTAGAGCTGCCCAACCTCGATTCTACTCGGACACTTACAATACGTGAATTCAATGTCTTTCAACGATCTTCAGGACACATCCCCGAATTTAGCTCTACAACCAGCAGAGCATGCTAAATATAGATAAAAAACCTTCAACCCTCACTACACCTTTGGACTTTTGATGCAAGAACAGATTACTTCAGTGTACTTGGCTTGTTTTCCCTCTCCTTATCACAATAAGAACTGAAGCAGTCCAGAGGAATATAAATATCTGGAATAGTACTGACCTTTGGAACACCAAATGAGATATTATGAGATATTAGTATCCAACTAAACCTTGACCACCTATATATTTATATTGCAGGCGGAAAGCAACTCTTCTAAACTTTGTGATTTAGCTATGAAAAGCGTTAGGAAATGCAAGAATGATTTAGTCTATACAGAGCAAAGTGGAGAAAAGGATGCATACGATCTTTTCATTTGAGGGAGGCAGTGATGTAACTAACAAAATGAACAGATTCTCCTCTAATCACAAGCACAATAATTTTACTTCCACTGAAATAAGTATTGGAGATCAGGTTAAGAACAATTACCTTTGGTGTATGACAAAATTTTCCAAGTAGACAAAAGTAATGCAAGAAGCTCCGGTTTCAAAATGCAACACCTGAAAATAACTAATTAGTCATATTAACACTATAAATTCACTGCTCACCCTTTATCTGTAAGTTCCATGCCTCCATGAACAGCAGCTCCTGCCAAAAGAACAAGTATCCATTAGCCAAAACAAACTAATGAGGCAAAGAACATGCCATTTTTGAAGAGAACACCAAAACATTCAGAGTAAACATTCACTTATTCAACAGACTCAACATGAAAATTTATTGCAAAGATTAGACTGTAAAAAGGGAATGCAGATTCACAGACCATTTCACATTGTATCATCATCAAAAGCCAACTTCCTTAACCTAGTCTTGGAGAAAATTAGCACTAGACAACCGAAAAAATAAAAATAAAAATAAGTGTCATATTTTTCAAGGGTCTTTGTGTACAAAAGCTAACAAAATTTTGAGAGCAATGTTTAGCCACAACCAATTTCACTACCATACTTTTCACTATCTTAAGTGGCATATTTCTATTTGAGAGTTTCCCCACCTACTCTATCTTTTCCTACCTATTGGAGTATGTCACCTAAGATAGTGAAGAGAAATGTAGTGAAATTTGTAGTGAATGTAGCATTACTCAAATTTTGACGATAGAGAAATGCTCTGAAATTTTGGTTTAGTAATAATGTCCACTACAAATAAACAGAAATACACCATCAAACTACATATACTTGTACTATACAAACGTAGTTGACATGGCACTAGCTGTATGAATGCACATTTTCAAAACATTGTCACGTTGCATCATGTTCACACGTGACCGTGCTTCTTGGGCTTACTAAAAATAAAGATTAATTCCCCCCAAAAAGGGAGAGAAATCCTCAAGTGCAAAAAAACTCACAGCTTCGACGAAACCACTGGTAGTGAAATGCTGGTCACTAACAGTGGTCGACTGTTGTGTATCTGTAATGTAAATTACAATTTTTTGTTAAAACAAGAACAAACAGACAACCAAGACATGAAAATGAAAAGGGAGGAAATGGGCATACCTTAACTGGAAATCCAAATGGAGACAAGGGTGAACAATTGCAAATTACTCTCTCTCAATGGATTCAACAGCCAGTGGTTCCACAACGCCTTCCAATTTCAAAACAAAATTGTACCAAAGTAAAAATAAATCTATATAATAAAACACAAATAAAACTATCAAGTGGCTCTCCTCCAATTTTCCAAAATTAAAGGCCCAGATCTAACATCACAAAACACATTTTCCCCCAAAAGTTTTCCCCCAAAACTCAAATTCAAATTTCCCTCCAAAACAACTCATTTATTTATTTAATTATTTCTCTCTCTCTCTCTCTCTCTCTCTCTCTCTCTCTCTCTATATATATATATATGGGAAATGCTCCATTGAAAACGGGTCTAGTTTTCACGGGTTGGAAAACATCAATCTGAGCTGTTAGATCGCTCATGATCGTGATCAGCGGCTTAGATCGAGCTCCCCATAACCTGTTTCAATTGATCAGAGGAGGGTTAGGTTGGGAGTTTCGTCCCAAATAACTCTTAGCTGAACAGATTCTAAAAAAATTAATATAACCTAGGCCGTTGTTGGGAACAATGACCTAGGTTATAAAAAATTGAATTATAGGTTCTAAATTTTTATAACCTAGGCCATTGTTCCCAACAACGTCCTAGGAACAACGGCCTAGGCTATAAAATTTCTATAAAAATTTTTTATAGCCTAGGCCGTTGTTAGGAACAACGGCCTAGGTTATAAAAATTTAGAACAAGGCCATTGTTCCAAACAACGGTCTATAATTCAATTTTTTATAACCTAGACCGTGGTTCCCAACAACGGCATAGGTTATATTCATTTTTTCAGAGCAAATCAGGCGAAGAGTTATTTGAGACGAAATTGCCAAATAACCCTCCGCCACTTGAGTGATATTGGGTGATGGACGGAGGCGATCTGAGCCGCTAATCACGATCAAAAGTGATCCAACAGCTCAGATTGGTGTTTTCCAACCCGTGAAAACAAACCCGTTTTCAATGGAGCATTTCCATATATATATATATGGAAATTTATAATTATATATATATATATATATATATATATATATAGCTATCCGGTGTAGGGGTGGCGAACTGGTCGAACGGGCCGGTCTGGGTCCAACCCGTGCTGGTTGGCACGCTCGAGTAGGCGGGCCGGGCCGGGTTGGCCTCTTATGCGGGCCGGGCCGGGCCGGGCGGGTCAATTTCGTATTTGGGTGGCCCGCCCAACCCGTGAACCCTTTAGGGCTCAACCCGGGTTGGGCCGGGTCGACCCGTGGGTTGGCCCGTTTAATAAAATATATATATATATATATATATATATATATATATATATATATATATATATATATATATATATATATATATATTTTGGTTGCTTAAATTGAACTAATAATAATAATAATTTTACAAATGATGTATACAATTATACAAACAACCATATTTTTGTTTGATGAATATTACATTTCTTAAAAATTTATAATACTAAGTAAGTAATACTACTAATAAGTAATAATACTACAATTCTTCAAATATCCCCAAATGATGTTTAATTATAATACTAAGTATGTAATTCAGTAATAATACTAATAAGTAATAATACTACAATTCTTCAAATTGAATCAAATATCCCCAAATGATGTTTAATTATAATACTAAGTAAGTAATAATACTAATAAACAAAAAAAATCGTAATAATATTAATAAGATTGAAAGGGTGAAATTGACAACAAATTTTGAAATTTTATTCATATGAATTTAAGTGATACAATTTGAACAATTTATAACGAAATGAAGAATTCAATTCACAAATAAGTTTTATACAATAACATATTTCTTATGTACAATTTTAATTGACTACAATTTTTCTAATTTAACATAAGAAGAAAAGCTATTGTTGTTGTTGTTGTTGTTGTTGTTGTTGTTCTTCGGGCGAGTTGCTCCCACTTGTAGAACTTGATAGTGCTTTCCCTTGCGTCCTATCTTCAGCCTTCAGCCAGTCTTCTGTACAAACGAGCATCTCCAACGCCTCGGGCTTCAACCGATTTCTGTAATCAGATAGAACCCTGCCACTTGTAGAAAATGCACTCTCAGAAGCAACTGTAGAGACAGGAGGAGTTAGCAAATCTTTAGCCATAATAGACAGAATACTAAAAGTGTGTTCATGTTCTTTCCACCATTGTAAAATATCTAGTGGGGAAAGAGTAGGCTCAGTATCCTATTGGTTATACCAATTTAATTCATTTGGTTGATTAGTCCTAGGTTTTTTAGATTGAATTTGTTCAAGTAGACTAAATGTTCTATCACCAATTCTACTTTTACCCTTACCTTTAGAACTACCAGAAGAAGAACTAACTACAGAAGTTGTACTACTAGAAGCAAAACGTCTATCATAATAATCATACAAGTTATTTAACGTAGATTCAAACTGAACTAAAAATTGTGCGCAATCAGTTGTTAATTCTACATTGTTCTCTAAATATCCAAAAAACATTTCTATCAAATTCTTCGTACCTTCTAATTTGATACGGGGATCCATAACAGTAGCAACACAAATCAACATAGGAGGAGGAAAATAATACTTCAAAAATTTTTGAAATGCAGGTCTTACAATCTCACTAATATGGATATCATTTAACATTTCGTTAAATATTTGCACCATGCTAACTAATTCAATAAAAATGCTACTAGAAGTAGATTCATATGTTTTTGAAAACTTTAAAGTTGCGGTTTTAAAAGGTTCTAAAAATTTCAACAAAGATTCGGCAAAAAACCAATCGGGGGAGTCATTTCAAAATTGTGCATATTTTTTGCGATACAAAAATCATTTACAACTACTTTATATTCGGTGACAACATTTAGTAAATCAAAAGTAGAATTCCATCGGTGTCTAACATCCTTTGGAAATTTTCTAAAAGGAACATTTCTAACCCTACACCAAGCTTTCCATTCTTGTAAAATGCTTGGACTTAATGCAATGAAATGTACACAATTTCTAATTTTATGTATATATGGATCAGCTATTTTTAATGCATCTTGAACACATAAATTTATAATATGACATGCACATCTAACATGAAAAATATTATCAGATGGAGGGTTTAATACAGATTTTAAAGTAGTAATTGCTACACTGTTGTTAGATGCATTATCAAAACTAATAGCCATAATTTTATCACGAATATGAAAAACATCACAAATTTCTATAATACGGTTTGCTATTTCAGCGCCACTATGGGGATACGGCAACGACGCAAGTGATATGATTCTTTTTTGAAGAATCCAATCATTGTCGATCCAATGACAGGTTATTCCCATCGTTGGAATATTGTTGACACCCGTCCAACAACCGAAGTTAAACTAACCCTACAAGTTAAACTCCATAAAATTGCAATCAACGCGTCCTTCATTTCAACATACATTTTAAAACAATCCGATTTGCAAGTATTTCTCGGAATTCTTTTAAAATGAGGGTTTAAGGCAGTTTGATTAAAATTTTCCAAGTTCCTACTCTCGGGATAGGAAAATGGCAACTCTTCCTTAATGACTAATCGGGCCATTTCCCGACGAACAAGTTCGGGATCATAAGGGTGGCTATCTACTTGACCGGTCCTAGGGTTAATTTTTTGTTGGCCTTGTATTTGATCAAGAAGTTCTTTATGATTATGTTGTATGTGCCTACTAATTGTACCGGTGCCGTCACCCCTCTTGAATTTGTATGTTTTACTACATGTGTTACAAACTTTCAAACCTACACCCAAAATATGTTCGTCCGGGATATACTCATAAAACTTGTGCCAATCGCTAGTTTCTCCTCTACTTTTCCTACTACTACGGGGTTGTGTGGTTTCGGGTTGTTGTTGTTCTTCTTCTTCTTCTAATTGAATGTCACCTACAACATCCATGTCGTGTGTACCCCATTGTTCCATAGTAGGATCAATGTAATCTTGGGCGGGCTCACTAATTGGGACAATTGGTGGCCTACGTGAAGAGGAGGAGGAATCTTGTCCGCTACGACCGCTACCGCGTGATCTAGACATAATGTGGTATGTGCTCAAATATGTAAAAAAAAATCTACAATATAGGAGCGGACCGAGCGGTGAATTATACAAAAAAAATCTAAAAAACAAGAGGGTTGAGATAGAGAAGTTCAAAAAACAAACAATAATTTTAACTACAACGCAAAAAAAAAAATTAACAAGAGAGGTAGAGAAATTTTGATACCGTTCACCGTAGAATACGCATATGTAAAAAAAACCGTAGAAAATAAGAATATAATAGAAAAGATGGAGGAGCGCTTTGCCGATTCCGCAATTGAAGAGTTGAGAAGAGGTTGAAGAGAGTTGAAGACGTTGAAGACGTTGAATTTTGTTTCCGATACGACCGAAATTTGATCGTGTATATGCCTCCTTGTACAATTATTTGATGAATACTACAATTGTTCAAAAATTTCTTTAAAATGATGTATAATAGTAGAGAGAGTAAGATAGTGAGGTGTAATTGTTTTTGAGATTTTTAGGGGATATTTATAGGCTTAGAAGTGGGAAAAAACAAAAAACAAAAAAAAAAAAAAATAGTCGTTTGCTGCACAGCAACGGCTTTAAGAGCCGTTTGCTGCCAACGCCAGCGTCAGCCCGGGTTCGAACTGCGGGTTTCGACCCGTTCGACCTGCGGGTCGAACGGTCGGCCCGTCACGGGTCGAACGTTCGACCCGTACGGGTCGAACGGGTCGAAACCCGCGGGTCGAACCGCGGATTAACGGGTTCAATTCGCGAATTAAACGGGTTCGTGGGCCGGGTTTTGCGAATTCGATTCGCGTAAATTGCGACCCGGGTCGACCCGGTACTGTTCACCGGGTTCGACCCGAACCCGTGAAGCTCTTAAGCGGGCCGGGTTCGTGGGCCGGGTCGCGGGTGGGTCACCGGTTGACCCCGCCCAGTTGCCACCCCTAATCCGGTGGCTCTCCTTCAATCCTCTCAAAAATCAAAGGCTCGGATTTAACCTTACGAAACATATTTTTCCTCCAAAAGTTTCCCCCCAAAACTCAAATTCAAATCCCCACCCAAAACAACTCCTATATTTATTTAATTATTTTTTTCTCGCTCTCTCTCCCTCCCTCCCTCTTCTATTCAAAATATTAAGAAAATAAAAATTTTAAAATTTTTTTTAAAAAAATAAAAAAACACATAAAAATTTAAAAACTTTAAAAATAATTCGAAAAAATCATATAATATGTTTTTTTGCTCTATGTTTGCTACTTCAATTAATTTGCTGGATTTCCAAAACTATTTTATATGATCAAATAAGGTGCACTGTTCCGTAGACGTGCCGTAGGCACGTGTCAACGGGCAAACCTAGTATATATATATATATGGAAATTTATAATTATTTTTAACCATATACTAATAGAAACATGGACTTTTATTTACAACTAATTATTTTCATACTATTCAAACTCCAGCTGCATAATTGTTGATTTACTGTTTACAAGGCTTTTCATATGCTGTATCGTTCTGAAGACGTGTCGTAGGCACGTGGCCACGGGCAAATCTAGTAAATAAATAAAGCAAAAGGAAAGATATTTTGATTAAGATTATAATTAAGTAAACTATTGTTGGTGCTTAATTTGGTGTGGGAGCAAATAAATAGTGAGTTTATATTTGAAGGAAACAACTAAAGATCTAACCTTTGATTGTTGTCGTAAAAAGTTGTTAGAGTTCCTGTGAGTTGATCTGGATCATTGATTGAACACCGTGATCTGCATCCGACGATTTTTGACGCGACTGATGGATCTGTAAAAAGCCTGAAATACCGGGGGTGACCATGGTGACAGACCCTCTGACGCTCAAGTCAGAACCAGAGAGAGAAAGAGAGTTTCAGAGAGGAATTGCTAATTACCTTCTGAATGAGGAGGGGGAAGGTATTTATAGGCCTGAGAAACAGTTAAGGAGATCGATATGAATCCATTAGATTGATATGAATTCCTTATCTTCTGTTGATTTTCCCCCTTAAGAGATAAGACTCCCTTGTCTGGGGATAAGAGATTCGATTTACAGCCCTCATGGACTGGATGTCTCTCCTAGCGGGCCTAATCTATCACTTTTAATTGGCTTGAAAGTGGCCCACATCTTGTAGATTAGCTGACCACGCACTGCTTCCCAAAAACACGAAACACAAGCGTGTGACATTGGCCCAGCAAATGATTTGCGTCATCCATAAGTTATTTTTGTTCAACTCAACAATATAACAAGATAGATACAACCACGCATGCAATAAGAACAATCACATGAATAACAATACTGAAATAAAATATGAAATAACCAAATATGATTATCAAACGTCTGGAAACAAATAACAATCTCCGGGTCAAAGCCCATAATACAATGTTTATAAAACTCAATACAAAAAATCCAATAAAATAACGATAAATCTAGAAAGCTATAATTCCTCCGAAAGTCTATTCTCCAAGTCCTGCAGGTAACTCTTCTTGATCACTTGTGAATACCTCATCTAAAAAGATGAGAAAAATTATCCTTAGAGCAAGTCATGGACAGCAAGTACAGAAAACAATGAACAACGAAAATACGGTATAACAATGAATTCAATAAATCAATAGGAATCAATAACAACGGACAATAGCAATAATCAATATCAATGGTAACAATGCGATGGGTATAACAATAAATGATATTTCAATATTCGATGTCAACACTCAATGGTCGATGTCAATATCACATAAATAATGTTCAATATCAATAGAAATAACGATGTTCAATATGCAGTGTCAATATAGTGTCAATTATTAAGTCTATTAGTTTTTAGCCTAACTAATGCACGTACTACTGCATTCCATACCACATGTTCGATGCATACAATAAATGACGTTTAGACTGTAGTGGTAGACTCTATAGTTCATGTACTCGGGACGATAACAGTAAAACGATAGCAACTCCGTTGCACACTAGTCGGCACGATAACACAAAAATGATACACGATGAATTGGGATACTGTGGTAGTAATCCAATAATAAATCGATAAACACTAGTCAACACAATATTTGGGGAAACACGAGCCCTCTCTCCCGAGTACAGTCTCTATATTGTCCACTACTTACGTCGACCCTTAAAACTCGGCTTGTTTAAACATTTTATCGATACAGTCAATACACTACAAGGAATTTGACATATAGTGACAGCAAAAATCCGTGGGTAAAAGGCGGAAAACCGTAGGTATAGCCCGTAAAACCTATACCAACGGACATATTTTTCCGTAGTTTTTAATTAGCTATACCCACGGCACAATGCCATCACTATAGCCTATAGCGACGGTTTTTTCAGCTGTTGGACAAAACCTCGGTGTTATACCCACAGTTTCGTATCCATTGGTATAGGTTTTAACGACACCTCTTGCTTTCCTGTACCCACGGTTGAAACTCCATTGCTATAGGCTTTAGTGATGGTTTTCGCATCCAAACACTACAACATAAATGTCTTTCCATAGCATTTAGAAAACGTTGTTCTTTTGACAGCGTTTTGCAAACAAAAAGTTGATATGAACGAAAGTTGATATATAGAAAATGCCAATATATCATTGAAAGTATAGAAGCTTACAAGATTTGTTTACAAGTATATCCAAACCTAGCATCATAGAAATTCGTTTACAATAAACTTAAAACTGACAACAAAAAAACCCTGAGTGACTAACATCAAAATAACTCGAAATTTTCTGTTCATCCACGACATCTCTAACCTGCAAACAGAGAAAAAAAATTGATCAAAAAAATAAATAAAGCCCCTGATGAGCAATGTAATGATCGAGGCTTTCATTGTGGGGGACTATTGTGAAAAGAAAACAGGAATATACAATTTCGGAACAGGTATATAAGTACTATAACAAAAATCCCCATCAGCATCTAACAATCAAGTAATCAATGATGCCTACAATGTGTGGAGTCCCTAATGTGGAAAAATGATTTCATGGAACAAAGATCATAAGTATGAATTTGCCACTGGCAAATAGTTCAGAAACCAATCAAAATTACAATGGCATAAAACCTATCACAACTAATTTTATTCTTCTATGAATAAAACTTTTTCCTTCTTATTATGGAGTCAAAAAGTAGCTGCAGCATTACAACGATATTAGAAAAGCAAAAATTACTAACTAGTAAAAGATAAAGAAAAGATGATGGAAACAACAAACCTTGAATTGAAGAGAGCCATACCGAGAGAGAACTATATCAATGTAACTAATTATAAATGGGCTCGTCTGTTGTGAGGTTCATAACTCAGTGCTTCTTTCCATCCACCTAGCTAAAATATCATTTACATCTTTCACCAGTTTACCCATATGCTGGGAAACAAGCTCAGATATTCTTTGCAGCAGAAATCCAAAGTCAGCTTCCTTGAAATCCAAAGATATGCAATGTGCAACTTGCTCCAACTTAACTAGAGAAGGATCAATTGTACAATAGACTACAATCACTTCAAAACCAAAGTCTCCAATGCTTCTTTGAACATCCACAAACGATGACATTCTCCCATGGCTTGAAGAAATGGAAAGTCCATATCTATCATAAGATTCATCCAAAACATTTTCACCGTATTCAGTGACATGGTAATCCTGCCCACCATATGAAATGAAACAAAAACAATGAGAAATCACAAACAGGTTCCAGGATGAGTTAACAAATACAAATACATGCTACTATTTAGAAAATTAAAACCTCAACTTTAAAAAAAGGAAATGCTGCAAAGAAGAGATAACTGATCTACTCAAAACGAGACAGAATTCACAATCTAAATTAGAAAGAAAGCAAATTTTCAGGAAGGGGCATGATATACCACTGCTTTCAGTATTTTGCTCTACGTGAAATGTATGTTACAATGGATATGATATCAATATGTAGGGAAATCATTATGTATCTTACAGGTGTATCTATAGGGAAACTTTATGAATTTGTTTTCAAAATAAAGTTTACAGAGAGTTGAGCTAATCATGTTTCAGATAAGTTCATGTTGCACTTACAAAATTTTGAAGTTCATGATAGCATCTAGAAACCACTGTAGCTTCTCATTTCTAATGCCAAGTTTGGAGTTCTTGTTCCCTGTGGCAACATAAGCATGTACCTAACAAAAATAATACAAAAAGGATAATAGTAAGTGTAGGAGTTAATTATTGTACACTGGAATTTGCTCCAAAAATTTTTTTAAAAATTGTAACGTTAACAATGTCTCATATATGAAATAATCAGATGTGCAGGAGAAATAGGAACTAGTAGTTAAACTCACATATTTCATGTACTTGATTTAGTCATGCAATTTACTTGGGTTACCCTAGTCCAATATCATATCGTGTTTATCAGTAATAGTTCAGCTTTCAATATTAATTCATGTGCCTACATCTGGCTACATGTTGAAATAATAGAAAAAAATGTTGAGCACAGTTATATAAAGTCAAAATTAAAGTCAAAATGTTGAGCACAGTTATATAAAGTCAAAATTAACGCCATCCTATAAGAAAAACTCACCAAACCGCCACCATCTTCATCATCAAAATCAGCAACATTTGCTCCATGTTCCTGCATGGTAATGTGATCTGTGACTGCCGATAACTTTTACACACAAATCATCTAGTTAACAAATTAATAAAACCAACAAAAGGACAACATTAGACCAAACATATTAAAAGTGCAAACAAGAAATAAATACAACATAGCTATTACCTTGATGACCCGGCCAGCAATCTCTAGATTTCCGTTCAAACTCTGTGCTGCCTTCGCATGTTCAATCTGGGCAAACTATCAAGCGAAACAGTAAATTAGCATAAATTAATAGCAAAACAATGAAAAAGGTAAGTTACCTTGATTCACACTTAACTTGAACAAATCCATAGTCTTTGCACTACCCAGTTTCCAGAACTAAAGTAGTTGTACAAGTTCCACATGACCCAACGGTTCAAAGACCTATAAATATGTAGAAACAAGAAACAAAATCAGATTTATTATACAAGAGCAGCATATACTGAACTTCAATTTGTCTATATCTGATCAGAATCCGATGAGATGTCATTGACTGCATCATTGTCACTGAATCAAACTATAAGAATTAATCCACTAAAGTATTAAATTTAGTACGCATGACCATACTTCTCTTAAGCTACTCATCATAAACCCTATTTTATTCATATAAAAGATAACCAATTTCATCACATCTTCATATAAAACCTCACTATTTCTTCCTTAATCAATGCAAGAACAAACAAAATTAAAGACTGTTCATTGAAATGGATATCAACAAGTGTGTTCTTAAAATAGGAAGAGCTATATACAAATAATGAGTTCATTGAAAAAACTGTTCATAAAGACTATTACCTCATAGTTAGGACCAGGAATTTGAGTTGCATAAAATGTAATGATCCGTAGAAATTGGGAAGCCTGCAGAAATATCTTCAACTGCAAATCAAAGAATAACAACACGCCTATGGGAACTATGGTATCAAGTATCAAGAAATACAACTAAAAATGAAAAGTACAAATATAAACAAACTTTTTTGTCAATCAGTTTTGGGAGACTTGTTGGGCGGCGCGATGGAAACAGGAGGGCGGGGGCGGCGCTACAGTGCTGGACGACGGGATGGATGAGCAAGGGGAGACCGGGTTTGGCTGTTGTCGATGAGGAACAGGAAAGGGAGGTCGGGGCTGGGGGCAGCGGGTGCCTGGGCGTCGAGGGAAGATGGGGCGACGCTCAGGAGACGTCGCGGCTGCTGCTCGTCGACGGGATTGGGGAGCAGCAGAGGGGGTTTCGATTGGGGCTGCTAGCGTTGGGCGTCGACGGGAGTAGGGAAAAGGGGGGGTCTCGATGGGAGTGGCAACGACTGGAGAGGGGCTCACGGTGAGATCAAGGTAGGGTTTGAGATGCGGCTGGGGGGGGGCACGACAGTGGGGAAGGGGCACGACGGTGGGGAAGGGGGGATTTGGAGATTGAGTTTGGTGAGAGGGAAATTTGGAGATAGGGTTTGGTGAGAGAGAGAGAGAAATTAAATAATAGTTATGAATTAAAAGCTTATAGTTACGGATTAAAAGTTTTAAAGCTATAGGATATCTATACCCACAGTTTACTACACGTCTGTAGGTATATGATGCCTATACCCACGGTTTTAGTGATCCGTCACTATATGTGTCCGTGGGTATATGACAAATTCCTTGTAGTGATACATTATGTAATTTAGAGAAATTTGATAACGATGATATCAATAGAAGTAACAATAGGACGACCAATTAGAATGAGACAATTAGAATGGTGACAATAGCATATTAGAATCATGCAATGCAATTTATATACTTCAATCCATTCAATATAATGATATATATACAATTATATTAAGAAAATATGGAAACACAATTCTGGACAGCAGTAGGTTACTGTACCAAAAACAAGTTTTCCGCTGCTACAGAAATCCAAAACTACATCTGTCAGAAGTTTTAGAAAGTAGACTCCTGACCGGTTCCAACGCATATTTAAAATACGAAATCCGATAATATTAGATAGGTTAATTACATCATTCTTTACAGATTACGCGTTCTGACTGAAAATCGATATCAAGTTGTTATATTTGTAAGATCAGTAAAAACCCAACTTTAAATTCATAAAAAATATTCATTAAGTTTCTTATCATGTTAACTAACAATCTGAAATTTATCAGGGCCATATTCTAGCATTAACTTAGCTTTTTAATAACTTAAACATGAAGAAATACATGAATCAGGAATTCTGAAAGTAAAAAGGCAGCAGTAGTAAAATCACCATAACTCTCTCAATAAAACTAGGAATTCAAATATTTTAGATGTTCTGGAAACTAGAAACACAGGGCTACAATTTTCGTTTAGAAAGTTATAATTTTTTATGTCAAATACTGGGTCAAAAAGGTCTCACAAATTTCAGACAGACAGTGAAAAATAAGGGTTCGACATAAAAAGCGATCTAAACATGCTGAACTTCAATTCAATAGTTAACAAATCTTAGATTCAGCATGGTAAACACAATAACATGGTAAGCACAATGAAGAATACATCCATACACTAGTTTAACATCAATGAGGCATCAATCAATCAAGCACAACAACCTAATAATCAACTCTACAATAGTTTATTTGTGCGGTGTCATGCATGAATAATTTCTATTATCAATACTACATGAATGCATGAAGGATTCGATATTCTAGGATCAATAATGATACGAAGTCAAGAATATTTTGAGTTAGCTCGTGTAAACTCTCAATATACTCAACGGAAGATAACGATATAACAATTCGATAAACAATGAGGACCTACTTGCAGAAATTCAATAAAATCTCGATACAATAAAATAGTGATTCGAGAGAGAAAAGCGACTTGCCTTGATTGGATTAGTTATGAACGAACAAACGAAAAGCAGCGGGAACATGGCGACACGTGCACACTACGTGCACAAAATAGCAACACAGCAAGGTCGGCAACATAGCAAGCGGCAACACGGGGTGGAACAGCAAACGGCAAGAAGGCAAACGGCAAGGACTTCGGCTTGACTAGCGACTAGCGGCTGACAGTGGTAGTCGGCAGCGACGGGGAGTCGATGGTCGACGGATGCAACACGTGGTTTTGGTGCCAAAACAGAGGAAGGAGAAGTTCGAGGGTAGGGTGGCGGTGTAGGAGCTGTTGGCAACGAGGATGGGGAAGTGGGATGGAGAAGTCGACGGTGGCGATGTGGTGTTACGATGGTGAGGGTGGTTGCAGTGATAGGACGGGACTGCGAGGGGACGAGGGTGGAGGTAGCAGTCGAAGGCGATGATGGGGATGCAGGGGGATTCGATGGGGTGTGTGTTAAAGGGTTTGGGATCCAATAAGAAGGCTATTGGGTTACATTAATAGATTAATATGGATCAACTAATAAGATAATCATCAATTCAACAAGAAGGCTATTGGGTTACATTAATAGATTAATATGGATCAACTAATAAGATAATCATCAATCCAACAAGAATAAGATCATCATGAAAAATAGTCCAACAAGGAGAAAGAAAACAAATTGGGAAAAATAAGATTCGAATAATTAAACGGAGACCAATGATAGTTCATGAATAATATTAGGACAAAAATTATTCGAAATGAAGAATATAAATCAAATTACAATTTTTTTTTACAATGGATCAAAAAGGGAAAAGATGAAAACGGGAGTTACATTAGCTTGTTGGAGGCCCGGACCTATTTAAGAGACCCGTTGTAATTAATCTGCCTGTAGAAGCTATGGGATTTGTGCTGGAATCCTACGGCGCTGATTTGCGGCGATTTTTACCATTATCATATGCCCCCACTCCTGGAAGATAATTTTCTTGGTTTTCGGGAAGTAGTTCGCCTTATTTTTTTTATTCTGTAATATAATCTTAGCTTTCACGATGTATTGGAGATACCTGGACCCGATCAGAAACTTCTGAAAGCGGAAAATATTTTCCTAAATTTTTATGAAATTTCCCAAATTATTCCATATTTTAGATATTTTTCCTAATTTAAAATCACTTTTTCGAATTTTTTGATTAATTATTCCAATTTTTAATTATTTTTCAAAAATTTAATTAATTTTCCGAGTTAAAATAATTATTTTTGGAATTTTTAATTATTTTTCGAGTTTTAAATGATTGTTTGGGATTTTTATTGAATTATCAAACTCGGCACGAATTTTGCAGCAATCTGATGCGTTGATCATCACTTAGCTCACCCGCTGAGTGGGTTTAACGACTATGATAGAGTTGCGATGATGAGGCTTGATCTCACGCGCCGATCTCACGCTTAATGCGCGTTTTGGAGAGATTGAGCTGCACGGAATTGGTCAGAGCGGTGGGGAAGAAAGGGGGTGACGTGGCCGAATCTGAGGCGTCCCTCTCGAGCGCGCTCGCTTTTTGTGGCGATCTGACAGTCGGCTACTGCTGCGAGAACCCCTCAGCTCGACCTACAAGTTCGTCGAGCTCCACTCCCTTTTTTTAGCGTTCATTTTGGGCGAGCTAGGCTTTGGTCGACCTCAGAGATGTCGTTTACCAACCTTCTTTGGTCGAGCTAGGGCTTCAGCGACTTCCTCTTGGTCGAGCAAGATTATGGTTGAGCTCCGAGCTTTGGGCGAGCTAGCTCCTTCATCGAGCTCCCCTGGGTCGAGCTCCTTTGGTCAAGCTCCCTTGCTCGGGCTCCCTTGGTCGAGCTCCTTTTCGTCGAGGTGAGGAGCTTTTGGGCGAGCTCAGAGTTCTTCGAGTTATTTGGCTTGTTACCCTTCTTTTTGAAAATATTTAGGGAAATACCCTTGTTTTGAAAATAATTAGTGAAATACCCTAGTTCTTAGTTAGATATCTATAGTATTCTTCCTATAATAATTTTTATAGGATGTGTGACCTTTCTACAAAAACTAAAAGTTTTTGGGTTTTAGGATAATTCTTATTTTTATTATTAGATTTTAGTTTTTCTGCTTTCTACCTTATAAATTATTAATAATTATACGGAAAATTCTTAAAATTAAATTGAAATTACTTACTTTGTACTGGCTCTGATACCACTTGGGTGAAGCGTTACATGACTAATTACAAACTCACAAGACTAACACGACATAAAGAAAATAATACAGGACAATATGAAGAAAGTAGTACAGCTAACTTGCAGTCATAATAGACTAGTATGTCCATAAGTCTTCAAGTTACTTTCATCATTATTAGATTCATTTATTAGATTTGTCTTCTTCTCCTTTGTTAAGTCACTTTCACCATTATTAGGTTTCTTTATTAAATTTGTCTCCTTCTCCTTTGTTAGATTCCTTTTTTTATCTCCTGTACCTCCATTACTTTCACAAATTAAATTATGCTTGTCTTCTTCTTCTTCATATGTATTTAGTATGCTCTGATACCACTTTGTGGGTGCATGAAATCTCTTAACTTGTAGGTGTGAGTAGCGCGTAATCTCCCGGTGATCTGAAAATCAAAGGAAAAGAGTATCAAATACTTTTAAAAGTCTAAAGAGTAAAGTCTAAAGAGTTGAAATAAAGATCAAAGTTTGGTGAAAAATAATATTCGTCGAAATAATGGATATTATCAATTCTGAAGAAGTAATCAGGAATGATGGGAATATCGTCGTCATCGTCGTCAAGTTCTCCCATATATTCTGATTCTGTCTCATATCCTTCACTATTACTATCATATGGGGGTTCTTCGAGTTCTTCTGTATGTCTATTTTCTCCTCCATTCTGTTCATGTTCTTCTAGAAATTGTCTGTATGCAGTTGTAGGACTCCAAACGTAACTACTAAATATACCATTTTCATACAATAACAAAGATCTTTCGTGATAAGTTAAGTCGTCAATTATTTCAATATTTATATTACTAGTTTCTCCAGGAATTATTTGGTTTATTGTTATAATTATTATTCGTTGAATGCTAAAAAAGAATAATTTGAATTCGTAGCAATCATCCATGCTTATTTGTCTATGAGGATAATAAACATAAAAAACTAGCATTCTATCACTTCCTTGGTAATTAACCATTAATTCAAAAATCGGTGAGGCAATACCAAAATTATTATCCATTAGTTCTTTTGAACAATAAGCAATTATGAAATAAAGTGCAGAGAGAGATTTCTAAGGATACCTAAAAAATCAAAACAAAATGGCCCATCATACTTCCGACCTAGTTAAACTTCTTTGATCTGTTCTGTACCAGTGGATAAAATACCCCTGGTATGCACCCCGATTTCTGTGCTCCTTTTACGTTCTTCCCATCTTAAGATTACTATGCCCTCAATAGAGCTTCATCCGAGAGACACGTCTAGAACAACTAGTAGCACTTCGGTACAGACAACCACAAAAGTCTAACTATAGAAGGTTGCAAATGAGTCTTTTTGCAAGATCATTCAGGCAGAGCCTTACAAAACTCTCTCTAAAAGAAAGAAATTTAGTTGTTCATACCTTATTTTCTACAAAAGCTGATAGATGAACTCATAAAAGATATTTTATTTCCTTCAAGCTTGTTACAAACAGACTCTCCAAGATTATGAGGAAATATTTCTCTCCCTGATAGTCTGCCTTTCTCTCTTGTTTTGCTTTCCCTTTTATAGACCAAGGGATCAGCTTACAACCGGTTTTACATACGCCACTGCTTACATCATATTTACAATAATTGGATGAATACATAAGTGCTTACAGCAGGTTGCAATAAATGCTCTGATTATATTTTGGCCTATTCCAGGAAAAGAGATTCCTCTTGGCCGACATCTTTACATGCTGCACATTTATGTTGGTGCTCCATCTTCATCAAGCTACAGTAATGTACAGCTGTCTCTGCTGTCATTGTCATTGCTCCAGTAGATAGTATCTAATACCAGCTGTCAAACAGCTCATATTTATCTTGTGGCTATTTGATCTTTGCTATACTATACATTATTATCTTATCTGGATCTGGGCTGTCATAGATCCATATATTGCTATCTCTTTGTTTTATATCTTTTAATTCACAGTACATATTCCTAAAGCCCATTGTCCTTCTTTCTGGGATTAATTTCTCAAATTCTTCAGCTTTAAATGGTACAATGTTTGATGCTCCGTAGATTATTTGGGTGGTCATCCCTATTTTTATAACATGTTCCGTTGGGAATTCTTCCTCATCATTAAGATACTCAGGGATGGCTAAATATATTCTAATATATATTTTTAAGGCCTTCGTGAGCCCAAAATAACTTTTAGCTGCCTTGTAAATTTCTCTTGGTAGGTAGATTAGTTCTTCACATTCTCTGGATGGGTAAATGCAATGAATAAGTCCTCTTTCGAACAGTGCCCTAGTTGTTCTCGGATTAGCTCCTGGTAGGATGATGGCCTTGTTCATGTGCTGCTGAGATATAGTTTTGATGAATTGGTTTACCTTTGTTACTTGGCATAGCTTTTGAATATATTATAAAAATAATATTTTCTTTGATACTTTGGTAGGAGCTTTTTCAGTAAGAAGTGTCTCCTTGTATGTGGTTTTAATTGCTTCTTCTTTCTCTGACTCAGAAGGCTCACCTATCTCACTCATTTTTTCGCTATTATTGTCCGCCATATGTTCTGTGGTCACATGCTGGCTTATATGCTGATAGAACAGACTCTGGAGTCCACATATTTGTAGTTGTAACTGGTTAAATGCTCCTTTTAATTGCTCCACTGTCTCCTTTAGGTAGACTATATCTTGTTCTATTTGCTGAACTCTGGTTTCTATTATGCAACAAGTAAAATAGTTAATTTCTTGATAGAAAATCGGCTAAAATATTAAGTTTTCCTTTTATGTTTTCTATTAAGAAATCGTAATGTGCTAACTCCATCTGTCATCTTATTAATCTTTTATTTTCTATGGTTGGGTCTATTATTTTATTAATCCAACTCTTTGCTTGGGTATTATCTGTTCTTACCATAAATTTTGTATGTATTATGAATAGTTCAAACTTTTTTATAGCTTTTAAGATTGCTAGTAGTTCTTTTTCGTTTATGTGGTAATTTTGTTGGATTTGTGTGAAAGATCCACTAGTATATCTAGCTAATTTTTCTTCACTTTCTCCTATTTCAATAAATTTTAATATTGCTCCCCAATTAGTTTCACATGCATCAGTTTCTATTATCCAAGAACATTCTTTAACAGGTAATCTTAGCTTTTGTAACTCTGAAGTTTGTTGTTTTAATATTTTAAGTTTCTCTTCATCCTCCGGGGTCCATTCCCATTTCTTAAACTTTTGAAGTTTTTGTTGCAACCAATTTGTTTTTGCTGATAAATTTGGTATGTAACCTCTTGTTTGATTTAGTAATCCTATTATAGCTTGCACTTCTCGTTTTTCTTTTAAGACATTAGGAAAAGTCTTTATTTTTTCTGCTGTATGTGGTTGTAATTCAATTCCTTCATGTGATAATTTTGTTCCTAAGAATTCTATCTCAGTTTTGAATAATTCCATTTTCTTTTTTGATAGTATAATGCCTGCATTTTTCACTATTTCTATGAATTTTAGTAGATGTTCTTTATGTTGTTCATCATTTTCTGATCCTATTAGAATATCATCTACATATACTAATATGAAATTGTTGTATTTTTCAAAAATTTTATCCATGTATTCTTGAAATATTCCTGGGCTATTTTTATAACGAATGGTAATACATTCCATTCATAAAATCCTTGAGGTGTGCTAAATGCCGTTAAAGGTTTTGAATCTTCTGTTAGTTTTACATGATAAAATCCTGATTTGCAGTCAAATTTCGAATATATTTTTCTTGTTCTTACTGTGTTAAGTAGTATTTGCATATCTGGTAGTGGGTATCCAAATCTCTTAGTATTTTTATTTAATTCCTTATAATTTATTACCATTCGAGATTTACCTCTTTTTTCTTCTGAATGTTTTTTTTACTATGAATGCTGGTGATGAATGTGGACTTTGTGATTTCCTTATATAATTATTTTCCACTAATTTTTTTATGTGTATTTTGAATTCTTCTAGGTCTGTTGGAGTATGTCTTATTGGTCTAATTTTAATTATTTTGTTCTTATCTATTAACTCTATATGTGGCGTGGGTTCACTTAAGTTCCATTTTGCCAAGGGGTCTTCTCCGCACAGATCTTCTAATTGTTTTTGTAAAATTTCTTTTGTAGTTGTTACTTGAACTTGTTGTATTCTAGTTTTATTTGGTAAGTATTGGTATTCACCATGCTGGGTTGAAGAAACTCTGATGTGTGGTAAGTCAGTTCTGGAATACGGTTGGGTTATTCTAATTGCTATTGCATTGTGTCTGCAAGGTGTTGTAGATACAACTGATTTATGTGATATAGTTATGGGATAGTATTGTTGGAAAAAGTCATTTCCTAAGAGTACGTCATTATTCATATCGTCAAACTGGTATACTATAGGTATTTTTAGGATGTAACTTCCTATTTGTACATTAACATTTTGTTGATATTTGTCTGGTATGATGGTTTTTCCAGTTAATCCAGTTATGGCTTTTTTATTAAAACCATCCTATTTCCATTTTAGTAGTATATTTTCGCAACATAAACTAGTACCTGCTCCGGTGTCTATTAGACTGTGATAGTTTCTTGATTTGTATCCTTCGTAAACAAATTATGTTAGGATGTATAATGTGTTTTTTGTTGCCCTTAATGGATTCATTTGTCCAATATCCTATTTATTACCATGCTTTCATTGTTTACTGTTATTATAATTTTTTCTTCTTGAATTGAGTAAGGTTGTACTGATGTAAGGAAGTCAGTTCCTAATAACATATCATTAACATGTTGTTCTGGGTCTACATGTAAGTGTAACAACATTTCCTTTCTACCATTTATCCTTAGTGGTAGTATGATTTTATGTACAATTGGAAGTCTATTATTGTAATAATCTAGGTAATAATATGGGTTATCTAATGTTATCAATTCAGTGGTTTTTATATTTGTTTGTTTAATATGTGAATTGGTAGCTCCTGTGTCAACTAAGGCTATTTGTTAATTCCATTTTCCGTTGTCATAATATTCTATTTCTATTTTAAATTGGTTATTGTTTTGGTGTTCTAATGTATTTATTATTGGTATTAATTCCAATGCTTGTTGTTTATTTCTTATTAATAGTGACCTCTTTCCGAACATTATTTGTGGTGCTTTTCCTTTTTCGGTTTCTTTTGCTTTATTAAAGTCGAATTCTATATAATTTGGTATAGTCATTTCAGGGTTTTCTCTAGCTGGTTTGTACCTTATGATTTCGCTGAATAGCGGCTCTATTTTAAAATTGTCTGTATTTCTATTCTTTACTTTGTGCTTACTAGTGAAAGCGTAAATATTTCTTATTTGTATGCTCATAACTTTGCTTTTTTCTATCATTTCTATACCTGATAACCTATGATACATGCCTAGACTTTTATCTTTATTTTCTTCTGTCATGCTTATAGAGAAATTAGGTTTTCTTGTGAATTTTATCTTTTGGTACATTAGGTTTCATTGCACTATTCCTATTAAGGCATCTTGTGTACTTGATATTATCCTATCATCCATTAGGTATATTTGGAGGGGTGTATTTATTCCTTCCTTAAAATAGGCTTTTATTATTATTTGTACAGCTCCTAAATGTATGTGTCTTAATGTTTTTCTGGTCTTTTCGCTTATCTTTTCCATCTCTTGTCTTATTATTCTTTCTGTTATTAATGGGATTATGGTTTTGCCTTGTGCTTGTTCAATGTCTATTGGTTGTTCATTATTCCTAGCTATTACTCTGGTGCTTTTCTTTCTTTCAAATATTGGTAGTTTAAAGATTTCTTTTGGATTTATATCTAATTTGGTCTCTCTTATTTTATCGTACTTTTGTATGTCAAAGTACATTCTTTCTCTTAATTTTTCATTGTTTTCTTCTCTTTCTGAGGGTTCCCCTATTTCTGTTAAATCAGTTAACATGTATATTTCACATTCTTCTGTTTCACCTTCACTACTTCCACTATCTTCTTTCATTACCATTATTTCTTCATCTTCACTTATATCTGACCATTCTTCATCATATTCTATGGGTTCGTAATTTATGTTATTCATTTCTTCAATTTATTCTACGTATTTTACATTTTCTTTTTTCATTCTTTTAGGACAATTTGGTGATATATGTCCTACCTCTCCACATATGTAACAATTACATTTTTTTGGATTTTTCGTATACTGCCTATTTTTATTTTTCTTCATTTTTCTAAAGTATTTTTTAAAAGGTTTTCTATATCTCTTAAAAGTTTTCCCATATTTTGGTTGATATTTTTGGAATTTATGATTATTCTTCTGTGTGTATCTATAATTATTATTGCATCCCCAATGATTTGGTCTTGCATCTTCACAGCAAATTCTTTGTTTATATGTTCTGTAATATTTCATTGTTGCTCTAGCATCTTGGCATACTTTGTCTCTATAATCTTTTACAAATTGCGTTCTATACCCTAAAGTGTCTACTTCAGGTTTCACTTTCTCATTTATGTATGCACTATATATGTTTATACTCCATGGATCAGGTAATTTTAGAAAGAATGAGTCTAAAATTGGACTCCGTTCTTCTTTTGTATAATAACTATCTTGATAATATTCAGAATTCACAAGCATAGTTGTCAAAATGGCACATATCGCATATTTCTAAGTTACTTAGTCTCCATCTTGCTTGATTCTTTTTATATATAGTGTGTTTTTCTCCTTTATCGTATACACTGAATTCGGTTCTTATTGCTTTTTCGTAATTTGTAATTATTTCTTTTAAACCTAACGTCCGTTGTGCTGAACTTTCTTCAGTTCCTTTATCATCATCTGGTCTTGATTTTCTTATAGTATTTCTCTCTTCTTCTTCTAGTCCATTCCACCATTTTGCTACTACTCCCATAAAGGTAGCTTCTATAAATTTCCCAAATGCATTTCCGTAAAGGTTTTGCCTAAATCCTACTATTAGTGACGCTTTTACCCATTCTTCAATTGTTCTATCTACGTCTTTTACGCAATCTAGGTCTAACCATTCTCCATTTCCTGCTATTCCTTTTTCGTAGTGTTCTGTTGGTTCGTATTTTGGGGTTTCTTTTTCTTTATCTTTTCCTGGTTGCATTCTTCTTTTTGTATTTTTTCATTTCCATGGTAATTGGTATGGTTTTTTGTTAGGTGGTGGTCTTAAGATTTCATCCATGTTACTTGGAATTTCTGAAGGCTTTTCAATAATCTTATCTTGGTCCATTTTTATTTCTTCGTTTGCTATATTTAGATTTTTCAAGGCTTCTTGCACTTCTTCTGAATTAGGATTTGCCATTAAATCTTCTATTTTCAAGATATTTATATTAAGTTTTGTTATGACTTCTAGCTCTTTCATACCTTCCTCTGTTATGCCCAATTCTTCTTCTGGGTAGTCTGTCATATATCTTCCTAATTCTTTTATATTTTTATTTATGATTCTTAAATCTTTTCTTATATCACTGAACATTTCAGGACCGTTGTAATCTTCTTCCAAGTCTTGTATGTTTAAATAAATTTTTGGCTCCATTTCCTATTATTTTGATTGCTAGTAGGTGTTGGTAATACCAACTTGCTTCTTCGTTTCTGTAATCTAATACTTTGTATGCTATTTGTTTTTGTATCTCTTTAAGTTGTTGATTAGTTACTTTTATTGTTAGTAAGAGCATCCACAGTCATTTGCTATATATCCCATATTCCCATTTTATAGCAAACGAATAGCAAAGTTGCGCTGCAGTCGTTTCTCATTTTCCCATTTTTTGGCAAAGCTCCTATTCTCATTTCTCAAATATGAGAAACGAAATGAACTTTCTCAAAATATAAAGGACGGGGTATGATACCCCGTCTCTTCGATTTAATTATTTTATAATCGATTCAGACGGATGATCATATACCGTCTCAGCAATTTTCGATTTTTTTTTTAAATGAGGTCGGACGGGGATACATACCCCGGACGGGGTATGATACCCCGTCTGCAAATGGAATTTTTTTTTTTTTAATTGATTGAACGGCCACGATTGGCCGATTAGAAAAAAAAAAGGGGGGGGGGGGGGGGGGGGGGGGGGGGGGGGGTTAATCGGTGGGACGGGGATACATACCCCGGACGGGGTATGATACCCCGTCCGTGAAAGGGGGAGGCCAATAAATGCTGGATTAGGTTTAGTTTGTATATTAGGAGTTGTTTATTAGGTTTAAGGTAGTATATTAATTAGGTTTAGTTTTATTATATTATTTAATTTAGTTAATTAATTTAGTTTAATAGTTAATTAGTAATTCTGTTTTTTTTTAATTTATTTTAAACGATCAGACGGTATATCATATACCGTCGCTCGCTTTTTTCTAAAAAATGAGAAACAATATAGCAAACGACGACTGCAGCGAACGATCGTATTTGCTATTACTGTAGCTGCCATTTTATAGCAAATGAGAAAAACGACTGTGGATGCTCTAATAGGTATTCTGATATTTCTTTACTAGCAATATGCTTACTTTCCACTAATCTTTTATCAACGTATCTAATCTTGAATTTTGAAAGATTTTTTAATTTAAGTTTCTCTATTTTCTGTGAATTATCCAACTTTTCTAAGGTTAAGGTGTATTATAGTTTATAATTTCTAAAGTAGGGTTATATATAAAATTTTTCTTTTTGGTTATTATAATTAAAAGGGGTAGTTGGCTAAATATTTTCTAAAAGTGGGGTATTTGGCTAAATCTTTTAGGAAGTGGGGTATTTGGCTAAATATTTTCCAAAAGTAGGTTAGTTACCCACTATACTCGAGTTCTTCGTGAGCTGCTCGTCGACCTCATTCATGGGTGACCTAGGAGTTTTGTCGAGCTGTTGTAAACGAGCTCGGAGTTACATGGCAACCTAGGAGCTTCGTCGAATTACTGCGGATGAGCTCAGAGCTCCATGGCGAGCTGCTTGGTGGTGGCGTCGAGCTAGGAGTCCCGTCAGCTGTCGTAGACAAGCTTGGAGTTTGGGTTAAGAAGAGGATGAGAGGATTTTGGGTTCGGGCTTTGAAGTTGAGTCGAGTTCGAACCTGATCCGTCATCCTCCTTTTTGAAGTTGGTTTCATGGGTTTTAGGAGTTCGGGTTTCAGGTTTCAACCCGACTACTCTCTATTTTGTTCAAATCAGGAGCTTTTGAAGCTTGGATTTGCTAAGTTCTTAAGTTCGATCATCTTCTATTTCGAAGCTTGTATTCCTTCTTTGATGCGTTAGGGTTGTGCAACTTCTCATTCTTTGTGCTAGTCAACCCGTTTTTTTTAGTTTTTGCCCACCAAGTATTTTTCGAGTTTTCTACCTTGTCGAATTATTTTTTTGCTGACCAAACATTGTGTTGTTCGCTTGTTTTATCGAGCGAGCGTTTCATGGTAGCACAAGTCTTGTTGGGAGAGTTTTTGCGTCCAACTAGTTTGTGGAGGCATTTTCTGAAACAGAGTTGAATGTTGAACTCACTGTTTGCACCCAACAAATTTGGAGAGAACTTTATGACAGAGTTGAACATTTGAACTTGTCATTTGATCCCGACAAGTTTGGAGAGACAACTCAGAGATGGGGTCAAACGTAGAGCTTGTCGTTTGATCCCGGCAAGTTTGTAGAGTCAACTCTGAGACGGAGTTGAATATTAAACTTACCGTTTGATCCCAACAAGTTTGGAGAACTCTGTGACGGAGCTAAATGTTTAACTGGTTGTTTGATCCCAACAAGTTTGGAGGGGCAACTCTGAGATGGAGTTGATGTAAAGCTTACCGTTTGAACCCAACAACTTTGTAAAGGTAATTCTAGCCCAAGTTGTTGTTGAACCTAACGTTTGAGCCCAACAAGTGAGTAGAGGCAACTCTAGGGAGAAATTGATGTTGAACCTTTCGTTTGATCCCAGCAAGTTCGTTGAGGCAACTATAGACGGAATTGAATGCAGAGCTTGTCATTTGATCCCGGCATATTAATAGAGAACTGTGTGATGGAGTTGGACATTGAACTTGCTGTTTGTGCCCAACAAGTTTTATAGAGGCAACTCTGAGACAGAGTTGATGTAGAGTTTTTCGGTTGATCCTGTCAAGTTTGTAGGAGGCAATCTTGAAACGGAGTTAAATGTTGAACTTATTGTTTGTGCCCAACAAAACCTGTTAGAGGCAACTATGAGACGGAGTTGAATGTCGAACTTACCATTGATCCCAGCAAGTTTAGAGAGACAACTCTAGGCCGGCATTTAGGTGACGATCTTATTGCATGAAGTTATGGGGTTGTTGGAAGAACTCGAGCGAAGAGCGGGACGCTGAATTCGTTGTTTAGAGTCAACGAGTTTTTGATGGAGCTTGAGTAAAGATCAAGGTGTTGAACTCGTTGTTTAAAGCCAACGAGTTGTTGATGGAGCCTAGGCAAAGAACGAGGCGTTGAACTCGTTATTTAGAGCCAAGGAGTTGTTGGCAGAGCTCGAGCAGAGATCAGAGCATTGAACTTGGTCAACAAGCTGTTGACGGAGCTCGTGGGAGAGCAGAGCATTGAACTCGTTGTTTGGAGTCAACGAGTTGTTGATGGAGCTTGACTGAAGCACTGAACTCATTATTTAGAGCCAACGAATTGTTGATAGAGCCTTGGCAAAGAGCGGGGCGTTGAACTCATTGTTTGGAGCCAATGAGTCGTTGGTGGAGCTCGAGCGAAGATCAGATCGTTGAACTCATTGTTTGGAGTCAACGAGTTTTTGACGGAGCTCATGGAAGAGCAGAGCGTTGAACTCGTTGTATGGTGTAAAAGAGTTTTTGACGAAGTCTGAGCAAAGAGCAAGGCGTTAAACTCGTTATTTGGAGTCAACGAATTGTTGATGGAGCCTGAGTAGAGAGCAGAGTGTCAAACTCGTTGTTTGGAGTTAACGAGTTGCTAAGGGAGCTCGAGCAGTGAGCAGAGTGTTGAACTTGTTGTTTGGAGTCAGTGAGTTGTTGGAGGAGCTTGTTCAAAGTCTTCTTGATATTGAAGTGAAGTCCATTGTGTTTATTCAATGTTGAAGTAATTCCATTATTCTCTGTGCTGACAAGTAGTCGTGTACACCAAATGAGGTCATCGGAGTGCCGAGCTTGCTTTCCTTTGCAATACACTGCTCTTGACGAAGTTTGGATTTGTCCATTTGCGCGCTGTGATATGCAGGACGAAATTGGAGCTTGTTCAGGTGAAGGTGGTAGGGAAGACTTGGAGCGTGCCCGCCTATAGCTTGTCCAATGATTTGTCATCTTTGGAAGTTGGCTAGTTGTAGGAGTTGTTCTTGGGAAGAGTTGGACTTCGAACTTGCCATTTTGTACGTGTAAATACTTATAGTGGCACTAGATCCGAATATATAGATTTGCATAGTTCTGTGACTTGAAGAATTCTTTTCATATGCTTATTGTGCAACTTGTTGTTTGTGATTGATGGGTCGTCGACTGGGTTCTTTATAAGCAAAATAAAAATGCCTCAAACTTATTATTTGTAGCTAACGAACTGTCGATGGGGTTCGCAAGATGTGCATAGTGTTTGATGGAGTTAGAACTTGTCTGTCTTATACCCAGCTAGTTGTAGGAGCAACTCTGAGGGAGAGTTGTTTTTCAAAATTGTTGTATGGGTGTTTAGCTAGTTGTAGGAGCAACTCTGAGGAAGAGTTATTTTTCAAACTTGTTATATGGGTCCTCCAACAAATTGTGAGAGTCGGATCGAGTGGCGAGTTGAACTCCAAATGTTGCTTTTGCAAGTTTTACCAGGGTAGCTACAATCCACGATTTTGGACATCTAATCTGTCTTTATATTTTCTAAACTAATTTTAAGAACAGATCAAATGGTGAGTTGAACTCTAAATGTGCTTATTTACAGGTTGCTAAAGTAACTCCGAGCCATGGGAATGAATTCCGAGTTTAGGTATTAACAGGTTGCAAGAGCAGATCGAATGGCGAGTTGAACTCTGAGCGTGCTTGATTGCAAGTTGCTAAAGTAACTCCGAGCCATGGTATGGACTCCAAACTTGTCGTCGAGGCGTTAACGAGTTGCAGGAGCAGGTTAAATGGCGAGTTGAACTTCAAACTTGCTTTATTGATAATTGTTAGAGTAACTCCGAGCCATGGGTATGGACTCCAAACTCGTCTTATAAGGAGATTTTAATAAGTTTTTTGTGTCATTTTTAGGAGTAGACTTGGTGATTAACTCATTGTATGCATCCGTAAAGTTGTACAATAATTATGTAAAGATTAATACTGACTTATAGTGGAAAATAAAACTAAGCGGTTGTTCTAGTGGCTGGCCTTTATTACATGCAGTGACCGGTAGAGAGCAGTATTTTATTGAAAAATAAAACTAAATGGCTCCTCTAGTGGTTGGCCTTTATTACAAATTGAGAAAATTTGCTACTACTACTAAGAGAGGATGTTTTAGACATTCTCGTTGTACTTCATAAGGTGTTCTACTTTCAAGTCCCTACTGATATCTTCTTGCCCCTCTGGTTTTCAAGTTGATGAGCCGCTAGGCGAACAACTTGGTAAAGCTTGTTTGGACTTGCCTGTTTTGAAGTGAGCCTCCCATTATTTTGCATAGAGAAGGAAAGATCTTCAGATTTGTCATTGTGTTTAATCATGACTATTTCTTTCCGTTGGATGAGCAGAATGGTTCCGGGTGGGGGATTCAACTATGTCGTACTATTCTGATGAGGACGAACTTGAACCTAGTCGGAGATGATTTGGTAGGTTTAGAAGTTTTCGACAGGATTGTCTAGTGCAGCAGCTTCAAGCTCGTTTAAAGGCTTGGATTTACTTTGAATACTTTTTGGCGGTAACTCTATGACGTCGAAGGGGAGAACCAAGCCCCCCATTGTAGCGGTGTGGCATGATCGTGCTGCCTATTGACTCCTTACAACTTGGCCTATGCCTGCTATTGCTAGAAACTTGATTTTCATGTGGAATACGGAAGCAACTGCATTGAAGGCCGCTAGGACGAGATGGCCGAATATTGCATTGTGTGCGGCTTTGACATCGACTACCATAAAGTCCAATGCCTTCGTTCGAATAGCATGAGCTTTTCCTGCTGTTACATCGATTGTGACGATTCCTTCTACTTGAACGGAGACACTGGAGAATTCGTGGAGTGTATAGCCGGCTAGCTTGAGCAGGTCCCGAGAGAGCTTGAGGCCATTGAAAGTGTTCATGAAAAGGATATTTACTGAGCTGTCGTTTTCTACCAAGATGCGGTGTAGCTCATGATTCACCATGCAAAGGTTTATGACCAATGCATCGCAGTGAAATATTCGGACACCTTCTAAGTCCTTTTTAGAGAAAGATATCAGGGGCCTGGTGCTCTTGGTAAGCAGTATGTTATGCAAGAAGTTGACTTCCCTGAGGAAAGCTTTGTAGGAGGAGTTGGAGTCTCCCCCCATCGGACCTCCGTGAATGGAGTGGAGAATGATCGTGTTCTGAGTCTTGGGATTCGGAGGGCCTCTCTCGATGCTTATTAGCCCCCCATACCGGAGGGGTTTCGGCAATGTTTTTTTGTTGGAAAAAATGAGAGAGATAGCACTGGCAAATCAGGCTTCAAGTTCTTCTTTGAGGGCTCGGCAGTTGTCAGTAGTGTGTCCATAGTCCCTGTGAAATGCGCACCACTTGTTCATGTCCTTCTCTTGCTAGACGTTGACATTTTGGGTGGAGAGCAGATTATTCTGTCCTTCTCAACTTCCATGAGGATGGCTGATATGCTTGCGTTGAGAGGAGTGAACTTGTAGAAGTGTGGTGCTGGAGGTGGACGACACTGATCTGCACCGTCTTTCTGAAACTTTCGGGTTCTTCCTCGCTTGCATTCTTTCGTTTGTTACCGGAAGATGAATCGTTCTTGCCTTGAGGATAAAGAGCTTCCTCAACTCAAATATATTTGTCACTCCTTTCTAGGAGCTCAGTGTAATTTTTAGGAGACTTCTTTGCAAGGGAGGCTTTTAGGTCTTTGTTAGTGACGTTGTGGCAGAAGGCGACAGCTGCCACTGACGAGTCTAAGGAGGAGAAAGACCTTGCTTTCGCTGTGAAGTGCTTGACAAAGTCCTTCAGCAGTTCTCCGTCTCTTTGATTCAATTCCAACAGGGAAGCACTTATTTTTTCAGCCTTGCCGCTAGTAATGAAGTGCGCTATGAAGAGCTCCTCCAGCTGATCACATGAGAATATTAAATCTGGAGTGAGGCGGGAGTACCATTCCCTTTCTGATCCTTTCAAAGTAGCAGGGAATGTTCGGCACAAGAGCGCATCAGTGGAGTTGTAGACCACCATGAGATTTTAAAAATTCTCAATATGGTCCGCCGGTTCAGATTCACCATCGTATGACTCAAATTTTGGAGCTTTGAAGTTCTTCGGAATTGGTGCATCAAGAATGGACTTGCTGAATGGTTGTCGACTGGGACGGTAAGCCCTGCTGGAGCAGTTCTCCTCCTTTTTTATCTGTTCTAGGCGATCTTCTACTTCTCGGATGCGGCAAAGGACTTGGTCGTCTTTCCCCTTGGACCGGTTGAATCGCCAGAATCTTCTTCTTTTGAGAGTATACCCTAATCTTGATTGCCTTGGATGGCTCAGACTATGTCGAGCTTAAAGTTTTCCAATTCGGCCCTAGTGACCGGGGCCTCTTTCTCTTTATTTCTCTCAAGATGTTTTCGACTCTCATGAGTCGGGCTTCTTTATGCAGTGTACCCCCTGTGAGAGGAGGAGTATCTTGATCTCGGCCTTCAGGGAGAGTTGCTTCTCCGGTTTACTTGACGTTCTGAGCGGGAGGCCTCTGTTCGGGCGTGCCTTTCATCCAAATGGATCCGTAGGTCGGTTCCTTGTTGCCTGACGCTGATGATTTGGCGGAGATCTCTTGACCCCCGAGGACCTCGCGAAGTCATTGAATCAGTGGAAGCATTATGGAATGAGATATGGTCGTGCAGAGGATGTTGTTCGTGATGGCTCTTTCGGAAACCCCCTGGTGACTCTCCGTTGACAGAAGCTTGACTAGGATGATGGGGAAGATCTAATTGATGAGGAGGAATTGGGTCCTCCACTAGAGGAGCTGGTTGACGAAGAGAGTTGTTGCGACGGTTTGAGGCCACCGGTCCGCCTCTTAGTCTTGGTGGCATGACAATAAGTCTGATCTTTGATGTAGATCTGTGTAGCTTCTCACAGAAGGCTCCAATTTGTTGCTGCTTATTTTGGTATGGGAATAAACAGATAGTGAGTTTATATTTGAAGAAAAATACTAACAGTTTATAAAATTTTATAACAAACTAAACTCTTTAGTAGTTAATTTAAACAAAAGTAACTTATTATTCACCCTCTCTGATGAATAAGTTAATTTTTTATTAAAAAAATTTATAGCTGATGCCGTTATTCCAAATAACGATATCAGTATTGAGAATGCCGTTATTTGAAATAACGGCATCTGTTATAAGGTTTTCACACTTGCAATTTTTTTTTCTAAATGGGGACTACAAGTTGTCGAAAAACAAAATAACCTATGTCGTTACTCCAAATAACGGTATGACACTTTTTTTTAAAATAGATGCCGTTATTAGGGAAAACGGCATGTAAATAACCTATGCCGTTTTTCCTAATAACGGTTTTTGCTGACGTGTTCAAAACTGGATCAGTTCGCTAATTATTTTCGAAAGTGGGTCAGAGCGCCAAATATTTTTAAAAAGTGGGTCAGTACCGCAAAAAATTCCATACCAACTACACTAGCCTACTTGTTTCTCGGCAATGAACTAACTATACAAGATAATAATAAAAATTCCATGTTAAATATCAATTCGAACTACCAAAAATTTGCAATTTGTTCCTTCCAAAAATGAACAATTGCAATATGTTTCTTTCCTATACACTGCCAACAGAAGGACATGGACCAAGTTTATACAGCATAGGGCAGGAGATTTAATCGATCGGATATCTCCTTTATCCTGCATGATCTTCTCAAAATTTGTAGGGATCAAATATTTTGAAGATCCAAAGATCCTGCGGAGCAAAATGAAAATCCTATACCCCCAGTTGGATATGAATTTTCTTCCAATCAAATTCTTGCAGCCCATCAACATACTATTTAAACTGCATTGATTAGTAGAATTTTTTCCGTACTGACACACTTTTGAAAATAATTACCAAACTAACTCACTTTCGAAAATATTTACCAAACTGGCTCACTTTTGAACACATCAGTACCAAATGCTATTGGAAATAACGACATATGTTATTTTAATACCATTGTTGTCAATAACGGCACCTATAAAATAAAATCTTCAGATACCGCTATTGACAATAACGGTATAAGTACATTTCGCAGCACTTTGACTTGAAAAAAAATTATAAGTAAGAAACATCTTTGCCGCTATTCTCAATAACAACAACCTTAAACTTAGCGGCACCAGTATAATTGAGAGAGAGAGAGTAAGAGAGGGTACCACTGAAAGCAGAGTGGGAAGAGGATGAAGAGATGAAACCCTCTAAGTTCAAGGTTCAACACTGATTCCTTCAGTCTGCAACAAAACATTCATATCTGAACCCCCATAAACTCCTGCCATCTTCTGTTTTTTTCTTCTTTCACTGACTCAGAAAAAAATATCAAAATTCTCTCTCTCTCTCTCTCTCTCTCTCTCTGCCCTTAAAATCCAGAAATTAATCTTCATGAAATCAAACTGATAAGAGGCATGCAAGAAACAAAAGATGTGTATGAAATTCTAGAGTTCGTAGCGAAAGAAGCTGGTGGTCATAAGAACAGAGACATCAGATAAGCCTTGTGGGCAAAAATTGATGATGCCCATTGGCTTTTTCTCTCATAGGGAACGAACTCAAAAGGAGCTAGGATCAAAATGAGTACAGATTTTGAACGGTGTTTGCAAATGGGTTTGGGAGATTGTGATCGGATTTGTGAGCTGCGCTCTCTCTCAATTATACTGGTGCCGTCAATAACGACATCAGCTTAAGGTTGCCGTTATTGAAAATAGCAAAATCAATTATAAGATGATTCTTACTTATAATTTTTTCTCAAGTCAGAAAGCTGTGAAATGTATCTACACTGTTAGTACCAATAGCTGCATCTGGGAAAAAAAAAGTGCCGCTACTAACAGCTATTAACAACAATAGCACTAAAATAACATATGCCATTATTTCCAATAACATTTTATGGTCCCAAAATGAGCCAGTTTGGTAAATATTTTCGTACGTGGGTCAGTTTGGTAATTGTTTTCAAAGAGTGGGTCAATACGGAAAACAATTCTGATTAGTTCATCAGTATTCAGTATTTACCCAATATCAAAAAGCCTCATTATCTGTAAACTGGCTTCAAATGATATCCAAATGACATATGAAATAAGCTTATACCATGCCTTGGTTTTCCTACCATTAACTGAATATGCTTCTTGATCCTCTGAAGAATGCACCTACTAGAAAATGGAGAAAATACTGAAAGCACCAACTCAGTCCACACAACATATTCAACAGCAGAAGCACATACGAATTTCCAAAAGCAACATAACAATCAGACCAACAAAATCATATAGAATGATCCTCAAATATGATTTTTTATTATATAGGGCTACTTTTACTCCAAAATATCGGATAGTTTCTTACAGAGTTTGATACTGTGAGATTAGAGGATGGACAATGCTCAGCTTTCTCAGCTCATGCATAGGCACAAGCGGAAAACAAAATGAGTCGAAAAAGTGCTGAAAGTACAAAAAAAAAAAGAATTCTGAAGGATATACTCTTTGTCAGGTACGGTATTTGATAGTTCCCGGAGTCAAAAAAGATTGCTAGTTCTTTGAAGGCTGCATCTTGCTCTTCATGGCAAGTGCAGCAGCATTGTACCAAGTTGCTGCAGCCATGGCTCCAGGGTCAGGAACAGAGGCAAGCATCTCCGCAGACACATACGATGATCGCCCAGCCTGCATTATTTAAATTTCTGTTTAATTAGAAAGCAGATAAATAAAAATAGTTACATAACCAAGAACTAGACAGTAACCACACAAAAAAGTGATTAAAAAGGAGGAAAGATTAAGGAAATACTTGTGCTTGCATTTGCTTTGTAGACTCTGCCCCAGCTATTGCAGCTTCGGAAGAGAGTAAGAAAGCAGTCACAGGATCATCCCCAGCATCCAGCCTCTGTTCAAATTTATTCTTATTTTTATAAATAAATAAATTGTAAACATAAAAATATATTTAATAAGTAATAAAAGGAGTTGACACATGCCTCTTTCAAAACTGTTGACGCTGGAATAAAAGCATCCAGCATGGTGCGATAGCCAGCAGAGGCACCTCCATATTTGCTAACTGCTGCAATGGATGATTCAAGAGCATTGGCCCCTGGACCAAAAGAAAGAAGACGGTGCTTAATTATTCTTCGGAAAAATATCATATACAGAAAAAGGGTGTTTAGGAAACCGCTAAAAATATCTCACATTGTTTTGACGTAATTACTGGATTTCCTTTCAAGCTTGTGTATGCTGCCTTGCAGAATATAACATATCTGACCAAATTATTGTATCATACATAAGTCGTGTGATAAAATCAATACTCTTCAATTATAATTAAGTGAAATATAAATGCAAAACTCTTGATTTTAACCAAAGAAGATTTCCTTATATAAGAAAGTCAAAAGTTAAATGGGCAAGTATTGGTAAAGAGCCTTTCTTAAAAAAAAGGAAGGAAAGAGTAGTACAGGATACCACTTGTGCCTCCCATCACCCTTCCGATTGTGGCTCCAATCTCATTCACTGTTTCTGCAGCATCGTTCAGAGGGTAACTGTGGAGCGGAAAACACTTATCAGAGAAAATAATAATAACAATAATAGTAAGAGAAACTTAGCTCATCTATACATAGTGAATTTAATAATTGGTTTCACAGAAAGTTCTTTTAATCATTTGACTTCTCAGAAACAATTACACAATAGATGGCATTAATTGTTTCCTTCGCAAAACAAAAAAAATGAGATGGATAATATACAGAAATGAGAGGAAGAAAACCAATTGGACCAATACTACTATATTTCTCATTCAAACCATTTACTTCCCTTGGAACCAAGCACAGCCTTAAATACCACAACCTGGTAAAATGTACAACATTCAGCATGACTAGTTGTAAATATATGTTTAGAGAAAAGAGGTCTGAAATTTCTTTTAATTTGCCTACTTTGATTCTGATAACTGTCCATCAAGGGCTATCATTCGGACCGGTTTGTCATTTGTAACATAAAGTTTAAGGTCTGTCTACAGCTTAAAAAAACAATGTGAAAGCAAAATACTCCAAGGTATCTCCAATATTATAATGGGAGAGTTGGAGTTGTCATTTGTAAACAAACAAACCCGTTATTTGCCTGTGCATAACTATTATAAAAGAGGTCTCAGGTTCAAGCCCAGATTCTGTCGGAATTTTTACTTTAAAAAACTATATTTTTTTAAGACATGCATCGCACGTGTAAATTACTAGTTTTCTATAACCCCTAGGTTGACGAAAATCACCGAATATCAACATATTTGGCAAGTAGAATTTGTCGAGGAAGTGAGAAAGCAAATAAAATTTTGTGAGATGTAAGTTTGGAAAATAGAAAATGAAAAATGAAACTTGAGTTTCTGAAGTAAAGCAAATTCACCTAGGTATTTGGGTCACAAATTCCTCGTTTCCAAAATCTCTTTGTCAAACATGAAATTTGAAGAGAATATCTAAGATAACATGTCCCAAATAAGCCCTTAAAGATAAATACATTATTATGAAACTGGCACATATTACTAAAAAATTCATAAAAAGACTGGAACAATGAAACAACACCATGTGCAGTACCAGCCACTATGACAACCAAAGAAAGAAACACAATTGAATGAGTTACAATTTGCTAGTAAGACAAAAAAAAATTAGAGTGACAAGAAACAAAGTAGAAAATGTATTACCATTTCCTCATGTCCTCTAGAATAGCAGTTGCACCTCTAAACATCTGCAAGACACATTTAGATTATAGCAACTATCAAATACACAACAAATATGTAAAGTATGGTCTAAGAAATCAACTCACAGTAGATCCACAGTCAGCATCACCAACTTTACAGTCCCAATAATTCAATGATTCCCTTAAATCCATGATAGCATTTGCAGCTGCTTCAATGGCAACAGCCAAGATGCTACCTTGTTCATTCAATGCTTGCCGTTGGCTAAATCCCTGTCCAGAAATGAAATGAGAAACAATGAGAAACCATTACAAATACTTCAAAATAAATAACGTTCAAAATGCATTGGTTGATCTGTTCATTAAAAAGATGCGAGGATGATGATGAAATGGCCAACAACAAACTTCAACAGTCCACTTATGTAGTTATTATTAACATGAAAATTTATAAATTTTTTTGTTTTGTTTCAATACCAATCCTTGAACCTAACACAATATGGAAATAAATATACTGTGAACTAACTTAAAAAGAATTAATTTTCATGGCATAACCTAATTAAAGGAAAACAACAAAATTACCATGTAAAAGATAAATCTTTCACATGCATGGGCACATCACCAATGCACTCTAAAGTATGTGAGCAAGTCTTGACCTGCTTCATTTATAACAATGACAAACCTACAAAGTTTAAGGGTAGTTTAAAATTAGAAGCTATGGACAGCGGACAGATGCACCCTAGTTTTGGCATAATGTAATGGAGTCAAATTATAAATATTAGGCTAACATGAGAAAGAAAATCATTCATTTAATGATTTTTGTCCATATCTGTTTTTTCCAAAAACTAACTGGAAGAAGGATCAACAATAGTCAATCGGACGCACAAGTGGAAATTTAATTCCCCCAAGCCATTACGAAATGGTTAGAGGAAATTATTATACACACTTGCACACAAGCGCTAATGTGCGCGCGCGCAAACACTCGCACACAAAGAATATACTCCTGTATTCCCACTATAGAACCGCCATTTTGAGGAGGGTTCTCTAAAATGATGAAAATCTCAATAAAGGAAGATGTCTTTGTCTAAGACGCACAGACATGCTGACATGCACACGCCCGCACAAACACGGTACAACACAAGACACCACACGAAGAAGATTTTGAAAAACTACCCTAAAATATCAAGTGTTGTGTCGGATTCGGGTGGCCGACAAGATACAGATACCACTTAGAAGTGTCCTTGCAACATATGTCTATGTAGTAGATATAATATGTAGCTTTCATAAAAATACAGATTTTCCACCAAAGTTCTAGCCTAAAATTAGAATCTTCCGGCAGGTGCTTGCACATGTGTGTCATTTTTGTTCAATCTCAGGAAGTACTTACACATGAAAAGTGTTCCAATCAATATGAAATAAGTTATCGCTAAGAAGAATAATATATTCAAACAACATTCAGGAATATATATAGTAACATATATTTGCATATTTTATTCCTGTAACATAAACAACTGCAAAAAATTGAAAGAATAAAAGAACCATGTGGTATGGAAATAAATAGAGTGGAAGCAGATGTGTAAAAATTGGAAAGCTAAATAATGAATATTTACAAGGACAGAAAAACAAAAACAAAACAAATAAGGCTATGTTCCCAAGCAAGGGCTAAACAAACAAATAAACAAAAAACAAGAAAGAAAGAAAGAAAACATCGTGAAGCGCATGGTGGGACTAGAAGAAAAATTGATAAGGGTTAACATAAAAGGGAAAGGAATGAGTAAGAACAGACTAGAAAGGCTAAAGAAAATAGATAAGATCATTTCAGATGGAATTGACTTAAAATAAGAAAACATCCATAATATATATAACTTTCCATTTAATTCTCAAGTAGAATTGACACTTGTGTACCATTGGATGTGCACTGAGATTCGTGTTTGTATTTTAACGTATATATATGGTTTTGCTAACGAGTGCCCTTTAGCATTAAATTCAAAATTACTTCGTAAAAATTTTATCAATTTCTCAATAAAAAGTGTGAAATTATGAATAGATTAGTGCACTCCTTTTTGCATTAAAATTTTAAGTTGTTAAATTTTTTTTCTTGAGAAGTGCATAAAATTTGAACAAGTGCCCTAAGGGCACACGCTAGCAAAACCCATTTATGTAAAGGCAAATTAGAAGGAGCAACCCCCCTCTATCTCCACTGTGTTTGTGCTAAAGATGCAATAATGATGATCAGAACAGAACCTCTGCACTTCCTTAGAAGTCAGAATTATCGAGATGGGATTACAGGATCCATTAAGTATACGCTGATCTCGAACTTAAACCGATATGTGGAAACCGATATCTATACCATGATTTTTAAGCCACTTCGGGTGTGTTTGTTTCTTTGCAAGTGCAAGTGTAAGAAATAATTTACAATCAAATGTTAGGATTTCCTTCGATCATTACCCTCCTAACTTTTGATTCAAATGTCATCCAAATTCTATATGTTAAAATTGGAGGGAAATGGTATTTGAATTAAACAGTTTGGATGATAATGATTGAAAGCAATCATGACATTAATTTGACGTTCTTTCTTAAACTTGCACTTGCAAGGAATCAAACACCCCCCTTAAACCAATGCAAATTAGTTCATCATCCCCAATTCGGTGGATTCTTCCACTTAAGCTAGCATGGTAGTTGCCAGTCGTCTATACTATCTATAATGTGAAACGGTTGTGTGTGGTTGGATCTAACATGCAATGCATGCACACTTTGACACGATACTGGACATTGATCGTAATTATTATGCCCTGTGACAATAAATGAAGCTTCCTGTAGATAACATATGAAGATATATACACGTGTTTGTCAAGAATTTTGGCTTGATGCCTTTCTACTTTGTTATTTCTTCTATATATAAGGATTACAACATTTACAGGTAATTACTTACCATTAAGGAGAACTAATCAATTCCTGATTTGTCTAGCCTATTCTAGGAAAATAATTACAATTAAGGCAACAGATTAAGTCCTGATTTGATTCCTCATTCATAGGAAAGCAAATTAGATGCCTTTCCTGATTTGATTGCTAATTTACAGGAAAGCAAATTAAGGAATTCCTGATTCACATCCTGAGCAAATCAGGAAAGCAAATTAGATGCCTTTCCTGATTTGATTGCTAATTTACAGGAAAGCAAATTAAGGAATTCCTGATTCACATCCTGAGCAAATCAGGAAAGCAAATTAGATGCCTTTCCTGATTTGATTGCTAATTCACAGGAAAGCAAATTAAGGAATTCCTGATTCACATCCTGAGCAAATTAAGGAATTCCTGATTCACATCCTGATTTAATTCCTGATTCACATCCCCCTCAAATTGATGCGGTTGGTCAAGGAGCATCAATTTGCTAACAAGAAACTGATGGCGCAGACGAGGAACAGCTTTGGTCAAAATATCTGCAACCTGAAACTGAGTATTGATGTGAGGGATGGATATAATATGGTCATCATAGGCTTCACGAATAGAATGGCAATCGACTTCAATATGCTTAGTACGCTCATGGAAAACCGGATTTGCAACAATCTGAATGGCACTTGTATTGTCAGCATATAGAGACGTTGGCTTTGTTTGAGGAAATCCAAGTTTAGCCAAAAGACCACGAAGCCAAATTATTTCCGAACATGCATTAGACATGGCACGATACTCCGATTCAGTAGAGGATTTAGACTCTTGCTTGCTTCTTACTTTTCCATGAGATTAACGAAGAACCAAGAAACATGCACCATCCGGTGACAGATCGCCGAGTATCAGGGCACCCGGCCCAATCAGCATCACTATATGCAATCAATTGAGGAGATGTCCTAATGGGAAAGAAGAGACCCCGTTGAGAAGTGCCTTTCAAGTAGCGAATTATACGACGAACCGCTGCCAAGTGAAGATGTCGAGGAGAGTGCATGAACTGACTTACTTGCTGAACAGCAAATGATATATCAGGCCGGGTAATGGTCAAATAATTAAGACTACCCACGAGCTGCCGATACAATAAAGGATCTGTCAATAGGTCACCCTCATCTCGGTGGTATTTAACATTAACCTCAAGAGGAGTATCCACCGGATTAGCTGATTGGAGGCCAGCCGTAGAAATAAGGTCTGTGGCATACTTATGCTGATGGAGAAATATACCCTTGGGGGTAGACTGAACCTCAAGGCCAAGGAAATAATGCAAGTTACCAAGGTCTTTCATATGAAACGAGGCTTGTAATTGTTGTTTAAGTTCCTGGATGGATGCCTGATCAGATCCAGTAATGACCATATCATCAACATAAAGAAGAAGCAGAACAATGCCTGTAGATGTGTAGTGAATGAACAAGGAGGAATCATATTGACTCTGAGTAAAGGAGAACCCAAGTAGAGTGGAACGAAATTTATCATACCATGCCCTAGGCGCCTATTTCAAACCATATAAGGAGCGTTTGAGCTTGCACAACACCCTTAGATGAAGAGAATAGGCCCTGCGGAGGAGTCATATATATATCTTCAGTCAGTTCACCATGAAGAAATGCATTCTTCACGTCCATTTGATAAAGAGACCACCCATTAGAAGCAGCTATAAAGAGAACAGTTCTGACAGTTGTCATTTTGGCAACGGGTGCAAATATCTCATCATAATCAATGCCATATTCCTGCTTGTTTCCTAAGGCAACCAATCTAGCCTTGTAACGATTGAGGGACCCATCAGAATTCAGTTTCACAGAATACACCCATTTGCAGCCTATGGGTTTGATATCATGAGGGCAAGAGACAATGTCCCAAGTGAAATTCTCTTGAAGATCCTGAAGTTCCTCATTCATTGCTTTTATCCAGCGCACATCCTTAACAGCCTGTGAGTAACAAGTGGGAATACATGTGCTAGAGAGAGAGGCAGTCAGAGAAGTATGTGAGGAATCATACCGGTCTGGTGAATATCTATCAGGTGCTCGAGACATTCTACTAGAACGTCGTAGTGCAACCGGTAACGGATCAGGTGGTGGATCAGCGTCGGAAGGGGCAGTGGGAACATGCCTGCTGCGTTGTCTGACATATGTGATGCCTGGTTTGAAACGTTCTATAGATTGAGAGAGGCTAGAAAATTTGGGAAGAATAGCAATATCATTCAAAGTAGGAGAAATGCAAGGGAACATAAATTGATTATCAAAAAATGTCACATTCCTAGAAATGCGGAAGCGATGGTTAGAAACATCATAACACACAAAACCCTTATGAGAATGACTATACCCCATAAAAGCACATTGAACCGACTGTGCTCCAAGCTTATGCCTTTCAAGCGGAGCTAGATGAACAAAACATACACAACCAAAAGTATGTAAAGCACTATAATCAGGCTGAGTTTTAAAAAGACGAAAGAAAGGGGAATCAAGATCAATAACCGTAGAAGGAATGCGATTGATCAAGAAGACAGCTGTGGATAGAGCCTCCACCCAAAATCTGGATGGGACTGAAGCTTGGAGAAGTAAGGTGCGCGTCACATCAAGCAAGTGACGATTCTTGCGTTCGGCCATCCCATTTTGTTGTGGGGTATTGGGACAAGATCGTTGAGACAAGATACCTTTTTGTTGTAGGTACTCTTGAAACTCACGAGACATGTATTCACCACCAGAATCAGAGCGAAGGATTTTAACAATGGCTTGGAACTGAGTTTCAACATATGTCAGAAATTTTTTAAACATAGAAAACACTTCAGATTTATAGCGAAGAAGGTATATCCAAGTAAAACGACTGTAATCTATATAATAAAACACAAAGAAAGCTATCAAGTGGCTCTCCTTTAATCCCCTCAAAAATCAAAGGCTCAGATCTAATCTTACAAAACATATTTTTTCCCCCAAAAGTTTCCCCCCAAAAGTCAAATTCAAATCTCCCACCCAAAACAACTCCTATATTTATTTAATTATTTTCTCTCTCCCTCCCTCACTCTTCTATTCAAAAAATTAAGAAGATGAACATTTTTAAAAAATAAAAAAAATTAAAAACTAAAAAAATTTAAACTTTAAAAACTTTAAAAATAATTCAAAAAAATTAAAAAAAATCATATAATATGTTTTTTGCTCTTTGTTTGCTACTTCAATTAATTTGCTGGACCTCCAAAACTATTTTATATGATCAAAAAAGGTGCACCGTTTCGAAGACGTGCCGTAGGCACGTGTCAACGGACAAACCTAGTCATCGATAAATGTGACAAAATATTTATAGTGAGCATGAGAAGCTACAGGAGACATTCCCCAAACATCACTATGAATCATTTCAAAACAAGTGGAAGCACGATGAGCACCTGACGGAAAAGGAAGTGTTTTACTTTTAGCCAATTTGCAAACAGAACATGAAACAGGGGCAGTAGAAATAACATGTTTATTACCCAACAAACCAGTTTTAAATAAATGAGACAAAACAGCAGAGTTTGGATGGCCCAATTTTCTATGCCAAACCTCATAGGAATTCAAAGCATTATTGCAAGCAAGAGATAAATGACTGGAAATAAACTGGAGTGGAAACATTCTTCCCACTTTAGGCCCCTTCGCGATCACCTTCCCCGACACCTGCTCCTGTACAAGACAACCAGCCCGAGAAAAATTAACATTACAATTGTTGTCCACCAATTGTCCAACAGACAGTAAATTGGAAGCAAGTCCAGGAGATACAAGCACATTCCGAAAATCAGAGTTTATGTCACCAATATTAGTGATAGATAGGGTATTACCATCAGCAATTTGAATTTTCTGATTACCATGATAAGAATGTAGATTGTGCAAATATTCAGAGGAACCCGCCATGTGATTGGATGCACCAGAATCAAGAAACCATAGATGAGTAACATTAAAGGACTTACCTCGAATCCCCAAGGCAGAAAGGGCTGAAAGTACCTTTTGTTGAATCATTTCAGGCTGTAGAGCACCACCATCAAATGCACCAATGGTGGAAGGACCAGTTGCGGAGCTGGTTGTGGCATGGAATGCATGTACCGGACGTTGTGTTGGTCGTGGGGGACGCGTGGGACAGTCGGAGATGATATGACCCTGCTGCTTGCAGTAATTGCAAAACTTCTTAGTACAATTACGAGCAAAATGTCCAAATTGTTTGCAAGAAAAGCATTGGACCTGTCCCATATCACGACCTTTACCCCTATTTTGAGCAGCATATGCAACCGTCACAGGCCCCTTCGCGATCACCTTCCCCGACACCTGCTCCTGTACAAGACAACCAGTCCGAGAAAAATTAACATTACAATTGTTGTCCACCAATTGTCCAACAGACAGTAAATTGGAAGCAAGTCCAGGAGATACAAGCACATTCCGAAAATCAGAGTTTATGTCACCAATATTAGTGATAGATAGGGTATTACCATCAGCAATTTGAATTTTCTGATTACCATGATAAGAATGTAGATTGTGCAAATATTCAGAGGAACCCGTCATGTGATTGGATGCACCAGAATCAAGAAACCATGGATGAGTAACATTAAAGGACTTACCTCGAATCCCCAAGGCTGAAAGGGCTGAAAGTACCATTTGTTGAATCATTTCAGGCTGTAGAGCACCACCATCAAATGCACCAGTGGTGGAAGGACCAGTTGCGGAGCTGGTTGTGGCATGGAATGCATGTACCGGACGTTGTGTTGGTCGTGGGGGACGCGTGGGACAGTCGGAGATGATATGACCCTGCTGCTTGCAGTAATTGCAAAACTTCTTAGTACAATTACGAGCAAAATGTCCAAATTGTTTGCAAGAAAAGCATTGGACCTGTCCCATATCACGACCTTTACCCCTATTTTGAGCAGCATATGCAACCGTCACAGGTTCGGAAAGGGCAACATCATGAGACATGGTTCCTTGGGTAAGTAAGCGTTGCTCTTCCCGGAGAAGTTCACCAACACAAGTATCCAAAGAAGGAACAGGACTCCTATTCAGCAAAGCACCTCTGACAGCCTCAAACTCTGGGCGAAGTTTCATGAGAAATTGATCCCGCCTACTGGTGTTGTAAACCTCTTGGACAGCCAAGCGTGAAGATTCGGGAACAGCAGCACATAAAATGGCAGAGTGTTCTGTCCACAGATTCAGAAAACCAGAATAATACTCCTGAATAGACAAATTACCTTGTTTGTAATTGGCTATCTCAAGCTCCAACTGAAAACGCTTAGCCGTATTATCCTGATTGTAAATACGCTTCAAATATTCCCACATTTCTTTGGCAGTTGTGAAAGAGCGCAAATTATTGATCATCTGAGGATCAATAGAACTGAGAATCCAAGAAATAATCTGAGCATCTTTCACTTCCCACGCATCTAAGGCAGATTTCTCTCCCGGCGCTTTAGAGAGCCCATCCAAGTGACCTGATAATCCCTTCCCTTTGACATACATCTTGAACTGGAATTCCCAAGCAGCATAATTCTTGCCGGTGAAGCGGACACAGAAATTGTCCTTCTCTGGAGTTGTCATGATGGCAGAAGGAACAACAAGCAACACAGACCAGAAACGAAGGGCCCAGAATACGTGAACCAGGAGCAGCGAAGAGTACCAAGGCAAGAGCGACCAAGGAAGGTGCTGAAGGATTCACAGGTGTGAACGAAAACTTGAAGGAATCACAGCTCTGATACCATGTCAAGAATTTAGGCTTGATGCCTTTCTACTTTGTTATTTCTTCTATATATAAGGATTACAACATTTACAGGTAATTACTTACCATTAAGGAGAACTAATCAATTCCTGATTTGTCTAGCCTATTCTAGGAAAATAATTACAATTAAGGCAACAGATTAAGTCCTGATTTAATTCCTCATTCATAGGATAGTAAATTAGATGCCTTTCCTGATTTGATTGCTAATTTACAGGAAAGCAAATTAAGGAATTCCTGATTCACATCCTGAGCAAATCAGGAAAGCAAATTAGATGCCTTTCCTGATTTGATTGCTAATTTACAGGAAAGCAAATTAAGGAATTCCTGATTCACATCCTGAGCAAATCAGGAAAGCAAATTAGATGTCTTTCCTGATTTGATTGCTAATTCACGGGAAAGCAAATTAAGGAATTCCTGATTCACATCCTGAGCAAATTAAGGAATTCCTGATTCACATCCTGATTTAATTCCTGATTCACAGTGTTAGCATAATTACATGTGCTAATAATCTAGTTTCAAATCATCCTCATTCAGAGCATTTGTAGCGTTCAAACCCAAAATCTGGGTATTTGGCGTTTAGAAATAAGAATTTTGGGTTATAGCTATAGTCGTTTAAACCCAAAATTTGGTTTTTTTAAAGAAAAAAATGAGACGACGATAGATGTAGTTTCGTCCCATTTAAATTAAAAAAAAATAAATTAATATACTCTCGGATGGGGGAAGATTGTGTGTCCGACAAAATTGTGGGCTAAATATGCATTGGACGAAATTTGTCATTTCGTCCGACACATTTTTTTAAAAAAATGTGCGCATATGTACGCATAACAATTCCTATAAGCCTCATTCCATCTCAACCCTTGAACCCAAAATTCACACCAGTCTCAAAGCTAATACGTACGCATAACAATTCCTATAGGCCTAATTCTATATAACAAACCCTTCAACTTTTGGCATGAAAATTAACAGACGGGAGATCAAATCCCGTCCAATATATTTTTAAAATAAAAAATATTAGGGACGAGATTTCAAATCTCGTCTGATACATTTTTTTTTTAAAAAAATGGTGGGACGAGATTTCAAATATTGTCCGATAAGATTTACGGGTAAATTAAACAGACGAAGATTCATGTTTCAGATGCTATATTTTTGCAATTCCTATATCTCTTCCCAAATATGGCAGACTATTGTTCCTCTCAAACAAAAAATTTGGGTATTTAGCCAACCACTGCAGGACTTTTTTTTTGCCAAAATTTGCAAAATTTGGGCATATAGCCGACAACTACAGATGCTTTCACTTGTCCTAGTTTTATAAGGTATGATAAATCACCACCAAAAGAACTATTATTGTTACGAACAAAACTACTTAATTTTTTTTTACTTTTTTACCATCAAAGTTACTAAAGAGAAGCAATAGTAGGCACAGTGAAGCATATGTAACTCAGAGAAATCATTTACATTCTTTGGTAAAATTTCTCACAAGTTTGAGAAAAAAAATGGATATTAGGAGTAATTAATTTTCACAAAAAAGATTGTTGGCTATCCATGATGCAAAATCCACCAGTGCAAATGTGCTTACATATGTCTCCTCATTCGCTTCATTTGCTTTTAACCGAGATTGCGGCACTTTGATTGGAATTTTTGCAGGTGGGTGATCCCCTACACGTATAAGTACTTTCCAGTTAGCTCATAGGTCATGTCATGGTTAAAAAAGGCACTGAACTATATATCAAGTATGAAAATACCATGCCCGACAACTTCTACAGTAGTGTAAGAACCAAATATAAAAATATCTAGATAATGTGGAGTTACTTATTGCGAAGAGGAAAAAGTCTCAAATTGGCTCAGGCTATGGAGGTGACTATGACAGTGCCATGTATTGGCATTTCTTAGATTTCTAAATGCATGTCAAAGCATATTAAAGGAAAGTTTTTATTGTTGCATTAATCTTTCAATGATCTAATATATACTGAAACAGGTATAATAGTCATTATTCTTAGCATAAGAACCATAACAAACATGGGAATCTTTTCTACCTTCGACAGCAACAGGCCAGGACGGTGCTTTGGTGGGAGCATCCAGACGAAGCAGAATTATTGGGTCTGCCTTCATAATCGATATCGAGAATCCTATTGAAAGAAATTGGATAATATGAGTCACAGCATGGGGGCATTAGGCATACGGAAGATTTTTAAATGAAGTTACCTGCCATGTCAAGAGAAGTCATAAAATTTCCAGTATAAACTCTGTCAACAGCAAGCCCATGTTCCAGTTGTAACAGTGGAACTGCCTTCCCGGCTGCGATCATTAGTTCCATCATTGGAGTGGCACCCAAGCTGCATGATATGTAAAACAAGTATTAATGCTATTCACTGAAAAGAAGTTCATTTAATATAGGAACAAGTATACATAGTATTTTTTCATTCCTTTTGAGATAATAATCCAAATTTCTGGAATAACAAAAAATTATTTCTTAAGAGACTAAATCAAATAATCTATGAATGTATGCATGATTGGTTGTTTGTCAATCAAATTCCACGTGGCATGATCAAACTAATTGCAAACTGCGATATTATCAAACAAGTTGTCCATGTGGTTAAACCACATAGTAAAAATTACTAAATTCAGATTTCACATCCAATACTAATATTTCTGAGATGCAAAACTCATACAGCCATTTACATTGTAATCCCATACAAAAAAAAAGAGTTTGGAAATAAAATTCTAACTGTTAGAATACATAGAATACAAGTGCAATTTCCCTCAACCCTTCTACAACTTCGAAATTTTAGCATAGTGACAGACTTTTACATGGTATCAGAGCAACTCAGGTTCAAATCCCACTAGTTACGCAATTTAAATGCGGATTTTAAAAAAATACCGCTACGTATTGTCCCGGTCTCGGCCCACAATTTGTTGGGTATTTATCTTATTTCTTTGGCCCATTAAAAAATGGGGTCTCGACCTGAGCGGGCGTGTTAGAATACAAGTGCAATTTCCCTCAACCCTTCTACAACTTCGAAGTTTTAGCTTAGTGGTAAGACTTTCACATGGTATCAGATCAACCTAGATTCGAATCCCACCGACTACGCAATTTAAATGCGGATTTATAATAATAAAATACCGCAGAGTATTGTCCAGATCTCGACCCACAATTTGTTGGACATTTATCTCGTTTCTTTGGCCCATAAAAAAATAGGCTCTTGACCTAAGGGAACGTGTTAGAATACAAGTGCAATTTTCCTAAACCCTTCTACAACTTTGAAGTATTTGCTTAGTGGCAGAACTTTCGCAATAACAAAATATGTAATAGATGTAACATCAAATGTACGATTGACAGATTTACTTACTAAACGATTAAGGGATCCATGAGTGGATAACACTTGTAACAAGCTACACAGATATAATAATCATATCATTAAACAATATTGCTAAATGTCTCCATAAGACAAGTTAAAACAGTTCATAAAGGAGAAAGCTTGGCAGTATCAGTTAGATATAATAATATATAATAGTAATATATAATAATAATAATATATTATAATAATAGTATATGTAAAATAGTATATATGAAATAATAATATATTATAATAATAATGTATATATAAAATAATAATAATAATAATAATTATTATTATTATTATTATTATATATATGTAACAATAATATATTATAATTACATATATACCAATATATAATAATAATAATAATAATAATAATAATAACAACAACAACAACAACAATATATACATACATATACATTACAAGTGCTACACAGATATAATAATCATATCATTAAACAATATTGCTAAATGTCTCCATAAGACGAGTTAAAACAGTTCATAAAGGAGAAAGCTTAGCAGTATCAGTATGGTTTGTACAACCGAAACCAATTTATAACTTATTTGTCTGCAAAACTGAGTAAATTCCTATAGACTTGAAGGAGAAAATTAATGCCATTAAAATTTATCACATAATAAAAATGCAAGATAGTTATAGATGCAATACCCATTAATCATCAGAACCACCCTACTTCCCCTTTTGATTGGAACATACTGAGTTTCCTGCATGAACAATTGGAAATAGAAAATTATATCCACAATCCAGCAATGATAATCTACTTAGAATAATAAGCTGAGATGGTTGAATTATCCCATTAACAACAAAGATTAACTAAAAGGACCAGTTGAAACAAACATTTAGCCTGAAGTTGTCTACATTTGATCCAAACCATGGAAAACATTTGAGAAAAATTGCAGATTACAAGTTAACAATGAAATGCTAATATTGGGCATAATAATAGATAAAAAATAAAATAAAACATCACTGAGAAAATATGGAATATAAATGCTTAAAATACCAGTAATTAAATTCTAGGATCATTCTTAAAAGGTAATGAAATGTAGAATTGAACTAAAAGTACCGGAATAATATGTCCTTTGCACAAAAGTATTTTACAAAACATAAGAGGAGAAAATGCCATGTAGTACCTACGAAAACACAAAACATAAAATGATAAATGCAGACGACAGAAAACAAATTAACTTAAAGATTCAGTTTTAAAAGCTACCTACATTCAGGCACCTCTATGTTCACAAAAAGACTTAATTTTAACTTCTGCCTACGCTCTAATGAATTATGGATTTTGGTCCTACCATATCACCAAATAATTCCTGACCCATGTGCACTGAAAAGATCTGTCTACATTATGATAATGCGATGGAGGTAGTTGGGGCAGAAACTATGACTTATTACTGAATAGAGGACGATGTTATCCTGAAAATTATGGTACTTGCCAAAGCTCATAATTTATCTCCCTTAAATGTCTAGATGCCAAAGGTTCTGATGCTTGAAAACAGTAACATGAAGAATTGACGAAAAAGCGAAAGACATAAGTACCTTAATTACCTTTATATTCAGTACTAGACTACTAGTCCTACATCTACTATGACTTATGTAAAGCTTGACTATTTTCTAGACATACTGTCTTTCCAAGAACTAGTCTAGAGATACTGGAGAGATACTTTAATTAATTGGAAATTAATGTGTTTGCTTCGAAAGATTTCTACTTCATCTTCAAGCTAACTTAACTTGTTCCGGACCGTTGTAAAGCTATGTAAAAGGGTCATGAGGCCAATTCAAGACATCTCTTTAAGAACTGCAACTAAAAACTATATAGAAGAGAGTAGTTATATAGTCATTGTAAATTATTGAGAGTACAATTGATCTGGCCATAAAATACAACCTGTCTTTCAATATCACCTTTCTATATTATTATTTTTACAAATATAATTTCTAGATCCCTCATAGTGTCTCCATAAATTCTCCACCAACGTCCGCTTTGGTGAAGGGTTCCTTGAGCTTCCACAAAGCTTACTCTAGTTGTGTTGGGAGATCCTATTACTTCCATTGTACTCTAAGAAGAGATTTGATGTAAGTCACATGATTTGATATCAAGAAATCACATAGCCTTCTTCAGTTTACGTTTATTTTTCTGCGCAACACTCCGTTTTAATACATTTTTTTATTTTCATTAGCAGTTTCATAATAAATCAAAGCCAAAAACCAAGAGAATAAAATAATATCATTGAGATGACTAGTGACGACTAGTCTTTTCTCCAGTATGTGAATATGTCATGAAATACGTTCAATAATTTTGCATAATTGTAATTAAGCCACACGATGTTATCAAGAAGAAAAGAGAATAAAGAAAGACATTTGAGACATACCGTTGATAATATCTGCTTGAGAACATGCGCAACAACTAGATCAACAGGCTGAATTTCAGCAATAGCTGCTCCAGGCTCCCCATGCTGGAAAAATGTGAACAGCATTACAGGTCATTATGGATGAAATTAGCAGCAGAATTTACAATATTCTTGAATATAAATATGGTCCACAGTAAACTACAAACTAGTAAGTTAATGGCCAAATAAAAGTATACAGGTCCAACATGCAGGTCACCTCATAACAATATTTTTGGGGCAATAACTTACAATTCCAAGACCAAGCTCCATCGCTGTTGGGCCTAAACGATCGGATGGAATCTCCCCAGGAAGGGTGCAAACTGACAAGGCAACACCCATCGTTCCAACTCTTTCAGATGCATGCTTTGCTTGTGCAGCAACTTCAGAAAGAAATAAACCAGCTGCTGCAGCAGCCCCGGCAACCTATGATATACAGAAGCATATATAATTATCAATCAAATTTACAAATACTGTAGCTGTTTGTTAAAGTGTTTGCTTGATGTGTTACATGAAGGTCTTAAAAACAATCTCAGCATTCTCTTTAGAAGTTGTGTTGTGCTGGATACTTGTCCAGTTGAACAAACATAACACGGCATTACCTATTTCAATGTAGTATTTTAGAGATTCCAGTTGACGTACCATATACGCATCAGCATGTTTGTGTCCATGTTTCTTAAATCTTATTACTTATCTTAATTCTTCAGTGCTTGATTTAATGATCAAAGACTCTTTCGACTTTCAATAACACTGTCGACTTTCAACTTTAATAAAGGGGAAAAAGAAATTAAGCCTTCAATTTTACATATACCTTCAAATAATAGTTTATATTTTTTTGTCTCTCAATTGATGTTGCATTGGTCTTGGTTTCATCTTTTTTTTCTGACTCAAAGATGGTTGTCGTCATCATACTTCATTAATGAGAAATTATGAACCAAGAGTTCATAATACATAGTACCCAAAGTCTTGGTTTCTTCTTAGTAGATATATTTAATGGTAATTTAGATGGAGCTTAAAATTAGGAGCCAGCTTGAGGAAAAAATATTAAAATTGGTGGTGTCATTGGAGATGCAAATCTGGATGTTGAATGAGATGAGGTGCATCAATGCAAGGCTGATGAAGATCACATGATCGACAAATGATTGGTGCGGAATCAGGGCAGACCAAGAATTCATCCACACCGTCAACTAATGAAGATTTAAGGTGACCTTTTCCTTCTAGGGCCTGAAGTGGATTCCATGAACAAATATTGTCTGCTGTCTGAAAGACGTATCTCACTGAGGAGACAAGAGTTTTACCGAGGATGGACCCGTCCTGATACCATGTTAGAAATTAGACATAAAATGGGAGAGAGGAATTGGTCCATCCCTGGTTATCAACCCTTAGGCCTCTTTATAAGCATACAAGTGCAATATTAAAAATGATATATTCCCCATAAGGAATAATACAAAAGAGATATACAGTGAACCTGGGGTGTGGGGTCCACTTAATTTCAAATACGAGTCGCAGATAAAGCTACGGAAGTTTGCACTGACTCCAGTAAGACTGGATAAAGAAAAGAACTTTTGAAGCTCAACACCGATATACATATTAGCCAGAAAAGTATGCATATAATCTGGTAGGAAGCTGCATGCCTGCCTGCACCCAGTGGGCTGTGCGGTTGTCTTACGTCACAGTTGAACACACAAAATAGAAGCAGAACAGACTCATGGATTTGAGTTCAATTGCAACCACTATTCTGATGACAGAATTGGTAACTTGTAGTTTTCAAACAAATGATTATAGAAGCATCACATAGTGCCGACTGTGATCAAACACAAACTGTTTTGATGACATAAGAGCATCTGTGGTCGTTGGCTATTTAGCCCAAATATCCAAAATTTGGCTGGAACGCTGCTGACGCTGCTGCAGTCGTTGGCTATTTTGCCAAAATTTGGCTTTTGGGAACAGTAGCGAGCTATATATTTGGCAGACGATTTGGCTAAATGGATAAAATAGCCTGACAAAAGATAATTTTTCGTTTGTTTTTCGTTTGTTGATCGGACGATGTATAATATACCGTCTGAGAATATATAATTTTTTTAATAAAATAAACGGACGGTAAATTATACACCGTCGCATAACATTTTTAAAAAAAAATTTACGGGACAGGACATTATACACCGTCCAAAATTAAAAAAAATAATAAATTTCGGGCATAAAAAAAATTTAAAAAAAAATCAAAGAAGAAAAATCATCTATCATCCTAGGCTTTTGGGGAAGAATTTTTTGATTTTCTGTTTTTTTTAAATGTCACTATCACTCACATAAAATTTTTGTTAGGATTTTTTTAAAAAAAACGTCGGGCGGGAAATAATTTACCATCCGTCCTATTAAGATTTCGAAAAGCCAAATTTTGGCTGACAACTACTACTACAGACGAAAGCTATTTTTGCTATTGGCTATAAGCCAAATTTTAAGATTTCGAAAAGCCAAATTTTGGCTGACAACTACTACTACAGACGAAAGCTATTTTTGCTATTGGCTATAAGCCAAATAGCCAAAATTTGGCTTTAACGACTACAGAAGCTCTAAAAGGGCTATTTTGAAAAATTTTCAATGTATGTTTTGGTATGTCTTGGTAACTTCTGGAGAATAATCATCCGATATCTCTTTTGATTATATCCCATGCATAGAAATATATTTGAAAGATAGTTTTGAGATTAGTTCCTTAGCAAATGAAGAATCTTTTCCACAGTTTAGTAAACTATGCTATCGTTTAGTATTGGCCCTTAAAATTTAGGTATCAGTTTCAGCCCTTCTAATTTAGGAATAAGTTTTTCATTCTCAGAATATTGGTTTTATTTCAGTGTATAGGATTTTTTGGTATTTGCTGCTTCAAGTGTTCAAATAAGTAGTAAAAATTCTTGAAAAGTAGTTATGATATAAAAAAATTTTAAAGCAAAATTCTATTCCATTTATCATTAAGTTTAAGTACTATATAACAATCATTGTGTTTATGTTTAATTTTTGATCTCAACAAAAATATATAATTTTGTTCTTCACTTAATAAGTGCTTACAAAAAGTGAGTATTTTAAGTTATAATATGATACATACTTAAGTGGTGAAAATATATGCATTTAAATTTTAAAATATATACTATATATAAATATTTATGTTGCTCACTCTCACTTTCATTCTCTCATTGAGCTCTTCTCATTCATGTGTTTGCATTTGTTGTCAGTGTCAGTGTCAGTGTTGCCAATATCATCTATTGGTTCCGTGATCTAAGCTTCTTACTAGTTTTTTGGTTTACCTTCCTTGTTCAGCTCCAGTTTTGATGAACATGAAATTATAGACATCTGAACCCCATTTGATGTAAGCTTGAGAAATATTCATACAAACGATTCTCATACAACATGGGTGAGATTAGAGGTTCCTTTTGCATGCTCATACAGTAATATGTGTTCATATATAACTTCATATAAATATAAAAATCTGAGATAATCCGAAAATGTAGAGTGAGGAAAAGAATAAAATAAGTAATGAGCAAATACTAACAAAAGATACCTTGTGGACCAAAACAGTGCCAGCTAAACCTCTTCGGCCAGCTACACCTCGAGGTGGTGGGAGGGCACAGTCATCTCCAACAATAACCATCTACGAATATAACAGTTTTTAAGTTTTGTACTCTCCAGTAAGATAATACTTCATTTTTCAATGTATAGCATACCTCAACTTTGTAGCCTTCAGCCTTTGCTTCCTCTGCCGCCAAACCAAAGTTAAGCCGATCACCTGTATAATTCTGTAAGAAGCATATACTACAATTACTTATAAATATCATTAAGAAAGCAAAAACATATCAAGTTACTAGATATTCAAACTTAAAATTAAGAATTTGATAGTTAATTAAATCCATTTAAATGAAGATACAAAAATAAGTCTTGTGAAGGGGAATGACACCATTCACAAGAAAAACTTCAGAAGGCAACAAGAGACAAGTGCATAACACAACATTAAAGATTAAGAACAACCTGAAAAAATATAAACTTTGCCTAGACAAATTGTGGAGTAACCAAGGTACTAGTCAATTTGTAACAGGAAACAATAATATACCTTCACAATTAGAAGACACCCCATCGGACCAGTCACAGCTCGGATGCCCTAAATATATGGATCATTTTAGTTTAAATGTTAAAGCAAATGATTTTGAACCTAGTTACCCAAAAAAACACAACCATACAGCTAAGACAGAATCAACTGGTGGAGAAGTAAAAACATCTCCACAAATGGCTGCCGTCAGCATCCCTTCCCCAACGAATCCAGCATGTGCGGGCTCATGGCCACTGCCTCCCCCTGTATAAGGGAACAGTTAAAAATGATTTAAGTATTTGATTTCAAAGAAAGTAGAAAAAACCAATTCAATTTTACTTTGGAAAAGATGTATCACAGTAAATGTCATAATTTATAGACATTTCGCTTGTATCATAATAAATGTCATAATTTGCCAAAAACCCTATATATTTTGGGCCCAGCCACACTGAACATATGTATTTGAGACTCAACCTGACAAGTGTATAAAAATGTCCATAAACACAAATCTAGATGAATGTTTGTACTTTCTTCAAACTTAACCTCAGTATCATCTCAAGTTCATAGTTACTCTAATGCAAAGCTGACCTCCTATAAGCTTAAAAAGGCTGATGAGTTGCAGGGAAAGATGTTGTATAAGAGGCAATCTCAATCCTGCTTCACCCAAACAGTGAATCAGGACACATAACAAGGGCACTGTGATTCTAGCCAGTAAGACTTATTTCCATTTACAGAGACAAATGAACTTTTCCTTTCCACAAAATATAACATTTCAGATGGAATACATGAACCAGACCAAATCATTATCAAGGCTACTCACCTTGATAATGCAATTTCCAAACTCTAATCCAATTTTTTTTTTCCACTCTCTCTCTTTAATCACTAGCCAACTCCTTTACATGTATCAATTGCCACTAAAATGATATCATCATTAATGCTATACATCCATTTAATGTATCAATCGACACTAAAATGATATCACCATTAATGTTATACATCCGTTTCAAGGAGGGAAGGATCTGAAGTTGAGAACTCATGATGTAAGAGGTTTACATTTGAGCTCTTCGTTTAATTGATTGAGAGCAAAGGGGATGGAGACAAAAAGTTTTTGTACTTCTCTTAATTAAAGATCTCGGTTGAGCATCAGGACAAACACAGCATATGAAACACAATCGATACCACCACAACAGGGAGAGAATATGCACATAAAAAAAAACGAGTGAACAGTAAATTGTCATTTATTAGCATCACATATGCATACAAATTTGGGAATGTTATAAAGAAAATGCATTTGATTGTATCTGGCTGTCCGTACCAGAGATAACTGCCACTTTGTCATAATTTCCTCCAACGGCATCAGCTCGCAGAACAACCTTGATCTGCACTTAAGTTACATAAATTCCGTGTAAATCATGATTTTGATTTTAAATCTCCAATATCAAAATATTCCAAGAGTTCACACCTGTGGAAATCCATCCAAATACTGCAGGCCAGGATAAGTTTCAACGAGGCCCTCAATGAACTCAGTCACCACAACTGCACAGATTGTAGCCAGATATTTATGACAAAGTTATCTTAAATGAAAATATAGGTATCTCTACATGTAAATAATCAACTAAAATCATGAGAAACTAATAAAATAAGCAGTAACAGTTGCATTCAATTAATCATAAGAGAACTGATCATAAGAGAACTGAAAACAAAAAATTTCAGAAGTAGGATTGTGTTGATAAACTAACATTACATCAGCACCGAACATAGGCTACATAACCAGATTAAACTAACAACAAAGACAGCTACAACTCCACAGTTGGCTATTTGAAATGCACTGCATGCCATCACTGACGATCTCATTAAAAATCTCAAACAAATCAATCATCTCAAACTAACAATTAGCAAATCGAAAGTTCCTCTTAACAATTGTCTGATCTAGGCACTGCATGCAGTCTAATAACCTAAATCACAAACATTCTTTCAGTCACAAACCTGTAAAAACCTTCAAAATCTTTGAAATTCGATAATTCTTTCAGATTTAGCACCAACTCTTCCAACTCTAACGAATAGACTAATAAAGAATAAAATATAAGTTAAAATTCGACCGATCATCCCAAACACTCTCTCAGTAGACAAATTCTCACATATTTTCAGTAAAAAATCTTTAAATAAAAAATAAAAAGTCAGAATTATCTAAACAGCACCACAATCGAACTGCATGCTACTTCAAACGCGATCACATTCAAGAAAATCAACAAATCCTTCAAATAAATAAATAAAAATGCAAATTATTCCGAAGTTTGATAATTTCATTCAGATTTAGCGTCGATCCTTTCAACTCCGACTAAAATTCAACCGACCGTCTCAAACACTCACTCAGTCAGTTAAAGAAACGCAGGGAAAAAAATTCTAGCAGTAAAATTACTATCAGAATCCAAATTCTCACTCCGTTTCAGCAAAAAATCTTCAAATCGAACTGCATGCTACTTCAAACCCGATCACATTCAAGAAAATCAAGAAATCCTCCAAAATTGGGGACAAAGACTTCACGGAACTCACCAAACAGCATCCAGAAACTTCTATAAACATTCACATTCCGAATCTCAACGATCGTACGAACTACAACCACACGATCCTCGAATCGCAACTAGACGATCCACGAAATCAACGAAGAAGAAGAAGAAGAAGAGAGAGAGAGAGAGAGAGTTTGAGAAGCAAACCGTTAGGATCGTTGATGAGCTTCTTCGCCTTGTACGACATTAAACCCTAGTTCTTGAAAAAGCGGAGAAGAAAGAGGGGAGAAAAAAAAGAGAATGGAGTTAAGACTCGCGAGTTTTGTCAATTCTGTCCCTCCACTCCTCCTGTATTTATAGGCACACTCGCTCGTATGGAGCATTCGGCTTCTGCAGGAAGGAGAATAGTACAGGTTTTACGAAACTACCCTTGGGGTTTGGGAAATTAGTTGGAGTTTAGTGGGTAGTAAGTGTCATTTGGGGGAAGTTTTGGGGTTGAGTATGGGGCAGTGGTTTCTTCCTTTCTTGAAACACTCTTTGTGGATAGAGATGGATAGAGGGATAGGATTTCTGTTTGGTGGTTGATAGGATGAATCTCAGTCGTTGATTAAAATATTTGATGATGGTGGATATTTTACTTTGGGTAATTTGAGATGGAATTGGGCCCAATATGGGTTTAATGGATGAAGCTAAAAAGGGATGGTGGATTTTGAAATGGGAAGCCCATCAAAATTTACTATTTGTCTTCCACTTTTTCTTTTTCTTTTCTTTTTCTTTTTTTTTGGGAATTATCTTGCTTTTTTTTTAGTGTTGTCTCTCTATCTTCGAAATTTTTGTAGATCAACGTGGAGAAGTAGTAAATGTTTTTCTAATTCTGGCTATTGATTTTCTTGTTATTGATTACTGGTAGTTTATAAATACGATGCACGTTTTAATAAATATAGTTTTTTTAAAATAAAAATTTAGATGTAGTATTGATTTGAACCTATGACCTTCTTTATAATAGTTATGCACGTGTTACACGATTTGGTAGAATGACAAAACATTTATAAATGACACTAAGACCTTCTCCCATTATAATATTAGAGATTTGGTAAGCTTTTGGTGGATTCCATATGTATATTAACATTACTAATGTGGAAAGAAATATTGTAAATTACTAGAAAATCTTTTATGTCACATCTTCTTAAAGTAGATGTATAAAAGACATACTTAAATTGCAAGATTCCATAGAAGCTCTTTCCATAGTCTTTGGTCATTATAGTTGTACTAGATTTGCCCGTGGGCACGTGCCTACGGCACGTTTTCGGAACGATACAAAACACGAAAAGCATGTAAACAGTAAAACAACAATTATGTAGGTCAAGTTTGAATAGTATGACAATAATTAGTTGTAAATAAAAGTCCATGTTTCCATTAGTATATGTTGAAAAATAATTATAAATGGGGGTATAAAATCTTATTTCTTAGAACTTTAAGTGTGGAGTTGAAGAGATATTTACTAATTTCAATATAACATGTGCAAAAAAAAAACATTCAAATTCTGAAAATCTAAATCTCTAAGTAAATATAGAAAGAATGGGAGAGAGATAGGAAGAGAGAGAAAGAGAGAAATATGAAAAAGTGAAGAGAGAAGAGAGAAGAGAGAAATAGTAATAAAGTAATAAAGGTTGCGTTTGTTTTGTTATTTTGAAAAGAGTTTTCTGAATAGAGTTTTCTGAAAACTGTATTCGGAATAGAGTTTTCTGAAAATGAGTTTAAAAGCTGTTTGGTTATATTTATTTCTGAAAACTGTTATCTGAAAGCTGTTTTTCTGAAAAAGACAGTTTAAAAGCTGTTCGGTTATATTTCTAGCTGAAAACTGTTATCTGAAAGCTGTTTTTCTTGAAAAGACAGTTTAAAAGTTGTTCGGTTATATTTCTAGCTGAAAACTGTTATCTGAATGCTGTTTTTCTGGAAAAGACAGTTTAAAAGCTGTTCGGTTATATATCCAGCTGAAAACTGTTATCTGAAAGCTGTTTTTCTGAAAAAAGACAGTTTAAAAGCTGTTCGGTTATATTTCTAGCTGAAAACTGTTTTCTGAAAGCTGTTTTTCTGAAAAAGACAGTTTAAAAGCTGTTCGGTTATATTTCTAGCTGAAAACTGTTTTCTGAAAGCTGTTTTTCTGAAAAAGACAGTTTAAAAGCTGTTCGGTTATATTTCTAGCTGAAAACTGTTTTCTGAAAGCTGTTTTTCTGAAAAAGACAGTTTAAAAGGTGTTCGGTTATATTTCTAGCTGAAAACAAATTTTTGAAAGCTGTTTTTCTGAAAAGGAGAGTTTAAAAGCTGTTCGGTCATATTTCTTGCTGAAAACTGTTATCTCAAAGCTGTTTTTCCGGAAAAAGAGAGTTTGAAAGCTGTTCGGTTATATTTGTGACATTTTTTAGAATCAATTTGCATTCATCATTTGCTGACATTTTTTTAATTGTTGCAGTTAGATTGCAATGTTGTACAAGTATTGGAACAAGAAACTTGAGCGGCATGTGAATCGAGCAAAAATCAGACGCCATCATCTCCAAGATTCGTTCGTCACGTTAGAGTACAAAATTAAAAGAAAATCTTGTATGAACATACTATAATCAGTGACGTTTTGGTGAAGCAACTAATCTCAGGAAATCTATAAGTTATGCAATTTGGATAAATGTTTTAATGTTATCGCTGCCTCTTTTGGTAATTGCAGTTCTTCAGTATTAACTGAAGAGTATTTTTTAGTTTGTTTTGTTGAGATTGCATGTGAGAACAATTAGTAGCAGTAGTAGGATAGAAGATTGCATGTGAAAACAAATAGGATGTATTTTTTTTTTGGTTGTGAGCATGTTTTTAGATTGTTTTATTACATGGATTGTTTTATATGGATTGTTTTATATGGATTGTTGTGAGCAGTAAAAAATACCCGAGCCCGGCCCGATTTCTTTAATTACATGGATTGTTTTATAGAAAGTAATATAAGATAACATGAAAACATAACTATGCAGCAGTAATCATTCATACAAACATATTTTCTCCTGCCCAATTTATTTTTAAAAAAGCAATTACATGAATTGTTTTATAGAAAGTAATACAAGATAACATGGAAGCATAGCTCATCAGAATACAAGATAACATGGAATCAATTACAAGATTTCACCTCTCTGCAAAGGTACATCAGAAGTTACAAAAATCAAAATGATAGAAAGGAAAATTGCAAGGGTCTCAATTTTATTCGCCACTCTCAAAAGATCCATCTTCACTAACATAGTTAACAACCTGATAAACAATCATATCAATTCACTTGTTCTCAGTAGATTTATCAAACAAAACTACCAGGTATTCCTGTATGACCCCAAGTTCACTTATAAGTTAGGACTACCAGTTGCGGTACTACCTTGTCATATTTCTTTGCAGCTCGCTGAAATTTTCCAAGCTTATACAAATCATTACCCATCTGTTTAGCCTCCTCTGCAGCTTCAATATTTTGAAGATTTGTCATTTCCCATAATTCCTTTTCCTGTGTTTGTATAATGCTGAAATTTCACCTTTCAGTACTGTTGCTACTGCTCGATCAAATCTAGAAATTACCTGTTGTGAACAGTAAAATACACCACAAAAGCAAATACAAAGCAATAACAATCATTGGTACTCAATAAAAAGTTTAAGCAAGAGTTTAATGTACTCCAAGCATACACAAAGGAATCAGTGATGATCTGAACTTCATCAATAGTGAATTCAAACAGTTCCTCATCAAAACCAGTCTCTCAATCCAGACCTCAAGCAAATTCCAGCTTAGCAGTATATCTAACTGAACCAAGAGTAAATCACAGGTTGCGCATTATATCAACCAATACTCACCACACCATTGTATTAGTTTGTGTACAATATGGAAATTAACAAAGTTAAACTCAAACTGCTTTCTCATATCACAAAAGAATATATCCTTAAATTTGATATAAAATTAAGGACTTGCTTTCGTTTAAAGCAACTACACAATAATTACTCCAAAGAGTATTGAAGGATCAGAATTTAACATCATCACTTCCAAATTTTGAAAGTGGGTATCATTCATACAAAATTCATCATATCCAGTAATTTTTATTTGTCAAATTCCAATGAGCAACCCATCAGCAAGTGGGTTTACTATGTACACAATCTAATACAGTGCTGTGATGAGTATTGGTGGCCATTAGAATATTGCCCAAAACCATGAGCAACCCATCAGCAGCATGCAAATGCACAACCCAACCTCAATGGAGCATGAATTTATTGTATACAGTTACCAGGTATGAAAAGGCATGGGCAGAATCAGAGATTCCTCTCAGTTTCAGACTAGTAATATATTAGATGCACCCCAAAATCATTCTGAATACAAGTGCAATAACAATCATTGGTACTCATAATATATCAGTTTGCAAAAAAGCTCCATTCCTCCCTTCTTTTTTCACAAATAAGGATTCAAAAATCCTGATGCATTATAATACAAATTGCATAATCAGAGAACAAAGTAGAATCATCTGAATACAAGTGCAATTCATCTGAACAAATCAGATGCATCATAATACATGAAAACATGCTGGTCTGTTTGTACCATGCCCTTTTTGAAAAAATTTCCAGAAGTAATAACACAAGTTGGCCTTTGTTATAAGTGTTTTTTTGGAAACACTTTTCAGAATACTGATACCCCCCATTATATCTCTAGCAAAAAAATCCATTCCTCGCTACTTTTTTCTACTAATAAGGATTCACAAATCCGTATGCATTATAATACAAATTGTAGAATCAGAGAACAAAGTAGTATCATCTGAATACAAGTGCAATTCATCTGGAAAAATCAGATGCATCATAATACATGAATCTGTTTGTTCCAGGTTCAAATTTTTTTAATTTCACTGAAGTAATAACCTGAGTTGGCTTTTGTTATAAGTGTTATTTTGGAAACACTATTCAGAATAAACAGTACCACCATTTCTAGCAAAAAAGCATCAATTTCTCCCTTCTTTTTTGACAAATAATGATTCACAATTCCTGATGCATTATAATACAAAAATGCAGAATCAGAGAATAAAGTAGAATCATCTGAATACAAGTGCAATTCATCTGGAAAAATCAGATGCATCATAATACATGAATCTGTTTGTTCCAGGTTTGTATTTTTTTAATTTCACTGAAGTAATAACCTGAGTTGGCCTTTGTTATAAGTGTAATTTTGGAAACACTATTCAGAATACTGATACCCCCTATCTGTTTTGCAGCAGAAAAGCTTCTTTTGGATAAGAACATATCAGATCCTCCCCAAAACCTTAAAAACAACATAATTCCCGGAAAAAAAAACCTAGTCGCAGTCTCAGATTCATCATGCTCAATGATAAAAACTCCATACTAGAGCTGCATTTTTAACAATGTCCCGCCCACTAGTACAAAGCACTGTTCTTGAAAATCCATTCATCATTGACTATAGCGACATCATCTTCGTTAGGTTTAAAAAACAAATGTGTTCAATTACTGCTCTTGAAGTATTCTGAATAGTTTTTCATCAAAAAACACTTAAAACAAAGGCCAACTCAGGATATTTCTTCAGGAAATTAAAAAAAAAATTGAACCTAGAACAAACAGACCAGCATGTTTTCATGTATTATGATGCAGCTGATTCGTTCAGATGAATTGCACTTGTATTCACATGATTCTACTTTGTTCTATGATTCTGCAATCTGCATTATGATGCATCAGGATTTGTGAATCCCTTTGCTATTTGTTGTTGCAGAAAAAGAAAATCATATTTGTCGTAGGCTCAGATTGTTCAATTCAATGATAAAAAATTCAGGACAGGGCTTCATCTTTACAATGCCACGCCTACTGCCACTGAGTACAATGTTCACCCCCCCTATCCCCTTCCCACTTTGCCGTCAACAATAACTGAATTCATCATCATTGTTTACCACAATGGATTCATTCTTACTTAACCTTTCATTCCAAACATCAACCACAGATCAGTTTAGAGGGTATTATACATCATTTCAGTGGTTATTCAATCATATACCCTAATCTCAATATCCGTATCGTCAAGCAAAAAGCGGGAACAGGGTGGGGGGGGGGACACATTCCACATTGAATGAAAACCTATCATCATTGCCTATTACGACATCATCTTTGTCAGGTTTTCAAAAATTGAATTTGGATTACTTACTGCTACCGACAATTCCATCCATTTTTTTGACCAATTATGTGCACAACATTGAATCCGTGCCCAATACCTGTTCATCCAAAAATTACATTCAGATAAACAGTTCGAAAAAAGAATACAATGAAAGTGTTTACATTCAAATTATATTAGTGTGTTGCATTCCACATTGCCATGGCAATATCATCTCTTTTCCTATTCATACATCTCAATTGGGAAGATGATAAATCCAACCCCTGAGATGTGGATGCGATATCTTCAGTGTGTTGGTGATGTACTAATTGTTCATCATCGAGTTCCTCCAAAAATGCATCGTTTTGTGAGTGCATACATATAAAATTATGGAGTGCACAACAGGCTGTGACCATCATAACTTGCTTTGTAACAGGTAGTTTGGCATGTTCTCAAAGATGGCAAACCTCTTCTTGAATACACCGAACGTTCTCTCAATCACATTCCGTAACCTAGCATGCTGTTTATTAAAAAGTTGTCTAGGTTGGGTTGGTGCATGGTTGGCCCCTTGAAAGTCCTGTAAGTGGTATGGCTCACCACGGTATGGCGCCAAAAAAGCAGGCATATTAGTGTAACCACAATCCACTAAGTAGTATTTATCGTTCGGTGGGATTGGCAACAGTTTTTCTGCTAATGCAGTATGTATTACACGGAAATCGTTGGCACTGCCTTCCCATCCTGCGTAAACAAATGTAAACAGAATGTTAAAATCGCATGCTGCCAATACATTTTGACTGATAATACCCTTTCGAGAGCGTTCGAGAGCGACAAGCGTTGCTTCGAATAGCGGGAACTGTAGCTTTGATTAATGTGCCATCAGCAGCACCAATAGCTCCCTACATTAATGAATTCGAATAATAGATATCACAAATCCAAACTAGGAAAAAACTTCAATAATACATGACGCAATCAGGGTAACATAATACCTGAAACCACGGGTAAAAGTCTGGGGAATTAGCGATTCTGTCATGTACAAGTGTATAATCAGGGGGTTTGATAAGTAATGTTGCTGCTCTTGCCAGACCTTTCAATACAAGTGTAAAGTGCTTTTCAATTGTTTGAGTTGAGTGGTTAAATCTATTACCGGCTAGTCGCATTCTTGAACTATGACCGACAATATACAGGAAAATTGCCACGCTTTCCTCGAAAGACAATCGTCTACGACTTGAAGACTCCGCTATTTCCTCGCAGTAGTTCCCATTTTGCAGGAAAGCACACAAGGCCATAAAACAATCTTGGTTCATACGGAATATTCCATGAAACTCGGACTGGGAACCCTCTAACATATCATTCAAATATTCACGTCCTGTTTGCTTTTTTTTAGTGGACCTTGTACGGTCAAGTTCTTGACATAATTCAGTTAGCAAGATTATATTCATCACCTCATCGAGATCGTCACTACTAGATGAAGAAGTATCCATAACAGAGGATGCACTTGCAGTAGTAACTCACTTTAACAAAAAGATAGAAATCAAATTGAGAAAATCCCATATCAAATTCACACATATTTAATAATACGACTATATGTAACGATATTTACGGAATCACAAAATAACATATTGAGAGATGGTAGATTTCCACAAGCTCTAGCATTGGAAAAAGAAAACAAGGTATACTACTACTAGCAAATCTATTTTAGGAAAAAATAATACTAAATTTAAAATAAATTAAATAAGCAATTTGTTCACCGTCAAGCCGTCATAGTACAATGGACCTCAAGCAAATACATAAATAATCATAAAAAATTGTCTACAACATGATTTGTTTATCCCATTAGGCCGAATGGGATGACTACAGGGTGGCATAAAAATGAACCGCCAACTCCTGCTATTCTAGGGACATACGAAGGAAACCATGACAAATGTGAGGATTTTGAAATAGGTAGTGTACTGCTTTGAAAGCTACACTTGGTTCAAGCCCTGTCATCGCATTTATTATATCTTGGCATTGATCCTGTTCAGCCAAAGCAGGGTTAATCGAGACATTACTATCCACCTCATTTTTATTATTCAACCTGCTTCTTTTGACTGCTTGAGTTTGCATACAGGAATCAAGATATTCTTTCACCATTGACATAGCTGATCCCCGGCCACTTGATGCACCAGATTTTCTCTTACGTGATCCCGACCCCAAACCCATTGGCACATCATCATCCTCATCAATCACATTTACGTGTGATTGATGAGAGTGGCCAAACTCATAGTTCATCCTCCGCGCCTCCTCATCCTCGAACCCCCTTTGTGTGGAAGCCCTTGCCACATTGTCCTGGGCTACAGAATCTTCCATTATTTTTGTCAAAGCATCAAAATGTGCCAACCCCTTATGTTGGTATTTTTTTGCAGCAGGATGTATCTATTCATAGAATTTGTTGTCACTATGCAAGTATTAGAGTGAAGATGGAGTATAATAAAAAGGATTCACAAACAACAATCAAACTTTGAGATTATATATATTAACCTTAATATATTGTTCCCAAACTGGTAACTCGCAAGTAACGGTTTCGTTGACTTCATCCCAACCAAAACCGCTCTGTTTCTTCATATCAGAAAACACCTTCCATTCTGATTTAAGTCGGTTATATTTTGACTTCAGTTGTGGTACCGTGAATGAACGGCCACACACCTGTTGCATTTGTACAGCAAAACTACTCCAAGTTTTTGCGTCGAATGTGTTACTTTTTAGGCAATCACTGTCAACTGCAGTCTCCATAAGGTTGACAAAACAATGCACAATATGGGAAGGCCACTTCCCATAATCCTCCTCCACTGCCTTCTCCTTCCCCCTACCCATACTACTCATCTATATTGAAGAAATACCGATAAAAAAAAATGCCAAATTCCTTCAATTAGTCCTTGTGATCGGATAACCGTAGGTTGCAAGTAGCCGCCGATTACACAAAAAAATGGTAACATTGAATTCGGCAAAAGATGCAGTTTGGACCGTTTTTCAGAAAAAATTTTGGGTCCAAAAGCGTATTAAAAATTGGCAAAAATTCGTAAAGAAAAACAACCAAATAAAGTGCACCCACGGTTCATACCTTTGATTGGATTTGAACAAGGAAGAAATTGTCAGCACAGGATTCGACCTTGAGTAGCTCTTTGATTCGATTTGCCCGTCGTTCCCTAGCTCTTCTCCTGTATGCAGCACGGGTAGTGCAAACCATTAAACCCTCAACCGAAACCCCTCAACCCCTCACCAAATCGACAGAAAAAGAGTGGTATTGAAGTCGCCAGCGAGAACGAATCAGACGTTTGGGGTCGATTTCACAGCATAGCTCATTCCAAAAATGTTGATTTGGGGGGGGGGGGGGGGGGAGGGGAAGATCAGATCTGTTTTGAAAAAGAAGGGAGGAAGAAGATGCCGTACGGGGGAAAAGGAGTAGGGCTAGCTTCCTGAAGGGAGAGACGGGCGAGAAGAGAGTAAGGGGGTTGTCGCCGATAGGGAGGGAGACCATATCTGGAAAGGGAAAGCCAGGAGGAAGGAGACAACGAAGCGTTCAAAGAGAGAGAGGGTTCAAAGAGAGAGGGTGGAGTAGGGAGGAAGAAGACAACGAAGCGTTCAAAGAGAGAGAGGGTGGAGTGGTTTTCGAAAAAGAGGTTCGATCGGTATTCAGAATAGAAGGGGGGAGGAAGAAGAGGGGGGGAGGAAGAAGACAACGAAGCGTTCAAAGAGAGAGAGGGTGGAGTGGTTTTCGAAAAAGGGGTTCGATCAGTATTCAGAATAGTGTTTTGAAAAAACACTTAAAACAAACGCCAACTCAGAATATTATTTCACAAAATTAAATCCAAAAAACTAAAACAAACAGACTCTAAGTTTTTTAGTTTTGGGGGAGGGAAAGGGGGGGGGGGGGGGATTTGATTTTGGGAGTTTGAAATTTTGGAGGAAAAATATGTTTTGTGAGGTTTGATCTAGGCCTTTAATTTTAAAGGAGATTGATTGTGAGCCACTTGATAGCTTTCTTTGTAATTTATTATATAGATTGTAGATAAGGTGCCAAAACAGTCTTATGTATTGTATATGATCTTCAATAGAAATTAAGAACAAGTAAAAAGAGAGAAGCAACTGTTTTTCAAGTGTATCAGCAAAATCTTTGCTTACACCAATTGTTCTAAAATTCGACTAGATTTCTTCAAATCAAATAAGTAGATGCAAGCTCTATTTTTTGCTTACCAAGTGATTAAAGACTCTAGGTGATGATAATTAGGGATTTCCTATCTTATTTTTGAAGGAGTACAAACTGAGTGTATATCTATGAGGACAAATAGCATTACGGTTTATGAAGAGACTTTAACAACCCTGTCAACCAGGCCATAAGTGTCCATTTTTGTATACTTCAAAGTTGGATATGCTGGTTACGGTTCAGGCCCAACTCATACTATTCCGGCCCATTAACGAGATCAAAGATATATAGCCAGTATCCATCTATAACTGATGGGCTTGGAGTGGGGCGGGTCTGTCCCATTTTGGAATCCATTTACAGTTCAATTTCTTTGCTGTTTGCTTAGCAAAAAAAATTATCTTGCTATTCTTTTTCCATTTTGTATATATATTTTTTTCTTTTGGAAAAAAATTGATATCTTCACAAGTCCAAAAAAATCACTAGAATTTGATCGAGAATATTAACCAATAATTATATACCATTGACATGGCTAAAATTAAAACCAAATCGAGACCGTTCAAATCGAGCACGAATCTTAAAGCTCTCAGGGGTAACACGGTAATTTCCACCACAAACGGGGCTGAAGTGGAAACTGGGTCTTTCTTCAAAGCCCAATCACCCATAAACGGATCTGTCCTACTGGATATAGGTGGTAACCCATTACAAACCAGCCCAGGTCATTTAAAGAGCAATTCAAATTCATGATTATCCCTAAGAGATGGATTAAACAAAATCTCTTATCATGAAACGATTTAAACTCTACATCTTATCCAAAAACACCGGGACATAAGGATAAATGATTATCTCTAAACTGTCTCTAAGGCGATTATAAATACCCTTCTCCCCCCACTATAAGAAAGGTAATCAATTTTTTTCCACATAAAGCTCTTTCATAATCTTCCCGATTACTGATAAGAGCGTCGGAAGGTTAGTTGTCGGGATCCATCCCGGTATATCAAATTTTTTGCAGGTTCACGGCAGCGACAAGAAACCAGTCAAAACGTCGGTGAAAGTCAACAGATTTACTTATTTGTTTCCTTCAAGAATCCACAAATTCATATGTTTGCTCTCATACCAAAATCAGCAGCAACAGATTGGCACCGTCTGTGAGTAACAGAAAAAGCAATCCAACCTTACTTCATCAGCGAAAGTAGTTTCAAACCATACATCCGAAAGAGAAGGGGAAAGCAGCGGCCTTCAGCCGAAGAGCCACTCCTCCTCCTCCAGTCTAAGATGTTCTTCCTCAGCAACATCCTCCTCAACAGGCCCCTCTAGGGTCTCGGGGGGCTGCCCAGGGGGCTCTTGTCGAAATCGTCCAAAGCAACATCCTCTTCATGACCATGTCTCGGTCAACAATCCTTCAGTTGACTCTATGGCTTCTCAAAGCTCTCCTGAGCAGAATCTCCGTCAAGTAATTGTTAACCGCCAACAGGGGATTGACCTCCGAACTCGCTTGAATGGATGGAGAGCCCTTGAGGGAGTCCATCAACCCGAGAACCCAGGATCCTCGAGATTCCGGACCCCCCGTAGACCGAGGACCAAAAGATCCCCTCCCCCGAGGAGGCTAAGAGAGTCCCCTCCACGTCATTGGCAGAGAAGTCATACTCCACTAAGCCAAGCCACACCCAGGGATCACCAAACTGGAGGGGCACCAGTCACTCAAGCCGAGCTCCCGAACTTCAAACAAGATATCATGCGAGCTCTTAATAATGCCACGAGTCAGGATCAGTGTGCCCCTAACCCTCACCATACCGCCACTCATGACGGAGAGTCCCGAGGGTCGACTAGATCCGACCAAAGGGACGACTCGGTCCACCGTTGTCTTCACGAGATGGAGAGGCACTTCAACAAGATCAATACTGAAGAAGAATAACGGGCCAATAAGTTCCGCCCAAGCAGACCCTCCTTTCCAGGGCCATTATGGAAGCTTCGGTTCCCGAAGCCTTTAGGCTGCCCCACTTCGAATCCTACATCGGGGAGTCAAACCCGGCCGATCATATTGAGAGTTTTAAAACTCTCATGGTGACTCATTAAGACTCGGATGCGCTCCTCTGCAAGGCCTTCCCAGCAACGTTGAAAGGACCAACACAAGAGTGGTACTCCCGTCTATCCCCAGCCTCCATCTTTTCATTCGAACAGTTTGAGGAGCTCTTCCTCACCCACGTCGTGGGTAGTCACCGGGCCGAGAAAACAAGTGCATCCTTGGTGGCCCTCAGTCAAAGAAAGGGAGAATGCCTAAGAGATTACGTCCAGTATTTTACCGCCGAAGCCCGGTCTATTGCCTCCCGCAACCAATCGGTAGCCTATGCGGCATTCAGGCACAACGTCACTAACGCCGACCTCAAGGCGTCCCCTGCCAAGAAGCCTACTCGGGACTTCTCATAACTCCTGCTTAGGAGTGAGAAGTACATTCGAGTGGAAGAGGCTCTCAACCCCTCCACTCTTGAGGAATCATCTTCCGGGAACAAACGAAAGAATATGAGCGAAGGGGTCTCAGAAATTTCAGAAGGACGACAATGGCCAACACCGTCCAGCTCCTCATTTTGAGAAGTTCACCCCCCTCAATGCTAGCATATTAGTAGTTCTTATGGAGGTGGACAAGAAAGGGCTACTCCGCAGCCCCCTAGAACGAATACCCCTGGTAAGAAAAGAAACAGGAATAACTGGTGCCGCTTTTACAGGGACCACGGCCACGACACAGATGATTGTCGGGCTCTCAAGGAGGATATCGAAGAACTCATACAACGTGGACACCTGGCCAAGTTAGTCCGAAAAGACGGGGCCGATCTTCCACCCCGATGAACCTACAAGCGAACAGAGAGTCCCGCCGAGTTCCAAGAATCCGAACCTGGGGCTGTCCTCCACCTTATCCATGGAGGTCCAATGGGGGAAGAACCAAAATCCTCCCAAGAGGCCTTCACCCTATCGTAGAAGTAGGATTTCAGTTTTCAATAAGGTCGATACTTGTAATCCGGCCAAAAGCATGTATTAATGGCTCACCCCATTGAAGCGGCCACTTCAATAAAACATAGCTTTTTCTATTGAAAATTATTGCATTGGCCTCATTTCTATCTCTCTGAGTCACATCTTCAACTCGCTAAATGGTAAGTTCAGAGTCCAGCTTGTCCTACAGGGCTGTTCCCACAACTTACTAAGCTCAAAAAATGAGTTCGGGGTCCAACACTTGGTTCGACGTTGCTTTAGCTGCTTGCAAATAAGCAAGTGCGGGGCATCTCACCATTTAAAACTGCTCCTACAACTCGTTAACTCTCTTAACAACAAGTTCGGAGTCCAACATTTGGTTCGATGTTACTTTTGCTACTTGCAAACGAGCAATGTACAAAGTAGCTCACTATTTAGAATTGCTCCCACAACTATTGAAACTCTCTTAACAATAAGTTCAGAGTCCAACACTTGGTTCGATGTTACTTTTGGTACTTGTGCGCAAGCAATATACAAAGTAGCTCACCATTCGGAATTGCTCTCACAACTGTTGAAACTCTCTTAATAACAAGTTCGGAGTCCAACACTTGGTTCAATGTTACTTTTACTACTTGCAAACGAGCAATGTACAAAGTAGATTACCATTCATAATTGCTCCCACAACTGTTGAAACTCTTTTAACAACAAGTTCGGAGTCCAACACTTGGTTCGATGTTACTTTTGCTACTTGTGCGCAAGCAATGTACAAAGTAGCTTACCATTCGGAATTGCTCCCATAACTGTTGAAAATCTCTTAACAATAAGCTCGAAGTTCACAATCATGGTTCGAAATTGCTCTTACAGCTTGCAAGTAATCGATTTTAGGGCTCAAAACGAACATTCATTCTACTCCCACTACTGGTTAAATTTTGCAACAAGAAAGTTCGGAGCTCAACTCTTCCCTAGAGTTGCTTCTTAAACTTGTCTCCCGAACAGCTCTCTCCTAGAGTCTGGTGATACTCTTCGCTCCACTCACTCCCGAGTAGCCCTCTTCTTCACGAGTTCGGAGCACAACTCTTCCCTAGAATTGCTCCTCTAACTTGTCTCCCAAATGGCTCTCTCCTAGAGACTGATGAAGCTCTTCGCTTAGCTCGCCTCTAGAGCGGACCTTTTCTCAACAAGTTCGGAGCACAACTCTCTCCTAGAGTTGCTCCTCAAATCTGTCTCCCAAATGACTCTCTCCTAAAGCCTAGTGATGCTTTTCGCTTTGCTCGCCTCCTGAGCGGCCTTCTTTTCAACAAGTTCGGAGCTCAACTCTTCTCTAGAGTTGCTCCCGAAACTTGTCTCTCAAACGGCTTTCTCCTTGGTGATGCTCTTCGCTCCGCTCGCCTCCAGAGCGGACCTCTTTTGTAACATCCTGAATTTTAAATTATAATTTAATATAAGTTTGTTTGATTTCATGTGTTTTGCACGTGCAAATTTATGTACATTTTTACCCTTAGATATTTTTTTATTTTCATACCATGAACAAGTATTTTTAATTCTTCTCTTTTTAATTTAAAAAAGTCTATTTTAAATCCTAGGCCTAATTATTTAAATCTAGCCCACACTAATTAAATTAATTATTTTAATTATTAAGCCTATGGATTCTAAAGCCCACTAAATTGAGCTCACTAGTTTATTCTCATTTAAATGAGACAACTTGTAGGGTATATTTTTGTAACAAATTAATTAACAAATACATGTACAACTAGTAACTAGGTGTGCTTAGGGTGGCACATGCATTGCACATGCACGTGCATTGTGCTAGTAGACTTGGCCAGATTCAAGCATGGAGGAGCTGGGGGAGTGGTGTGAGTGGAGAGGTAGTTTTGTGTTCATGGGTGGTTGCTCTAACTCCCTAATGCATCCTAGCCCCTAATCTACTCTCATCAAGTTAATCTTAGCCCTTCATTTGACCCCAAAAAGTGTATAAATAGCCCCCCTAGCCATTCACTTCTCTTGCACCTTTAGAAATTATAAGGAAAGTGAGAATAAAAGAGAGTGTGAGAAATTTGTGTGAGGAAAAAGATTGAGTTGTGCATTTTTGTGTGTTCCTTTCACCAATTGAGGCCGGCTATTCATCAAGAAGGAAGGAGAGCTCGGGTTTCATCAAGTACAAGGAAGAGAAGGCGCTTTGGTGTGTACAAGCAAGGAGGAGAAGGCTTACAACTAGGAGGGGATCGCGTGTTCAAGGAGGTTTCTAGGAGTTTTTCAATTGTTCTTCAAAATAGGTGGGTGATTTCTCAAGCTTCTAATGTAGATATCATGTTAGGGATTAAATTGATGAAATTGTTAAGAAGAAACTAGTTAATTTGGCCAGGTGTTGCTTTAAAAGAGACTAATTAGAAATGAAGTAAATGCTTGATGAATTGATTGATAAATGTTATAAGTTGTGATTATTACATTAGAATTATCATGTTCCTATGAAATTGTGAATTTTGAACCAAGTTAAATTAAGAAAATATGCTTGTAAATGGCTAATTGTTTAATTGAAATATTTGAATTGTGCCATATTAATTAATGTGACATTAATATGATAAAATAGACTATATTCTAGAAATTGTTGTAGATATAAAAGAAAGCAAGAAAATAAACTTATGTGATAATTGTGGTGCTAAATTTGGTAAGAAACATGGTTGTTTTCAAATGTCGAAAATGTAGATATAAAATACAATTTAGAAAAGAAAATTTATGTGTTTTTGTCAAAATAATAATTTTTAAATACTGTTAAGTTGCAAATCTATAAGATTAGTAATCTGGAAATTTTCATGAAATAAATTAGAGGAGAAAAAAGTTTAAGAGTTTTTGAAATATAAAATATTAATAATAAATAGAGAGTCGAGTTAAAAATAATTCAACCCATCTCACATCAGGTTAGTCACTCAGACCTACTGGCCAGTGGGTGTGCTTTAAAAATGTTACTGTAGCAACGGCAGAGGCGGGGTGCTTGGGTTCGAGTCTCTCCAGAGACTTATGTTTTTTTCTTCTGAAAATTGATTTTTACTAAACACTAAAACCCAGAACAAAAATATAATTCACGTTCTATATTAGACAGTTAGCCATAATGGCTTTTTTGGTCTTCCGTGGCGCCCCAAGTCAGTTACTGTAGCACGCGGGGGGTTTGTTGTGCGTTGGTTCGAATTTGGCTTCGGCCACTTTTAGAAAAAAATGATTTTATATATATATATAGGAGTGATCCAATGAGAAACATCTTAAAATGAGAAAATGAGAAACATAAATTCTAACCATTGGATTTGAGAGGATTGAGATGAATGGCTCTAATTATTTGGACTAGTAATTAAAAAACTGGTTTATTTTAACTAATCTATCCAAAAAAAAAAACTAAAAATAAAAAAACCGGTTTATTTTAATTCCTCAAATCCAATCGGTAAATTTAATATTAGATTTAACATACAAGGCAGTTAACCTTCAATTTCATAAAAACAATATTGTATATAAAACAAGAACTTCATAAGATGGAAAATATGCATGTTTCCTACAATTTCCCTGTAATCCTAAAATCAGGTTATGAAAATTCTGAGACATACATCAATTAGCAGTTATGCAGCTGCATGCCCACAACATTGATGAAATATTGATGCTGATTAAATCAGAACTCAATGTTCGGAGGAGAACATAAATAAGTTAGTAGGAGAAGAGAAATTCAGAAAAGAAATGAAGCAGGTAAATTCTACTAATCGTGGAGAGCTAGCAATTGGAAGGACAACACCTAGGAAGCATGGATACAGTAGTTATGAGACTCGGTAAATTTGAGAAAGGGATACAAGGGCACAATCATATATAATATTATAGTAGGTTACATCACATACCACGATTATGCATAAATTTAACCCAAATGACATTGGACATTATTACTTTGACCTAAATTATAGACCTATAATCCATACAAAAGTAATACAAGTTGACTACTATTACAAGATATAATGTAAAAGGGGTATCTGAAAATTGTTTATTATATATTGTTAATGTCTAAGAAATGTTCGACATGTATGAGATATACTATAAATTTAGTACACACGATAAGAAGTGTCTGACATGTCCATGAAGTGTCAGGTTCTCATATGGATCCAGTCCCATGAAGTTTCCTTCCTACATAGAGCAGAACCGATTTAACTTATGAGACTCGATAAATTGTTTTTTTTTTTTTTTTTTTGATAAATTAGTTAAAATAAACTGGTTTTTTAATTACTAGTCCAAATGAATTAGAGCCATTCATCTCAATCCTCTCAAATCCAATGGTTAGAATTAATGTTTCTCATTTTCTCATTTTAAGATGTTTCTCATTGGATCGCTCCTCTCTCTCTCTCTCTCTCTCTCTCTCTCTCTCTATATATATATATATATATATATATATATATATATTACAGTTTTAAGTGTTATAAAAATTAAGAAAAAATATTAGAAATATTCTAAAAATACCTAGACTTCATAAGAATATTTCTATAGCTTTTTGACATACTATAATGAGAATTAAAGGCTATTTTGGAAATGAACTTGATTCAAATTATTAGAATGAAATATTGAGTAATTAAAAGAAAATTTATACCTTCCTTTTAAAGGAAATTTTGAATAGAGAGTTTAAATAAATTGTGTCATGAAAAAATTTAAATAAAGATAATTGTGATTTGGCTTAATAAGTGAAAGAATGTTATTATGAAAGTAAAGGAAATTTGTGAAATCTATTATGAATGTGGTAAGCTTGAAAAATAAATTCGTCACTTTATACATGAAATTTGTGCATGAAAATGAAATAAAAAATCATGATGAATTATGAGAAAATTTTGGAGTGTGAATACTCAATTTTATGAACATGAAATGAGTTAAAGACTAGAGTGTAGCTAAGTCCTTATACTGGTATTGAATAAATTCTTTTGAGATAAAATATTGAAATAAAAGACCAAGTTTGGGTCGTATTGTTGATTAATGGTTAAGACCGGTATACAGGAAGTGCTAACTCTAGGGTGTTGATTTTATTCATGATTCAATTAACTAAGGATAGTACAATAGTGAAGATGTGATGGAAGTAAGACAAAAACATAAGTATGAGAGCCTCGGGTCTACGGTGTGAGAATGTTTCACAGGCTGTCTACATGATGCGTCATGTCATGACGTGAACACATCTCCAGAATTATCGGGACCATGGCGACGCTTGTGAGATGTTTGGTGACTACGGGTGGTGCCATTGTCCCATGACGGAGGCTGAATTGTGCATAGGTTGTCTACATGATGCGTCATGTCATGACGTGGAATTCCCCTCCAGGCTGTCTGGACATGAGCTCGTAACTCATAGAACATCTAGGATACTTACCGTAGTTACTGTAGTAGTTTAAGTCATAGCGAGGGATTGAACCCTACAAGATGAAGTACGATTAAGGACTTGCCCTCGGACCTATGTAGTATGGGATGCATAGAATCTGAACAAGTGCACATTAGTGTCATGTAAATAATAATAACTGCATTAAGGACTAAGTGCACATTCACACACGACATCAATAGGATAGTCCCCCTTAGTTTATTTGTGACAAGTGTGTGATTTCTAAGTAAGAGAAATTGATGTATTATATCCTAACGTCAGTTGTGTAATACCCTGAATTTTATGAATATGAAATTGAAGATTTTACGTGTTGTGCACGTGCAAAATTTTGTATGAATATTCTCTTATGAAATGATTTCTATAACATGAACAAATAATTATTTTATCTCTTTTCTGCTTTTATTCTTTAAGCCTATTTTTCTTTTAAGGAGCCTAAATTTGCTTTTTTAAACTAAGCCCAACTTAATAAATTAAGTATTTCTTTTCTAAAAGCGCACTATTTTTTAAAAACCCATAAATTAACTACTTTTAATTAACTTGTCACGTAGACACATATTTTTGTAAACAATTAATTAATTTTTTAATTTACAACTTTAATTAGGGGGACACTAGTTGGGACACGTGTTTGCACGTGTGTGTGCATTGCACAATCCATCCTTGGCCGGATAATAGGAGAGAGAGAGTGGGAGGTGTGGACTAGTGGAGAGGTGGTTTGTGTGTCATGGGTGGTTGCTACAACTTTCCATCTTATTCTAGCCATTCATCTACAGCTATCTAGTGTAATCCTAGCCCTCCAATCTATCCTAAAATTAGTATAAATACCCCCTACCTTCATGCATACAACACTAAGAAAAATAATTGAAAGAAAGAAACTATAGGAGAGTAAAAGATTGAGTGCATTAGTGTGTGTGTGTGTTCCTTACCTTGGAGATCGGCTACTTCAACTCACGGCAAAGAGAGGGTTCGGTTTCACCAAGTGCAAGGAGAAGGATCATTGTGGTGGCTCATTCTAGGAGGAGAAGGACCAATCGTGTTCAAGGAGATCGTAGGAGTTTTGTAGTATTTTCTTCAAATAGGTGGGTGGTTTTCTATACTTCTAATATTAGATATCATGCTAGGGAATTTGTGATATTTATGCATGCTAAAAGAACTAATAAGATAATCACTTGTAGACTCTAAAAGGGACTTGCTAAACGAATGAGTAAATGCTTGATGAATTGTGTGCTATTGGTTATAATTCATGTTATTAAAATTCACCTATTGCCATGAAGTTGTAGAATTGGAACCATGTAATTGTAGAAAAGGTTCATGTGTTGATTAACGAATGAATGATTAATTTTTGCGCTTATGGAACCATGGTATATTTTGCTCAAAAATACAACTTGGATTATAAGCATTATGAATAAAGAGGGAAAATAGGATTTTAAACCTTTTAACAAAATCCTAATGCAAGAAATTGAGTAGCAAATTTGTTAAAGTGATTTCTTTGCAATTTTGTAAACATAGAACATAAATTAGAGTGAAAATACTTGTTTTAATGTCAAAAAATTATTTTAAAAACACTGATTTGTTGAATATATGTAAATCTAGTATTCTGGAAATTTTTAGAAATTTTTGTAAAGAAGAAACTAAGTTACGATCGTTCGAAAAATAGAATATTTCAAATAAACAGAGACTCAACTTAAACTTAATTTTAACCAAGCCTATATCAGTTAATTCCTATGGGCATACTGGTTATAGGGGGGCTTTAGTTGCGTTACTGTAGCACTGTGTGTGTGTGGGTTCAAGTCTCGGCAAGGGGCTTTTTATTCCAAAATTCGATTTTTTCCCCATACACCGAGAATCAAACTCAAAACCCTCCCACTCCCCCTTTGTGACAGTTGGGCGCCTTGTCCCTTTTGGCTAGCGCGTGGGGCCTTTGGGTCTCGGTGACTGTGCACTCTGTGTGTGTGTGTGTGTGTGTGTGTGTGTGTGTGTGTGTGTGTTGTGCGGTTCGAATCTGGCTGTGGCCAAATTTTTTTGGGGGAAAAAATATTTTCTTTTTTTTTTTATTTTACTTTGACTATCGTGAATCTTACAATATATATATATATATATATATATATATATAAAGAAATAGGGAGAAAATATTGGAAAATCCTTGAGTTATAAACTTCAAAAAATATATATATTATTTTGGAATTATGGACCCTTAAAAAGAGAAATACAATTTTTTTTTTAAGAGTGAAGAGTTCACTTTAGTTTTGATCTTTTGAGTTTCTAAAATAAAGAAAGTGAAAATCTTAAGTATGGAAATGATTGCAAAGTGATGAATTGAGACTTTTGTTAAGTAGAATCAAATAAGAATTTTTGAATATGCAAATTGTGCATAGAAGTGTGTTGAAAAGAGAATGTGTTGAAATGTGAAAATTTGTGGACATGTTTCAATGGATGTGAAATGAGGACTTATACTAGAACGTGGCTAAGACTCTACATCGGCAAGCATGAAAAGTACTTAAAAAGAGAATTTATGAAATTTTGTTGACCAAGTTTGGGTCGTTGATAATGAGTATGAGGGCCATTAGATTGGCACCGTGAGAGTATCCACAGGATGTCCCATGATGCATCATGATTAGGACGTGGATACTACTCCAGAGTACTGTCCCGGTGGCGACGTTTATGGGGCAATCGAATGCCTACGGGTGGTGTCACGTTTATGGTAGGATGTGAATTACCATAGGATGCCTGCATGATGAGTCATGTGTCAGTGCGTTGGGATTCTCTCCAGGGCGCCTAAACATGAGTTCGTAGTTCATAGAATGCCTAAGATACTTACCGTAGTTACAGTAGTAGATTAAGTCATGGCGAGGGATTGAACCCTACAAGATGAAGAACGATTAAGGGCTTGCCCTCAGACCTATGTAGTATGGGCTGCATAGACTCTGAACAAGTGCGCATTAGTGTCATATAATGAAAATAACTGCATGAAGGACTAAGTGCACATCACAACACGACATCAATAGGATAGTCCCTTGTAGTTTGTCTTGTGATCAAGTTTATGGATGTTTAAGTATGGAAAATCGTTATACTGTTTTCGGCATAGAGAGCATGGCCGTGTATAATATTCTGTCAGTGAATGAACTGACTCGCCCACAGTTTCATATGCAGAAAAAAGAGGTTGACAAATTGAAGTATATATGCTGCTCAAAGATTGATTTAAATGTTGTGTAATTGTTCCATGTAATTACTGTAAATTGCTTCCGCTATATGAATGTAAATGTGTAATGTAACTCTGAAGTAAGAAATATTTTTAATTTCCTTATAAATTTGTACGAAAGAAGTGTAAAAATCCTGTGGAACTTCGAATTCAATTGTATTTTGGAATTCGGGGTGTTACAAGTTGTATGCGACTGACGTACCCACAGTTTCTATGCAGGATAAAGTGATTGACAAGACAAAAGATTGATTGTTGCTTAAAGAAAGTTCAAGTTGTTATTCAATTCATGTATAATGTTGTAATTTGCTTTCGCTATGTAAAATGTAATTATTGTTGTAATAAAAGTTTTTTAATTCTTGTAAAATTGTACGAAGAGAAGTGTAAAGATCTTGTAGAATTTCGAATTCAGCTTTATTTGGAATTCGGGGTGTTACATCTTCTCAATGAGTTCGGAGCACAACTCTTCCCTAGAATTGCTCCTCAAACTTGTCTCCCAAATGGCTCTCTCCTAGAGCCTGGTGAAGCTCTTCGCTCAGCTCGCCTACAGAGTAGACCTCTTCTCAACAAGTTTGGAGCACAACTCTCCCCTAGAGTTGCTCCTCAAACTTGTCTCCCAAATGGCTCTTTCCTAGAGTCTGGTGATGCACTTCGCTCCGCTCACCTCCCGAGCGGCCTTCTTCTCAACAAGTTCGGAGCTCAACTCTCCCCTAGAGTTGCTCCCCAAACTTGTCTCCCAAACGGCTCTTCCCAAGAGTCATACAAATCACTTCTCAACTTCATGAAGGCAAAGATGTTGCGGGACTATTTTGACCATGAAGAAGGATAATTCTTCAACTGACTTCTGAAAAGATATTGTAGATCTTCGAGTTAGCATCGAAGCGAGTGGTCAAACACCCCGATCGGGACTCCGTAGCTCCGCAAAAATTAGTTACAGTAAAGCTCGCCACAACCGTTAACCAGACAATGCAATTGTTCACCGCATTTAAGCGCTCGCCAAGCAGTCTGAGCTTGCTGAGCAAATAATGATCTGATAAAAAAATGAGCAAAGTGGTGTTGAACAGTCAACGGTCTAAAGCCACGTGTAACTCATCTGTAGCTCGACGGACGACTCACGACGGTCGCCGTTTCAAGCTGAACAAACGCAGTTCCGAATAGAAAATGAGACAAATATCTAACCTCCCGGTTCGCCTTTCATTCGTCAACGTTCTACAAAATGTTCTCCAAACGTTCACCGTGATCGCCAGATCGAGCTGAGCAGAAGTGGATCCGAACAAAAAATGAGAGAAAAACTCTGCCTCAAGATCCGCGCTCAAACCTAGATCGACGGCTCAGATTCGCCCGAAAAAGAAAAAATAACCTGAAGGGGTTAACGGGTCGGGTCTGAAACCATTTGGACCCGAACCCACAAACACCTCTTCTTCTCCTCTGAAATTGAGCGCCAAAAGAGAACCCATCTCAGAAGTCAGAACTTCTACCGAAGCTCTCCTCCTTCCTCGCCACGCCTCTTCCTCGTCGAGGCCTGGTTGAAATCTAACACCCCCATCGAGCTCCACCTCCACTCCTCGTCGAGCTCCAATGTTGTCACTCCCCGCTTCCCAAAATACGGAATACGAGTACGTAACATAGGCCTAGAGAATGATGTAAACACCATCCATAAGCTGTACCAGACTAACTCAACAATATTAAAGAACAATCACAACCACGCAAGAAGATATGATCACATAAACAAAGATCAACTTCAAATATAAATGAAATAATCCAAATAATAATATCCAACATCTTGGATAAAAACAAACTCCGGGTCATAAAGACAAAAAACAAAGTATAATATCAAGACAATGTTCAAATAAAATAAGTCTAGCAATAAAATAAATCAAGCAATCTAATCTTGGACTCCATCTCCTAGAATTATTGCTCACCAATTCCTTCTAGTATTGGTCCTCCAGTACCTGTAAATTCTTGATCTAAAAAGAAAGAAAATAATGTCCTTAGAGCAAGTCGTGGACAACAAGTAGAGGAAACAGAGAATAATAGGAACATGATATATATCGTGTAACATCCCATATTTTTATTTTAATTATAAATTGCATTTTCAATTTTTGCATGTATGATGCACATGCTAATTTTTTCATCTTTATTTTTCTTACTCTCATTTACTATTTTAGTATGCATAGTCTTTTTATTTAGCCTTTTATTAAACTCATGGACCTAAATTTAGATTCTAGCCTACTAGACTAATTAAATTAATTAATTAATTAAAAAAGCATGCCCACAAGACAAGCCCATTAATAAAATCTATTTCTAAGTTGTGTATGGACTCACACATGACACGTAAAAAATTTTAATACACATTTTTGAATCATAGGAATTGTATTTATTTTGTGCATGTGTGTGCACTAGTGCACAACACGTGCACATGTTCTAGAAGAGTGGGAGGCCGGTTTTGGACTTGAATGGCCGGGGGTTAGGATAGTATAGGGTTGAGAGTTAGGGGATGTGAAAAGATGGGGAGTTAGGAAAGTGAAAAGGTGAGTGGGTAATTATTAGGGGGTGAAATTTTCACTTTAGCCATCTTTTGTCCTATAAATACACCCTAGTTTTCTTCTCATTTCACACCTAAAATAAACAAATTAAAGAGAGGAAAAAAGAAAGAGAGAACAAGGGTGATCTTGTGCATTGGAGGCTTGTTGGAGAGCTCTTGCTAGGAGGAGAAGGACTAGGAGTTGCGTTGTTGGAGCTAGGAGCTAGGAGTTGTGTCTCATCTTCCTTGTTACAATTTCTTCATAAGAGGTGGGTGATCTTATACTTTCTAAATGTAGGAAATGTATGCTAGTATGTTAAATGAGTAGTATAAAAATTTTGATGTGATAATTTAGAAAAAAATCCATTTTATTATTTGTGTCAAGAATTGTAGAGATTTTACTATGATCAAGAAATAAATGGTCATCATGTTAATTGGAAATGAGAAAAAGAAATAATTGAGTATTTGCCATGAACTAATATACATGTTAATTTACAAATGTAGAAATATGTAATTGTGTGAACAATTGTTGAGATTTTCCCTTATGGTTAAAAAAATGAATTTTAGTAAAGTAAATTTGATACACATAAATTCATTTGATTGTTTGAAAGAAATACAATGTGCTATTTTTTTTTTGTTGATTAAAATGAAGAAATGAAATTCATATTCATAAAAGAGAAGGAGATAATTTGAATTATAGACACAATGCCTAAAATATAAATTTGGGAATTTGAGAATTACTGATTTCAAGTGAACTCAGTAAGAATGAGATAATTATAATCTATTAAAAAGATTAGATCGATCATATGTTTGAATGTTGTGAAATAAACTAGTTCCCGTGCCGCTAGAACAAAACTCTAACCTCTGTTTTCATAACAACAGTTGGGCTTGGACTTACTGGTTAACGGCTCAGTTCTAAGATTATTACTGTAGCACGCCTGTGATCTGAGGTCTCGAGTTTGAATCCTAACAGTCCCACTTTTTTTTATTTTTGGTTTTAATAAACTCAAACAGTGAAACATTGTATTTATTGATTTCGACTCACCTTTATAACACCAAGTCCACTTGGACTTACTGGTTCTCGGTGGTGGCTTTGGGCGGTTCTGTTGATGCGGTTGAGCTGGGTTCGAAACATGATGGCCACCTTTTGATAATTTTTGTGTTTTTTTAATATTTTAAGAAGTTTTTAATGCAATTAAAATTTGGGAAAAATTCTAATTTTCATATAAAATGATTTAGAATTTATTAAAAATAGTTTTAGAATTTTTCATGTATATTTTGAGAAATAAAAAAAGGAATTCAGCTAGTAAATGAGTTTTGACTTCAAAATTATTTATTTGAGTATATGATATTTATTTTGAAAAGAAGAGAGAAATATGTGTCTTGTTATGGGATTCTCTTGATGTAAACATATACTTATGTTGAGTAAGAAATATTTGATGTGGAAATTGCTATATGAGCTTAAATTGCTAATAAGACTTAAAATGGATAAATCTATCATGAGTCCATGAAAAGAAATATTGCTTTTTGAAAGATTGTGAATAAATGAATCATGAATAGTGCTAAAATGAGACATTGATTAAATTGTGAATAAGATTGAAGATGAGAATATTTAAGTTTAATACATGATTATTGAAGGGTATGAATACCCGTGGATTCTTGTACATGAAAAGTTATGATCTAGAGATTAGTAAGACTTTGGATACCGGCATTGTTGAAATAAAAGAATTATATTTTTTAGATATGGTCATGGAGCTATCTCGGTATTTGTGATTGATATGGCTAAAAATAGGATTAAATCGGGACCGTTCACATCGGACACGAATCTTAAAGCTCAGGGGTAAAACGGTAATTTCGCCTACAAACGGGTCTGAAATGGGAACTGGGTCTTTATTCAAAGCCCAATAACTCATGAACGGATCCACGTCAACTGGGTACGGGTTCCAACCCGCTGCATGCCTGGTCCAACAAGATACAATCAAGGTCCCTGATTAGATCTAAATCAACGGCCATGATTCACATCTATCTTTTTACTGGGGATTAGGGATTAAATTCCTTAACTGATTACAGGGAATATACCTTATCAGATTACATGCCTTATCTGATTACGAGGAATATTCCTTATCTAATCACGGGGATTACATTCCTAATTTGATCCCTAAGACGCCTATAAATACCCCCCATCCATCTCCATTAAGAGGTAATCAGTATTTTCTCAATTTACGCTCTTTCTTAATCATTTCTGATTACTGACTTGAGCGTCGGAGGGTGCGTCGCCGGGATCCTCCCCGGTGTCTCGCACTTTTTGCAGGTTAACGGCGGGAATCAACGATCAGTCAACGACGGGTCAGGTTTGGTTTCGCTATTCAGGTTTTTCCTCGAACTCACAAATTCTGTCTGTTTACCCCTACATCAGATTTAGCGGTAACAGATTGGCGCCGTCTGTGGGAAACCATACGAATAGCTGCCTCTCCCCTTCCCGTTGACTAGCTCTTCTCCAGCCATGCCTCCCAGAAAGGTCAGATCCAGAGGGTCCAATCGTGCACCCAACCCCGCAGACCAGCAAGAAGTCCCGGTCCATCCCTTTCAACAACTGGGGGGGCTCCCTCCGCCCACCGAGGACCGTGTCCAGTAAGACCAACCTCCTCTTCCGAACCGGCAACCCCCCAAGGGCCTCACCGGTCCTCAGAATGCCGGTGTGGGGGGATCCCGCATGAAGCAACCTCTCCACCGACGAGCTTCACCATGGCCAACAACGCCATCATCGGCCACCTCCTCGCCGAACCCATGCCGAGCTCTCCTCTACCGAGCTCCGTCATCAAGCTCCATCTTCAAGAGCCGAGCTCGAACTCTACTCCAACTCCTCGCCATGCCGAGCTCACACTCCGGAGCTCCGATTTCCGGGCACGCTCCTCGCCGAAACCCATCGTTGCCGAGCTCTCTCTCCCTCAATCCGAGCTCTTCACTCCGCTCACCTCCGAAGCGGACCTCTTCTCAACAAGTTCGGAGCTCAAAACTCTCTCCAAGAGTTGCTCCTCAAACTCATGGCTCTCTTCCAGAGCCGAGCTCTTCCCTCCGCTCGCCGCCGAAGCGGACCTCTCCTCAACGAGTTCGGAGCGCACAACTCTCTCCTAGAGTTGCTCCTCAAACTCGCCTCCCAAACGGCTCTCTTCCAGAGCCGAGCTCTTCGCTCCGCCCACCTCCAAGGCGGACCTCTTCTCAACGAGTTTGGAGCACAACTCTCTCCTAGAGTTCCTCCTCACACTCATCCTGCAAACAGCTCTTTCCCAGAGCCGGGCTCTTCCGCTCCGCTCACCTCCGAAGCGGACCTCTTCTCAACGAGTTCGGAGCTCACAACTCTCTCCTAGAGTTGCTCCTCAAACTCGCCTCCCAAACGGCTCTCTTCCAGAGTCAAGCTCTTCGCTCCGCCCACCTCCAAGGCGGACCTCTTCTCAACGAGTTCGGAGCCCACAACTCTCTCCTAGAATTGCTCCTCAAACTCGCCTCCCAAACGGCTCTCTTCCAGAGTCAAGCTCTCCGCTCCGCCCACCTCCAAGGCGGACCTCTTCTCAACGAGTTCGGAGCTCACAACTCTCTCCAAGAGACCCTCCTCAAACTCGCCTCCCAAACGGCTCTCTTCCAGAGTCAAGCTCTTCGCTCCCCCCACCTCCAAGGCGGACCTCTTCTCAACGAGTTCGGAGCTCACAACTCTCTTCAAGAACTCCTCCTCTCACTCGTCCCGCAAACAGCTCTTTCCCAGAGCCGGGCTCTTCCGCTCCGCTCACCTCCGAAGCGGACCTCTCCTCAACGAGTTCGGAGTGCACAACTCTCTCCTAGAGTTGCTCCCCAAACTCTTCTCCCAAACGGCTCTCTTCCAGAGCCGAGCTCTTCGCTCCGCCCACCTCCAAGGCGGACCTCTTCTCAACGAGTTCGGAGCTCACAACTCTTTTCGAGAACTCCTCCTCTCACTCGTCCCGCAAACAGCTCTTTCCCAGAGCCGGGCTCTTCCGCTCCGCTCGCCTCCGAAGCGGACCTCTTCTCAGACAGTTCGGAGCTCACAAACTCTCTCCAAGAGTTCCTCCTCGCACTCATCTCCCAAATGGCTCTCTTCCAGAGCCGAGCTCTTCCCTCCGCTCGCCGCCGAAGCGGACCTCTTCTCAACGAGTTCGGAGCTACAGCTCTCCCCTAGAGTTGCTCCTCAAACTCATCTCACAAATGGCTCTCTTCCAGAGCCGAGCTCTTCCCTCCGCTCGCCGCCGAAGCGGACCTCTTCTCAACGAGTTCGGAGCTCACAAACTCTCTCCAAGAGTTCCTCCTCGCACTCATCTCCCAAATGGCTCTCTTCCAGAGCCGAGCTCTTCCCTCCGCTCGCCGCCGAAGCGGACCTCTTCTCAACGAGTTCGGAGCTACAGCTCTCCCCTAGAGTTGCTCCTCAAACTCATCTCACAAATGGCTCTCTTCCAGAGCCGAGCTCTTCCCTCCGCTCGCCGCCGAAGCGGACCTCTTCTCAACGAGTTCGGAGCTCAAAACTCTCTCCAAGAGTTTCTCCTCAAACTCATCTCACAAATAGCTCTCTTCCAGAGCCGAACACTTTGCTTCGTCCACCTCCAAGGCGGACCTCTTCTCAACGAGTTCGGAGCTCACCACTCTCACCAAGAGCTCCTCCTCGCACTCGTCTCACAAACGGCTCTCTTCCAGAGCCGAGCTATTCACTTTGGTCACCTCCGAAGCGGACCTCTTCTCAACGAGTTCGGAGCTCACAACTCTCTCCTAGAGTTGCTCCTCAAACTCGCCTCCCAAATGGCTCTCTTCCAATCCGAGCTCTTCCCTCCGCTCGCCGCCGAAGCGGACCTCTTCTCAACGAGTTCGGAGCTCACCACTCTCACCAAGAGCTCCTCCTCGCACTCGTCTCACAAACGGCTCTCTTCCAGAGCCGAGCTCTTCACTTTGGTCACCTCCGAAGCGGACCTCTTCTCAACGAGTTCGGAGCTCACAACTCTCTTCTAGAGTTGCTCCCCAAACTTGTCTCACGAATGGCTCTCTTCCAGAGCCGAGCTCTTTGCTCCGCTCACCTCCGAGGCGGACCTCTTCTCAATGAGTTCGGAGTCCAGCTTCTTCTACATGGCTGCTCCCACAACTTGCTAAGCACTTCACAATGGTTCGGAGTCCAGCACTCGGCTCGACTCTTCTTCCTCGGCTCGCCCACAGACGAGCCGTAAGTAGATCGCCGTTCGAAATTGCTCCTGCAGCCGTTGAATGGATCGGAGTCCAACACTTGGCTCGATTCTACTTCGCAAGTTCGCTCCTAAGCGGATTAGAAGTAGCTCGCCATTCGAAACTGCTCCTGCATCCCTTAAACTAACCTCACAATGGTTTGGAGTCCAGCACTCGGCTCGACTCTTCTTCCTCGGCTCGCCCACAGACGAGCCGTAAGTAGATCGCCGTTCGAAATTGCTCCTGCAGCCGTTGAATGGATCGGAGTCCAACACTTGGCTCGATTTTACTTCGCAAGTTCGCTCCTAAGCGGACTAGAAGTAGCTCGCCATTCGAAACTGCTCCTGCATCCCCTAAACTAACCTCACAATGGTTCAGAGTCCAGCACTCGGCTCGACTCTTCTTCCTCGGCTCGCCCACAGACGAGCCGGAAGTAGATCGCTGTTCGAAATTGCTCCTGCAGCCGTTGAATGGATCGGAGTCCAACACTTGGCTCGATTCTACTTCGCAAGTTCGCTCCTAAGCGGACTAGAAGTAGCTCGCCATTCGAAACTGCTCCTGCATCCCTCAAACTAACCTCACGATGGTCGGGGTCCTATGGCTCGACTTTACTTCACCGGCTCGTCCTTAAACGGGCCGGAGGAAGATGGCCATTCCGAACTGCCCCCACAACCATCTGAGCCGAGCTACTCATCTACCGAGAAGCAAAGTGGCGGAAAACGTGCCCCAAAATCCGTGCTCGGATTTGCCGAACAAGATGCATCTACCGAGCGGCAAAGCAGATGAAGAGCAAGAAGAAAAAGAGGCTAACGGGTCAGGGTCGGATCCAATACCAACGGTCCGACCCATACCCTTCTTAGCTCCTTCATTCTTCTCCTTCTTCAGTCTTCCTGCCAAAAGTACCCAACACTTCTGCTCTTCTTCACTGTGCGAAAGAACGAGGCAGGGGAGAGAACCCGAATGCCTCTCCTCCCCTTCCTCTTCTCAGGACCAAGCTCTTCGCTCTGCTCGCCTCCAAAGCGGAGCTCTTCTCAAGCGAGTTCGGAGCTAAAACTCTCTCCTAGAGTTGCTCCTCAAACTCCTCTTCCAGATGGTTCTTCTACAAATCGAGCCCTCCCCTCCGCTCGCCTCCAAAGCGGAGCTCTTCTCCAACGAATTCGGAGCTAAAACTCTCTCCTAGAGTTGCTCCTCAAACTCCTCGTCCAGATGGCTCTCCTAAAGCCAAGCTCTTCGTTTTGCTCACCTCAAAGGATGGGTCTTCCCACGGCTCTTACAAGGGTCTTCCTGGCACAAGAGTTTTCCCAGCACAGCTTCTCCGCCCCTAGGAGTGGAGCTCCTCTTCCAAAATCCCCACGACCAAAACACTCCTCAACTTCATGAAGACAAGGATGTTGCGGGGCTATTTTGACCATGAAGGAGGGTGAATCTTCGTCTCACTCCTAAAGAGAAGTTGTAGATCTTCGAATTAGCTTCGAAACAAGGGGTCGCACGCCCCGAGCCGACCTCCGTAGCACCGGGAACATCGAGAAGAACTCTGCAGGGAAAAATTCCAGTTCGGCACCTACTGCCGAGCGTTCGTGGAACCGACCCTGTTACGGGGGAAAAAATCAAGCTCCGCACCAGCTGCCGAGCGTTCGTGGCACCGACCTCGTTACGGGGGAAAAATCAAGTTCGGCACCTACTGCCGAGCGTTCGTGGAACCGACCCTGTTACGGGGGAAAAAATCAAGCTCCGCACCAGCTGCCGAGCGTTCGTGGCACCGACCTCGTTACGGGGGAAAAATCAAGTTCGGCACCTAATGCCGAGCGTTCGTGGAACCGACCCTGTTACGGGGGAAAAAATCAAGCTCCGCACCAGCTGCCGAGCGTTCGTGGAACCGACCTCGTTACGGGGGGAAAATCAAGTTCGGCACCAGCTGCCGAGCGTTCTCAGAACCGACCTCGTTACGGGGGAAAAATCGGACCTCGACACCCCTTCGCCGAACGCTCTCATATACAAGCAACCAAACAAACAACACAAAAAGGAGAGGGGGGCTATAGGGTCGGGTTCAGACCCGTTAAGGATCCAAACCCAAACTCTCTCTCTCCTCCCATTCTTCTCCAACAAAGTTGCCGCCGATCCCAAGCAAAAAGCCAAAATACTCTTCAACTTCATGAAGACAAGAATGTTGCGGGGCTATTTTGACCATGAAGGAGGGTGAATCTTCGTCTCACTCCTAAAGAGAAGTCGTAGATCGTCGAGTTAGCTTCGAAACAAGGGGTCGCACGCCCCGAGCCGACCTCCGTAGCACCGGGAACATCGAAAACTCTCCTCAACCTCATGTATACAAGGATATTCTCTGGCTGTTTTGACCAGGAAGGAGGGTGAAACTTCATCTCACTCCTAAAGAAAAGTCGTAGATCTTCGAATTATCTTCGAAACAAGGGGTCGCACGCCCCGAGCCGACCTCCGTAGCACCGGGAAAATCAAGAAGAACTCTGCAGGGAAAATTGGAGTTCGGCACCAGCTGCCGAGCATTCTTGACACCGACCCTATTATAGGGGGAAAATTGGAGTTCGGCACCAGTTGCCGAGCGTTCTTGACACCGACCCTATTATAGGGGAAAAATTGGAGTTCGGCACCAGCTGCCGAGCGTTCTTGACACCGACCCTATTATAGGGTGAAAATTGGAGTTCGGCACCAGCTGCCGAGCGTTCTTGACACCGACCGTTTTACGGGCTTGAGTTCGGCACCACTTGAGTTCGGCACCCGCTGCCGAGCGTTCTTGACACCGACCGTTTTACGGGCTTAAGTTCGGTACCAGTTGAGTTCGGTACCAGCCGACCGAAAAAAAAAAAAAGAGAAAAGAAGGCTAAACGGGTCGGTTTGAACCCGTTAAAGGATTCAAACCCGAACCCCATACAGTTTCACTTCTTCTTCTCCACCTTTCCCGCCAAAACCAGACAGCACTGTTCGTCACCTTCAAGCTCCGAACCACTTCCTCGCAAGCTCAACCTCACCATTACGGAGCTCCCCCCATTCCGACACCGAGCTCTCCCCCCAAACCTCGACACCACCGTGTCGTCGCCCCATCGACGAGCTCGAGTTCTCCAAAAACACAGACCATCACCTTCACCGACCGCCGAGCTCCACTCCACTTCGACGAGCTCCGAAGCGCCGTTCTCCGACCGGGCTGTCTCCAAACTCCGAGCTCCGCCATGGCCGAACCACGAGCTCTCCATCTCCATGGCCAAGCTCCATGCTCAAAGCCGAACGCACCCCCTCCGGCGTCTAACCCCGGCGTCGAGCTCTCCATCCCGAGCTCGCAAACACCTCCGTCAACCTCCGACCTCGTCGACACCAAACTTGACCCCGAGCTCGTCTCCACTCGCCATCAGCTCCCTCCTCGAGCTCCGCCATGGCTGACCACGACGCCGAGCTCCGAGCTTCGTCATCTCCCCGAGCTCCGCCTTCGCCATCATGGCCAAGCTCGTTGCCAAACGCCATCGAAGCTTCGGTGCCGATCTTGAAGCTTCGTCGAACTTCAAACCCACCTTCTTCGAACAACCAAGCTCCGACTTCGCCACCTCCGTGGCCGAGCATCACCTCCACGCACGGGCCACCTCTTCGTCAACCTTCGTCGAGCTCGAGCTACTCTCGACGAACCCATCATCTCCATACCGTCGAAGCTCAGAGCTCCTACGCCGAGCATCGCCTTGGCGCCGAGCTCCAACGAGGAGCTTTACCGCCCTTCGTCGCCAGCTTCCTCCGCCGCCAAGCTCGCAGATCTCTCGCTCAGAGCTCCGCCACAGAGCTTCGACCCCTTCTCCTTCGAGCTCCACGTCGCCAAGTTCCGTACCCTTGTCGCCGACCTCCCCGCCAGACGGAGTTGGAAAAATGGAGGACTGGGGGGCGAGGCGGTAACGGGGGAGAAGAAAAACGAAGGAAAGAGGAAACGGAGAAGAAAAGAAAAAGCAGAGGAGAAGAAGAGCTGGCGCGAAAAAAAAAAAAGAAAAAAAAAAAGAAAAAAAAAAGAAAAAAAAAGTCAACCTTTGACTTGCCACGTGGCATACACGTGGACTTCGCCAATTTTTGCCGAGCATTCATGGAACCGACCCTCTTACACCAAAAAATAGCCTCCTCTTCCTCCTCCCGATGCGCGCTCGCTTGATCGTGATCAACGCACACGATCGCGCCACGTGTCAAGGTATTATTTAATTAATTTATTTAATTATTTAATTGTTTTTTTTTATTTAAAAAATCCGAAAAAATATTTTAAAAATCGGAAAAAATTAAATAAAAATTCTAAAAATAATTATAAATTCAGAAAAATTATTTTAAATTCTGAGAAATATAATTATTTAATTAGAATAATTATTTAATATTTTCGACGATTAATTATTTAATTCGGAAAATGAATAAAAAATTCAAAAAATGAGGAAAAATTCAGAAAAATCCGGAAAAATCACCAAAAATCCAGAAAATTCTGAGGATATTTTTGGGTATTTTACAAGCCCAGAATAACACCGTTACACCCCCGAACAAGATCCGAACTCCCTTAAGAACACCGATAAAATCCCGTACGCCATTAGAACAGTAAACTACTCCTCAAAGGCTGATCAAACTCAGTCTTTGGGAGTGGGGGGCTCGTGATATGGCTAAAAATAGGATTAAATCGGGACCGTTCACATCGGACACGAATCTTAAAGCTCAGGGGTAAAACGGTAATTTCGCCTACAAACGGGTCTGAAATGGGAACTGGGTCTTTATTCAAAGCCCAATAACTCATGAACGGATCCACGTCAACTGGGTACGGGTTCCAACCCGCTGCATGCCTGGTCCAACAAGATACAATCAAGGTCCCTGATTAGATCTAAATCAACGGCCATGATTCACATCTATCTTTTCACTGGGGATTAGGGATTAAATTCCTTAACTGATTACAGGGAATATACCTTATCAGATTACATGCCTTATCTGATTACGAGGAATATTCCTTATCTAATCACGGGGATTACATTCCTAATTTGATCCCTAAGACGCCTATAAATACCCCCCATCCATCTCCATTAAGAGGTAATCAGTATTTTCTCAATTTACGCTCTTTCTTAATCATTTCTGATTACTGACTTGAGCGTCGGAGGGTGCGTCGCCGGGATCCCCCCCGGTGTCTCGCACTTTTTGCAGGTTAACGGCGGGAGTCAACGATCAGTCAACGACGGGTCAGGTTTGGTTTCGCTATTCAGGTTTTTCCTCGAACTCACAAATTCTGTCTGTTTACCCCCACATCAGATTTAGCGGTAACAGTGATGAAGTCCGGTAGGGGGTAAAACTAACTCTAGGTATGGTAATTTATTCATGTCTTGAAGAACTAGGCACTTAGAAGAAGATGTAGTAAACCTGGGCAAACGTAAGTGGGGCACTCTATATAGTCGGGCGGTGTACTCCGGGACTATAGACCCAGTCGGGCGGTGTACTCCGGGATTAAGGTTGCTTCGATGGAGACGAGTTTTATTTTAAATCCGGGACTATGCGTAGTCGGGCGGATAGTTTGTTGTACTCCAGTATATATACGTATACCGGGGCTAGAGGGGCACTTATGGGGTATTCGCACGATGAGGACTCTGTATAACAGTCGGGCAGTGTACTCCGGGACTGGGATCCGTACTCGTGGAATATCTAAACCTTGTTCGTATTACCGGGTAGTTTTCATGGCGAGGGATCGAACCCTTTCAATGTGGAGTACGTAGGTGCTTGCCCTTGGACCTATGTAGTATGGGATGCGTAAAATCCGAACAAGCATGCATTAGTGTCATTTTAGTATAAATTATCTCTATTAGGCATTAAGGCATTGTATACACTTACATGTTTAGTGTAGTCACACTTTAACACTTTATTTGCATTCAAGATTGTGGTTTGTTAAAGCATTCAGATCGTTATATTTCCAGCATAGAGAGGATGGCCGATTATAACATTTTTTCAGTTGTAAGTAACTGACGTGCCCACAGTTTATTATGCAGAAGTTGGATTTTCATGAAGCTATAAAGTTGATATATTGCTGTTGATTTACTTAAATGTTAAAGATGTTGCAGTTGTATAATTTTTCATTATTGTAATTCATTTTATCTTCCGCTGTGTAATAATTGTAAAGAAGTCTGATGTATGATGAAAAGTTCAAATTTTCCTTGTAAAATTGTACAAAGTGATGTGTAAAGATCCTGTGAAACTTCAATTCGATCTTATTTGGAATTCGGGGCATTACATATCGAAAGGAAAGGGACGAGATCAAAGTCAAATAGCAAAGTCAAGGAACGACAATAATGTCAAGGGTCTATGTTTAATCATGTATTTAATTAATAGTTTCAATTCAATTTCAGTATTGGTGACAGTATACGAGATCAAGCATGAAATGTCAAATGTAGATTATTAGTCATTTTATTAGCCTACCTAGTGCACGTACTACCGCACAATGTACGCTTTAAACTGATGGTGAATTCTCGATTCGTGTACTCGGCCCAGTAATCAGTGTTGAATGTTCAGTGTCACTGATTATCAATCAGTATTTTATGGCCATCAGTAATGTCAAGCAGTAGGGCCCGACCGAGTACAGTTTCCGATTGTTCACTACCAAGTCATCCCATAATACCCCAGCTTGTTATCATTTTATTTCATCCAATGTGAGCATGCAAGAAGGTGTCAATGTTGTATGATGCTAGGTGTGACTAATTCTATTCGTTACAGACAAATCAAGAAGCAAACATATTAATTAAGCACAAATCACACAATCTGGACAGTATGACGTTGATGTACAAAAACACAGATTACTACTACTATAGAAAAGCAAATCTGAATCCATCAAAAATTTTAGAAACTAGACTCTCTGCCAGTTCCAGCAAATATATATACGACATATAAAAGTTACAAAAACTAGGGTGAAAACTATATTCTTTTCAGATTTTATGTTCAGGCAGCAAGTTATAAATTGTGTTCACATATATTTTTTAGGTCAGAAAACTCATCAATTAAATCTACAAAAATCCAGGGTGGTTCCTACGTCTAGGTTCAGCCAAATTTATTTCATATTTTTATTTTACTTTTAACGTGTTCAATTAAATTCTGAAACAGAAAGATACGCATGAATATGTGAATTTGGAAATTTCTGACACATCTGTACTAAAATACTGTTATCTAACAGAGTATAACTCGGAATTCAAATCCGTTAAAAGTTCTGGAAAATAGATTCATGGGGCTATAATTCGTATTCATAAACTTATTTCAAAATACAACAGCAATATGGTCGAAAATCTGATGCAAAACGAAATAACCAGCAGTCCAGAATTTATTTTGATGTGAATAGGTAACAATTTAATCATACAATCATATAGTTCATGCTAATTAGTAATCAAAGTGATGCTACATGTTTAACATGTAGGTTTCTAGTTTTACGATACAATTTCACAGGCATGGTAATCAATTTATTAAATCAAATTCAATCTAATGTATGAAATTCATCAAACAAGTCTATCACATGAATCTAGTTAATTTTTCATGAAATTGTGCATATGCAAGATTCAAGGGGGACTAGGTTTTAGATCAAAGATGTAGGCACGATGTTAAGAATACGTCGGGTGATGTTAAGAATAGGTCGGGTTAGCTCATGTAAACCCTCAAAAAACTAAACAGAATTCCAATAGCAGTACAATAAAAAGGACTGGATCTACTTGCAGAGATCAAATAAATCTTGAACAAAACAAATAACTAGTTCAAGAAGAGACTTGTCTTTCAATTAGTAGATTTGAATATATAGAATAATGGGATGAGAATCCCGGGCGACGAACCACGAACATGGAACCACGCTAGCACGTGCGAGCTACGTGCAAGACAGCGAATAACAAAACACAAGATCCAACAGCAACCGGATCTCCAACTCTCCAAAACAGCAAACAGGGATCCACTTCCACAAAACACCCAACACCAACACAACTTCCTCCATTCTTCTTCACAGCGCAAGAGAGAGAGAACGAGACGGTGGGAGGTGAAGACGGCAACTGCGATGACTGCGTCTGTCACAACGAGGGCAGCGACGAATGACAACGACGGCGCTGCGATCGGGAAGCGATGCAGCGGCGAGGCGATGGTGGTTCAAACATCACTTTGTTTCTCGACGAAATAGAGGAGGAGACAACGGGTGGTTCGGGGCTTGGACGACGACGACGAGGTGTGAGGGGGATCTTCGGTGGATGGGTGCATGCGAGGAGATGGGTGCGAGCAGCAAGGGGTTCGAAGGTTGATGGGGGATGGCGACGGGATGGACGAAGGCAACAGGATGATGGTGAGGGGTCGGAGAAGATGATTGGAGAGGCGGTGGCGAGTTGGGCGGTTGGGTTTGGATGAAACAGAGGAGGGAGAGAGTCGGGGGTAGGGGGAGAGAGAAAGCGGCAGAGAGAGAGAGATATTAAATTAGGGTTAATAATAGAGTATTTATAGGAGATTAAGAAATTGGGGTTTTGGGTTGCGGGTTAGTAGTTTTAGGGTACAGATTTAGGCTCCAAAAAGAGAAAAACATATATGAATCAATAAGATGAACATATAGCAGAAAAATTCAAACTCAAATCACAAAGAGCAAAATTTGCAATGAGCAAAAAATAGAAGAAAAGATAACAAAATGATAAAAATAAAATAAATGGACCCAAGAAAAGCAAAAATTATATAATAGAAAGAATCCAGATAAAATAATCAAGAAAGAAAATAAAAATACAATTAAAAAAAAATCCAAAATAGAAAAATAGGGGTTACAAATCCTACCCACCTTACAAGAAGGATTTCGTCCTCGAAATTCATACGAGAGGTACATAGGGCGAACCCCGAAACAAAACAAAACAAAGCAAAATAGCTACTGAAACAAATGAGGAAACCTCTACCGAATGTCCTCCTCCAACTTCCAAGTCGACTCACCTGGCGAGTGAGGATTCCAAGAAACTCGAACCAACTTGATAACTTTATTCTTTAACTCCTTCTCTCGACGGTCTAAGAAAGAGACTGGTTGAATTTCACAGGACAAATCCGGCCTCACAGACAAGTCTGAGTAGTGAATCACATGATTTTCATCGCTGATGTATTTCCTGAGTTGAGAAACATGGAATACATCATGGACACCCGCTAAAGCTGGCGGCAACGTGAGCCTGTAAGCTACCTTGCCCACACGTTCCACAATATCGAATGGACCGATGAACCGAGGACTCAACTTGACCCCACATCCAAAACTGATAACACCTTTCCAAGGCGATACCTTGAGGAACACATGCTCTCATGCCTCAAACTCTAGAGGTCTACGGCAACAGTCAGCCCACCTCTTCTGCCTATCCTGAGCAGCCTGCAAGTGCTTCCGGATCTGATCCACGACATCAACTGTCCTCATGATCAACTCAGTACCCAAAAGCTTCCTTTCGCCGATATCATCCCAACAGACCGGCGAGCTACAGTTGTGCCCATACAAAGCTTCAAATGGATCAGCCTTGAGACTCACCTGGTAACTGTTATTATAAGAGAACTCGGCTAAGTGAAGATGATCTTCCCACGAACCTCCAAATTGAAGAATGCAGGATCTCAACATGACTTCTAGGGTCTGAATCGTCCTTACTGACTGCCCATCCGTCTGAGGAAGGAACATTGTACTGTAGCTCAACTTAGTACCCAAGCTCTTCTGCATACTCTCCCAGAACTAAGACCTGAATCTCGTATCTCTATCCGATACAATACTAGCAGGAACTCCATGCAGACGAACAACCTCCTGAACATAATTCTCAACCAAACTCTTTGTGGACTGACCCACACGGAAAGGAATGAAGTGAGCACACTTCGTCAGCCGATCCACTATCACCCAGATAGCATTATGACCCTTGGGACTCCTTGGCAAAGCTGTCACAAAATCCATCGTGATATGCTCCCATTTCCACTCTGGGATTGGAAGAGGTTGAAAAAGCTCCGCGGTCCTCTGATGCTCTGACTTCAATTGCTGACTGATCAGGCACTGGGAAACATATCTAGCCACATCCCTCTTCATGCCATGCCACCAGAAATGTTGCTTCAAGTCCCTGTACATCTTGGTACCACCAGGATGAATAGAATATGGGGACCGATGAGCTTGCTCAAGCAGCTTTCGCCTGACTTCTCCTCTAGGTACACACAACCTAGAGCCAAAACAAAGCAACCCATCTGGATGAATGACCAAATCGGACCTCAAACCGGCTTCCACCTTATTTCGAAACTGCTCCAACTGCGGGTCACCCACTTGGGCTTCCTTAATCTGCTCAATCAAAGAAGACTGCAACTGCAACAACATGAACTGCCGATCTGATCCAGGAAGTAGCACATCCAACTCCAGCCTCCTTATGTCCTCCACTAATTCCTTCTGCTCAGTAAGGAACATAGCGGCATGCCTCCTACTCTAAGCATCAGGCACCAAGTTCACTCTGCTCGGATGATACTGCAAATTGATGTCAAAGTCTGCCATCAATTCCAGCCATCTTCTTTGCCTCATGTTCAATTCCTTCTGCATGAACACATACTTGAGGCTCTTGTGATATGTGAATATCTCCACTCTATCCCTAAGAAAATAAAGCCTCCACAACTTCAAGGCAAAAACCACGGCCGCGAGCTCCAAATCATGCGTGGGATAGTTCTTCTCATGAGGTTTCAATTGCCTCGATGCATAAGCGACAACCCTGCCTCGCTGCATCAGCACTGCTCCCAGACCTCTACCCGATGCATCATAATGGATCACAAAACCACCCGAACTGTCGGGTATAGTCAGCACAGGCGTTGACATCAACCGACGCTTCAACTCGGCAAAAGTTTCATCACAAGCTTCATCCCAATCAAACTTCTGCTCCCTTTTCGTCAAACTGGTCAGAGGCCCAGCAATCGATAATAGCCGGCCAAACCAAGAAAACTCCGCACCTCAGGAACTGACTTCGGAATTAGCCAATCCTTGACCGTAGAAATCTTCGCCGGATCCACAGAAACACCTGCACCAGAAATAATGTGGCCTAGAAAAGCAACTCGATCCAGCCAGAACTCACACTTATTGAGCTTCTCATACAGCTGGTTCTCCTTCAAAGTTTGCAGAACCACCTTCAGATGCCCAGCATGATCTTCCCTATTCCGAGAATACACCAATATGTCGTCAATGAAGACCACGACAAACTAATCCAAGAACGACAAGAACACCCGATTCATCAGACTCATGAACACTGTCGGTGTATTAGTCACTCTGAAAGGCATCACTAAGAACTCGTAATGCCCGTACATCGTTTGGAAAGCCGTTTTCTGAACATCTTCTGACTTCACTTTAACTTGATGATAGTCGGAACGAAGATCCAACTTTGAGAACACCAAAGCACCTTCCAGTTGGTCAAACAAATCGTCAATCCTCGGCAATAGATACCGATTCTTTACAGTGACATTGTTCAACTCTTTGTAGTCAATGCAAAGCCTGCGGCTTCCATCCTTCTTGTTGACGAACAGAACTGGGGCTCCCATTACGAAACACTAGGCCTGATAAAACCCTTATCAAGCAGCTCCCGAACTTGCACCTTCAGCTCCTCCAATTCAACTGGTGCCATACGATACGGACTCTTGGAAATAGGCACCGTACCTGGATGAACACCAATGCTAAACTCCACATCTCGGTCTGGCGACAAACCGGGAAAATCCTTGGGAAATACATCAAGGAAATCCTGCACAACTAAGGGTGCAACAACCCCATCAGAGCCCAACGACACCAGCAAAACAGCCTTGGGATCCATCGAGTTCTTGACACGCCCTGACGGTGTCCCACTCGCATGGAACACAAACTCTGGTTGACCAGAAAGCCTGAAAAGTCACCTTCTTCTCTCGGCAATCAATCACGACACAAGAAACACCCAACTAGTCCATGCCCTGAATGACATCGAAACTGAAATTGGAAATCACAATCAAATCAGCCAAGAAAACCACACCACCAGTCAGCAACGGGCTTTTCTTGCATACCCTAGAACAGACAATGACACCTCCACCTATGGTGATGTCCCAAACTACGGGCATAGCATCACTTGCCAAACCATGCTGATCAACAAAACGGGAGGAAATGAAGGAGTGGGTAGCACCAGAATCAAACAAAACATGAGCTGGAAGGGAGAAGACTAAAATAATACCTAGAAGAAGATGATCAAACAAAAGAATAAGGTGCTAGTACGATATATGCACGAATAATTATACAAAGAAGGAAAATAACATGCAGAAAACTGAAAAGAAGAAAAGAAAAGTACAACTAGTGTGATAGACCTGCAACCACTCCAACAGACACCTCCGCTTCCTCGACTGTCAGGTTATAAGCCTGACCACGACTCCTAGTATGGCCTCCTCTAGGAGCCACACGCCTCTGCTCAAAGTTCTGCCTCTGCGGTGGAAGAAGCGGTCTACCCTGACTACGAGCTAGTGATCCTTGCTGAACGGTACCTCCAGCCTGAACAGCTGCCCTACTCCTGGGGCAGTCCCGAATCATATGATCACTGATGCCACAAGCAAGGCATAGTCGATTAGCTACCCTGCAGTACCGCTGTGAATGCCCAACCTTATGACAATAGCCACAAGTCTCGACAGTCCTTGGAACAACAGATGCGTACGACTGTGCCTTCATAGGAGGAGGTGGAACTGGCCTTCGGATAGGTCCTTCGGTAGGCCGAACTGCAACAGGGTGTGGAACAGTGTAATGGGGAACACCTGACCTGCTGAGGGTCTGCTCCTGGATCTGAGCAGCATCCAGAACATCGACATAGGCACGAAGCCGAATAGTAGCCAAGCGGTCCTGGAGAGGAAAACTCAAGCCCAACTGGAATCTGCAAGCCCTATCCTCATCAGTGGCTACGAGGGAAGGAGCGAAGCGACTGAGTCGAGTAAAATCTGCAGCATACTCGTCCATGGAATGGTTTCCTGGTTAAGACAATGCTCAAATTAATATTGTCATAGGTAAAGTAGGCAACAACAATGACATTTAAGAACACTATTTAGCTGACCTGAGTTAGGGAAACAAATTGTCGTTCCATCTCTGCCTTGGTAACACTGGGAAAGAACCTCACCATGAAGCTCTCTGAGAAAGTGGCCCACTCGATGGGTCTCGCCATCCTTTCAGTTTCAGCCCGCCACCAAATTTGGGTGAGATCCACCAATTGGATGCTAACCACATCCATATGATCAACATCAGCAACACGGGTGGCGATCAACAGTTGCTCCGTCTGGATAAGCCATTGCTCGGCCTCCAGCGGTGACTCAGTACTCGAGAACTTATCCGGGTACAGCCTCATGAAATCTGCTACTGTACCGGGCCTTGGTCACTACAAGACTAACAGTCTTTACCGGCATTTTTTGCATATTTACCAGCATTTATAAACCCCGCTGTAGATACCACCGGCATTTTATAAATCGCCGGTGCAAGTGTCGCTGAATCGTGTGTCTCTGTAGCTTAGAGACATTCACCGGCATTTTTTACAACCGCCGGTGTAGGTTAAAACTACACCGGCGGTCGTAAAAACACCGGAGAATGTGTGGTTTCGTTTGGAAGTACTGTTTTCGGCCATCACCTACACCGGAATTTTTAAAACGCCGGTATATACCGCCAGTTTTTTGCTGAAAGCTACACCGGTGCTTTTAAAAACACCGGTGTAGCTATTTTTTTTTTTAAAAATTTTTTTACAACAACAAAAAAAAAACCTTCAGCACTCTTTACTGATCAAAGCCAATTGCAAAACTAAAAGAGACCCATTATAATATATATGAATGAAGCATAATAGTATAATATCATCAAATTGTAATCTCATAAACATAATAATGTGATCTCACCACATTCATAACCAAAATATGGAGTTCAAAATATTGAGTTACAAAGAGTGAAAAAGATTATTTTTACTGTCAAGTTACTAACTGAGATGAAACTTATACTTTTATAATACTCATGAGATAATTGTTAATTGAAACCACAACATAAGTTCAAACAGGATTATTTCATCACTAGTCACTCCTCTGTAAATCATAGTATGCAACTTCAGTTACATAATCCATCTCATCATCACTTAAAACCAATGAGAAAGAACAATCTCATTTTCAAACCCAAGCAACAAGCATGAACATTATCTTAGAAACTGATACTCATCTTGACATAATGATATAATTGTATATAAAGTTTAGATAAAAAAATTTCCATCACTAGTAACTCCTATATAAAAAAAAATCATAGTGTGCAACTTCAGATACATTATCCATCTCATCTCATCTCCATTTCTGGATGGACACTAAGTGCAAAAGCGAAGCTTTGAAACAAAATTAGATACCACCACAAGAGTTAATAGCACCAAGTGCTACCCCTTCAAATCAATCCGAAGAAATAAATAAATGACTCAATTATGGGGGCAAACTCAAATCAATCCGAAGCTCTGCATGAATTACAAAGCAGGCTCAAAATAGAGCAAAATAGACTAGCAAACACACAAAGTTCTCAGTTTAGCACACATCAAACTTGTATTGAATAATAATAATCGACTCAAAATTTAGAAACATCATCATCAAGGCTACCATCGCCATAGAAATACGCAGAATAAAAACTGTCGGCACCATGACATAAATCATAGCAGCTTAGATTATGAACATCTGAGGGTCAGTCCATATCATGAAATATGAGATAAGCCCAGAAGTGTTTGATTGTGAACTCTTGATCAATTCTTTTACAAACCTTTCTCGAGTTTGAACACTACGATCCCGAAACAGCTTGATAAGGCTTAACCATAGACAACTAAACTGAAATTAACATTTCAAAAGAAACTTCACAGCCTTCACTCTAATCACCAAATAAACAAAACCACCAAAATCAACTCCAAAATCAAACTAATAGCTAATTTCAAACTACTAGCTAATTTAACTAAAATCTTACCTTTCTTCGCTAAATCTACCAACAAGTTCACATCCAACATCTCACCTTTCTTAAATAAAACAATTATCCAATCTCTCCCTTCGCTAAATCATACTAAAATCTAAGCTTCAATACCTCTATACTCGCATCCAACCTTAACCAAAAAAAAAATACAGGTCCAAATCCGATATCTCCCCAATTCTCACATGTAACAATTGCTCACCAATTCACTGTCAACATCTAGGGTTCCAAACCAATTAAAATTTTTACACCTCGAAGCTGTGACAATCTACCAAACCAAAAATTTCAAATTTCGTAAGAATTTGAAGATTACCTTCGACGCTAGGGCGGGGGGGGGGGAGCGGCTAAGAGAGCTGCCGCTTCGAGAAGGCAAAGATGACGAAGTGAACGACTTGGAGCGCGATCGGGAGTGCGAGCGTGACTCTGAACCGGAGCTTCAGCGAGAGCGGGAAGATGAGCCAGAACCGCTGCCCTCGACCGGTTTCCCCCAATGCGAGAGAAGAAATCCTAACCCTACGACGAAGGAGAAGGTAAAACCCTATAAGTGGCAACGGCGGAGGACGGGGCGGCGATGGGGGGAAGGGGTGACGGCGGAGGACGGGGTGGCGATGGGGGGAAGGGTCGACGACGGAGTAGGGGGGGCGGCGATGGGATGGGGGTTTTCGATTGGGGAGGAGGGAGATGGAGAGAGAGCGGGAAAAGTTGGGGGAAGGGGAGGAGAAATAAAATGAAAATGAGATCGATAGGAGTTGTTCTCTTATCCTTCACATTCACCGGCATTTTAACTTTAAAACGCAGGTGTATATGTACATACACCGGCATTTTTCACATACGCCGGTGTAGAGCTGTAATTTTTCCCCCTGCTAGATTACCTGTTCTCTACAGCGGTGTTTCTACCAAAATGCCGGAGTAGAAACGCCGGTGTCGAACTATTTTCTTGTAGTGGGTGGTAATGGCCCAGGTGTAGTCCAGTGGCTGTCCCATTGGCCGCCAAAGTGGCTCTCATCAATTCATTATGCTCCTGATGGAGAGCCATCATTTGCTGAATCGTCTGAAGAATAGTAGCGTTGTCGAGTTGCTCATCCCTCGGACGAGAAGAAGAAGAATTCCCACGAGCCATAGCCCGAAACACGAGCAAATATGGTCAGTACCCAGATTATATGTTGGTTATTATATACATTCATGTGATCATCGTGGTGTGTACAATACTGAGTTAACCCGGTTAGAGCCAAACTTGACTAATATATAATTCAAAGTCAAACCTTCATGAAGATAGTCATGTTTGACTGATATATTATCCAAACCTTGGGTTCTGATACCATAGAAAACCTGTCATGCCCCGCTTTCCAAAATACGGAATACGAGTACGTAATGTAGGCCCAGCGAATGACGTAAACACCATCCATAATCTGACCAGACAAACTCAACAATATGAAAGAACAATCACAACCACGCAAGAAGATATAATCACATAAACAAAGAACAACTTCAAATATAAATGAAATAATCCAAATAATAATATCCAACATCTGGGATAAAAACAAACTCCGGGTCATAAAGTCCAAAAACAAAGTATAATATCAAGGCAATGTTCAAATAAAATAAGTCTAGCAATAAAATAAATTAAGCAATCTAATCTTGGACTCCATCTCCTAGAATCGTTGCTCACCAATTCCTTTTGGTATTGTTCCTCCAGTACCTATAAATTATTGATCTAAAAAGAAAGAAAAGAATGTCCTTAGAGCAAGTCATGAACAGCAAGTGGAGGAAACAGAGAATAATAGGAACATGATATATATCGAAAGGAAAGGGACGAGATCAAAGTCAAATAGCAAAGTCAAAGAATGACAATAATGTCAAGAGTCTATGTTTAATCATGCATTTAATTAATAGTTTCAATTCAAGTTCAGTATTGGTGACAGTATACAGGATCAAGCATGAAATGTCAAATGCAGGTTATTAGTCATTTTATTAGCCTATCTAGTGCACCTACTACTGCATTCCATTCCACAGGTTCGGCACAAGCACACAGTGTATGCTTTAGACTGAAGGTGAATTCACGGTTCGTGTACTCGGCCCAGTAATCAGTGTTTAATGTTCAGTGTCAGTGATTATCAATCATTATTTTTTGGCCATCAGTACAGTCAAGCAGTAGGGCCCGACCGAGTACCGTTTCTGATTGTTCACTACCAAGTCATCCCATAATACCCCAGCTTGTTATCATTTTATTTCATCCTATGTGAGCATGCAAGAAGGTGTTAATGTTGTATGATGCTAGGTGTGACTAAGTCTACTCGTTACAGACAAATCAAGAAGTAAACATATTAATTAAGCACAAATCACACAATTTGGACAGCATGACGTTGCTTTACAAAAACACAGATTACCGCTACTAAAGAAAAGAAAATCTGGATCCGTCAGAAATTATAGAAACTAGACTCTCTTCCGGTTCCAGCAAATATATACACGACATATAAAAGTTACAGAAACTATGGTGAAAACTCTATTCTTTTCAGATTTTATGTTCAGGCAGCAAGTTATAAATTGTGTTCACCTATATGTTTTAGGTCAGAAAACTCATCAATTAAATCTAAAAAAATTCAGGGTGGTTCCTACACATGTCTAGGTTCGACTAAATTTATTTCATATTTTTATTTTACTGTTAACATATTCAATTAAATTCTGAAACAGAAAGATACGCATGAATATGTGAATCTGGAAATTTCTGATATCTAATAGAGTATAACTCAGAATTCAAATCCGTTAAAAGTTATGGAAAATAGATTCATGGGCTATAATTTGTATTCAGAAAGTTATTTCAAAATACAACAGCAACATGGTCGAAAATCTGATGCAAAACGAAACAACCAGCAGTCCAGAATTTATTTTGATGTGAATAGGTAACAATTTTATCATACAATCATATAGTTCATGCTGATTAGTAATCAAAGTGATGCTAGATGTTTAACATGCAGGTTTCTAGTTCTAAGATACAATTTCACAGACATGGTAATCAATTCATTAAATCAAATTCAATCTAATGTATGCAATTCATCAAACAAGTCTAACACATGAATCTAGTTAATTTTTCATGAAATTGTACATATGCAAGATTCAAGGGGGACTACGTTTTAGATCAAAGACGTAGGCACAATGTTAAGAATACGATGGGTTAGCTCGTGTAAACCCTCAATAAACTTAATAGAATTCCAATAGCAGTACAATAAAAAGGACTGGATCTACTTGCTGAGATCAAAGAAATCTTGAACAAAACAAATAATTAGTTCAAGAATCGACTTTTCATTTAATTAGTAGATTTGAATATATAGAATAACGGGATGAGAATCCCAGGCGAAGAACTACGAACACGGAACCACGCCAGTGCGTGCGAGCTACGTGCAAGACAGCGAACAACAAAACACAATATCTAACAGCAACTGGATCTCCAACTACCTAAAATAGAAAATAGGGATCCACTTCCACAAAACACCAAACACCAACACAACTTCCTCCCTTCTTCTTCACAGCACTAGAGAGAGAAAATGAGATAGCAGGAGGCGAAGACGGCAACTGCGACGACTGCGTCAGTCACAGCGAGGGCGGCACCGTCGGTCGGGAAGCGACACAGCGGCGAGGCGACGATGATTCTAACGTCACTCTGTTTCTCGGTAAAATAGAGGAGACAACGGGTGGTTTGGGGCTTGGACGACGACGACGAGGTGCGAGGGGGATCTTTGGTGGATGCGGAGGATAGGGAGAGGGTCACGGTGGTCGATGAAGTGGTGGGTGCAGCGGGGAGATGGGTGCGAGCGGCAAGGGGTTCGAAGGTCGATGGGGGATGGCAATGGGATGGACAAAGGCGACGGGATGATGGTGAGGGGTCGGAGAAGATGATCGGAGAGGCGGCTAAGGGGCGGTGGTGAGTTGGGCGGTTGGGTTTGGATGAAACAGAGGAGAGAGAGAGTCCGGGGTAAGGGAGAGAGAAAGCGGCGGAGAGAGAGAGATATATATTAAATTTGGGTTAATAATAGGGTATTTATAGGAGATTAAGAAATTGGGGTTTTGGGTTGCGAGTTAGTGGGTTTAGGGTACAGGTTTAGGTTCCAAAAAAGAGAAAAACATATAGGAATCAATGAGATGAACATATAGCGGAACAATTCAAACTCAAATCACGAAGAGAAAAATTTGCAATGAGCTAAAAATAGAAGAAAAGATAACGGAATGATAAAAATAAAATAAATGAACCCAAGAAAAAGCAAAAAATATATAATAGAAAGAATCCAGATACAATAATCAACAAAAGAAAATAAAAATACAATAAAAAAATCCAAAAAAGAAAAATAATGGTTACAAACGTCGAGCTTCGCCGTAGTCACTGCCGAAAGCTTCTCTGTCGAAGCTCTCCTCTGCCAGCGTCGAGCTCCCCATGTCGAGCTCCAGTGCCCACCTTCGCCATGCTCGACAGACTCACAGTGCTCGCCCAAATCCATCGTCGCCTACTCCCCGTTCGACGAGCTCCGCCTCAGACTCAAACCCATCGACGTCTCTGAGCTCGCAAGCCACTGCTGCTGCCTCTTCCCCGTCGAGCTACCCTCGACCGCTCGACTACCACTACGTCCTCGCCTCTGCACCCGTTGAAGGGCAGAGTCCAAATCGAAGGAGAAAGAATAATTCAAAGGGCAGTGTTGAATGAAGAAGATGACGAGGGAAGAAGAAGAAGAAGAAGAAGAAGAAGAAGAAACAAGGTCAGCGGTCCGTTGACCAAGTGAATGGGTAGCCGTTGACCACCACGCGTCAGCACGGCGAACATTCCCACCGCGCGTCGAATAGAGCTGTTTTCGAACGAAAATGGGAAAAAACTGCTGCCTCCCGATGCAAGCTCGTCTGATTGTGATCAACACACAGGATTACACCACGTGTATAAGTATTTATTAATTAATTAATTAATTTATTTAATTGAATTAATTCTTTTAAAAATCCTTAAAAAGTTAATTAAAAATTTAAAATTTTAATTAAAAAATTCTTTAAAAAATTTTTAATTCGGAAAATAGTTTTAAATTCGAAAAATAATAATTATTAAATTAGAATAATTAATTAATATTTTTGAAAATTAATTTTTAAATTCGAAAATTGAATAAAAAATTGGAAAAAATTTAGAATAATCTGGAAAAATAAAAAAAATACAGAAAATTCTAAAAATAATTTTGGGAATTTTACAAGCTCTGAATAACACCGTTACACATCGAGCAAGATCCAAACTCCCCTGAGAACTCCCGATAAATTCTATAAGCCATTAAAAGCGGGCAAACTACTCCTCAAAGGTTGTAACACTCACACTACAAGGAATTTGACATATAGTGACAGCAAAAATCCGTAGGTAAAAGGCGAAAAACCGTAGGTATAGCCCGTAAAACCTATACCAACGGACATACTTTTCCGTCGTTTTTAATTAGCTATACCCACGGCAAAATGCCGTCACTATAGCCTATAGCGACGGTTTTTTCACCCGTTGGACAAAACCTCAGTATTATACCCACGGTTTCGTATCCGTTGGTATAGGTTTTAAAGACACCTTTTTCTTTCCTATACCCACGGTTGAAACTCCATTGCTATAGGTTTTAGCGATGGTTTTCGCATCCAATTATTTGAATATATATCCACCGTGTTTATTCCGTTGGTATAGTTCTTTTTGTGTATTTTAGGCTGATTGAGATGTTCCAGCTTCATTATTGTGTTTGTTTAGTTCTTCATCATCAGATATAATCATTACAAGAGATCAACATCAATCATTTAATCACAGATTCATAACCAATACAGTAATCAACTCAGAATTGGAAATATTGGGATATTGTTTCATACAGGTAATCAAATGTACAGCTTGTTACATTCTGATACTGATCGATCAACTAAAACTTTGACACAAACAAAGAATGCCAAATTTACAGCTTATTACATCTTCTCATCCCTTCCCTTCCTATCAGGACAGTAGCTGCTCCCAGAACAGCATGAATATACACTAACCGTAAAAGATCTGAATAAGACACCGACATATTTTACCAATTCACCCGTTATTGCACTAATGCAAGCACCATACAGAAAAGGATATCAACCTGATAAGTGTGAAGCTGCACATATGTATGTGGCACCCTTTAGTTCACATTGTATAGTGCTTCAGAATCCACTTACACCATAACCAAGTTGAGAAAAACTAGGAATCACATTGGTATGATCCATAATTGCTACTCCAGATTCTTGTATCTCATCCTGCTTCCAACGGTCTCGTCTGTTCCAAGTATTTCGCGTGCCAAAAAAATTGCCAAAACTAAAACGAAAAATGCAAGCTGAAGTTAAAAGAGAACCAAGAAATAGAGATTCTAACTGAACATGCATATCTATAACAGAAAAGATAGTTCTTCAAATTCGAACCTTAAGAGAACGAGAAACGCTCTTTATACACATGCATGCAGCGATACGTACTCCAGAATAGAAAAGCAAATTCTCTGCAGAAAAAATTCTCAAATCAGTTAGCTTTAGGAATATTTGGGAAAAGAAAAATACAGTTGAAGGCTCAATATATTTGTTTCAACCACAAATATATGAAAGAAGTATTCATTGTATGGTAGTGACAGTAGACTATCAGGAATCATAAAGCTTCTAACTACAACTCATGAAAACAAGAGAAATAGAATTCATGAACATGTATAAAGCAATTTAACTAGAGAACCTGCAAGTTCAGCTGCATAATCATCCTGGGGTTGCTCTTCAGCAAACAAAAACTCCATATTGCCAATGGCTTGAAGTTCTTTGAATATCCACTCTTGTGGGGGGAACAACGCAATAACTTGATGTATTGATATACCACGCCAATAACTTCACTGAGCTGCAAATATGTTCATTAGAAAGTACTTAGTAGTGTTAATCCTTTGTTAAAATAACCAAATAAAGAACTATGAGAATGTAGCACAGTAGAGTTGTCTTATAAACAAGGAGCACCAAAACATAATTAACATGTCCATTGTGTGTAACCAATTAAGAACAAAAGAACTAATGAATACTACAACTACAAAAAAAAACAATATTATAAGTAAGATGTACCTTTTCTAATCCTGCACCCGTAAGGTGTATGGTCATGACAAAAATGTAAGCAATAGAAGATCGGTGGGAACCGTCATCACCAACACCAGTAGCTAATGAAGATGCCCATCCTTTCTCTTTTAGAAAAGAGAGCAAGCTACCCTTTCCCTCTGAGAGCAAACTATACAATAGACACAGAGGGAAGACATAAGGATGAACATGAATCAATCTTAAAGGTAACTAACTACTTGCCTTACTTAAAAACTAAAACAACGTTCATTAAGTTGAAAATAGTTTACAGGTATGCAAAAGTTCATCCAACAAAAGCTTTAGTTACTCCTGTAGTTCTATACAGTGCCAACTTATCCTCTAAACTCTTTTGCTAACTTATCCTCTAAACTTTTTCATGAAAAGTGTTATACTTGCTACTAAATACAAGGTTTAATGCATGCCAATAAAGAAAGAGTTACATTTCATTAATACTGATAATCTAGGGAAAAGGAAGTTAGTATAAACAAACCAACAACAATGAGCACCTTTCTGGCCACCAGAGTGAGGAGCAGTGTCCCAAAACTCATCTCGCAACTGCCTGAGCTCTGTCCTAGTTATTGGCTGAGGATGTTTCCATGGCTTGGGCTTTCGTAGTTTCTTGGTAGTATCTAAAAATATAAAATGAAGCCAAATAAAAAATTAAAAACAATGGGACAAGAAGCCTTAAGCATAACTGCAATATAAGCTTGACCTGCATCTTCCAAACATATATTAATAATTGAAATAATAAGACAATTAAATGGAAGACCATGTTTCAAATTTCTCGAATATAAATAATAGGGATCCTACACAAGTTCTACACTAACATTTTTTTAAAAAAAAGAGTTTAAAAATAACCAGAGAAAAATAGAAAGTTATATCACACTTGACAAAAAAAATCTGAATTATCAAAGGTTACTAAAAAAAATATCTTCATATTGCATATACTTCTTCAACTTCTAGGAGCAAAATACAAGTTCATATTAATTACAGAATAAAATACACCATTAGATTGTATAAACTATTACATTAATCAAACAAGTAGTGACAATATGCCTCAACAACCATACAATTTACAGAATAAAATACACCATTAGATTGTATAAACTATTACATTAATCAAACAAGTAGTGACAATAAGCCTCAACAACCATCCAATTTTGAGTATAGAGATGGTACTTCTTCAACTGAAGTTTTCTCTCATAACTTTACAAACTCTAGGTATCGTGACTTTGGCATGTTTGGAACTCTGATAACTTGATAACTGGAGTCATCTCACTACCTCAACTCAGCCCAAAAAAAGAGAAAACTATAGTTATCTAATCTCGACTCTAATCTAATTTTTCTCAACTATGAAACAACCTTAAGTTGGAGGTACAGGTAAGATAAACCGATGAACAAAGTTTGCATGCACCAAAGTTTAAATAACTTTGGCTATCTTAACTTTGTTTCCAAACAAGGCCTTACCAGAGAACATCCAATTAAACTGAGTCTTTGAACCTGACCTTGAACTATGCAAAACTGATCATCAGTTCATCATACACATTTCGGTACCTTGATTGAATTCATATTAGTGTAGTTCATAATTCATGCACAAAATTGCCCACTAAGTCCACTGTTCATAAAGACCTAAACTTCCAATTTCAGCATAACTACGTGATTCCTTGGAGCAGACAATTTCTACCTGCTCTTAAGATGAATCCTCATACAGCATTCCAACAAAAATATTAGAGTCAAAGCTGAAAAGTCTAAACTCAGTACTAACAGAAATTGAAAAGGTCAATAAAGAAGGAAACTGAGTCATTCCAGTATTGTGCCCTTTTCCAAGAGCATTGTTCATAAAGACGTGAAAATGCTATTAAGGAGCCTAGCATGAAAAAAAAAAAAACTTAAACAAGATGTTTTCATCCCTTGAATTTTTTCATGTTCCCGAGAAGTTTATTGTTTCTCTAATCTGTTAAAACTTAGAAGTTCACACCATGGAACAAAAACTTGGTATCAGCCAAGATACAATACCTTGATTCACACTTGCTCTATCAATCATGCATGAGAGAGATGTATAATGCTAATGACAACAGGAGGGGCATGTATATTATTCAAATAGTACACAATAAAAAGGGTAAGTTCTAAGGAGGAACGGCCTTCAGATAACTGAATTAAGCTCAGTAGTGAGTTTATACAAAAAATTAACAAACAACCAATTGCAAACAGATAAAGCATACATTCAAAACCAGAGCTCACTGTCTATGCACTTCTTTTCTATCATGGTTGTAAAGAAAATCCCTGTAAACCCGGTTTAGTTCAAGTTGTCAATTAAGCTTTTTAGAGCGCTTCAGCCACGCTTTTATAGAGAATATTGTCTTCATGATTGCTTTTCATAGTTATCTTATAAACTCTTAGTGTTAAATCTATGAATTTTTATATCAATCTTGGCATTTTTCCACTTTTTACTACATTGTTCCGTAACAATGTTGTGGAGGGCAGGGCGTAGGCTTCAGAAACTATAGCGGAGAAATTCGATATTTTGAAAATAAAAATGAAGAAAAGAAATACAGAAAAAAACTTTGGAGACATTATGCAATAAAGAATTCTTCATTTTTGTAAAGGAATTTAATTATAGAAAAGTAAAAGTGCAAACCAATACAAGACCATAATAGTTCATGGGATCTAAGGAAGGTCATAGATGTCCCTTGCCAACTTAGTCTCAGATCATTCTACCCATATCCCAATTCCAATTAAAGAAAATTAACAAACTGCAAAATTAACAAGGGAATTTTTTAATTCAACATGAAAACCTTAACGTTGACTATCAAACTGTGAATTGAAATATTCAGAGTTATCTTTTTGGGAACAAGAAATATTCAGAATTGAAGTTAGGGCAAGATTTTAGATGGCTTTTTACAACAACGCTCGGTATATTCCACAAACTCTATCAAGATCTGCGCAAGACAAATTCAGCTATTCAAGAAAATTTCATCACTCTAATTTTCCCCACCGCCTAATTAGTACTCAGTCTAGAAACTTGAAAAGAATCAGATAAAAAAGATTACCATATCGCATTAACAAACACAATCCAAATCAAGATGCAAGCCATCATTTCCACACAGAAATATAATTCCAAGTAATTCTAGGCCTATATGAATAACGACGGCGATGGAGGAGGAGGTGGGCGACGGCGGTGGGTGGCGGCAGAGGAAGACGGTGGATAATTCCTAACAATTATCCAAATAACTATAATCAAATACCAAACATTCATCAAAATTCAAACTTTTAAATTGCAATCAACATAATTCCCCATAAAGTTCGTTTCTTTACTACCAAAAATAGCTCTTGACCATTTCAAACCCTAACCCTAACAAGAAACCAACCAAATCGAAAGCTCACCTGACGTCACCACCAGTGATTGGGTCCCACTTCCGGCAAAATATGAGGTTTCTTCTCTTCCCTTCGATCAAGAAGCTCTCTCCACCGTCCGATTCCACCGCCTCTGCCAAAAACCTCCTCCGCCGTACGTCCTCCTCCTCCGTCCGCCTTCAGAATCGCCGGTGACGGGGCGAGGACAGCAGCGATGCTGACGTGGTGGCGTTGTTTTTGCAGTTGCGGGTGAAGAGGACGGATTGGATGAAAATAAGGAGGTGGAGAGAGAGAGATCGGTAGAGAGAGTGTGTATAAATTGGGGGATTTGAGATTTGGGGGGAAAATGAAAAATTTGGGGGGAAAATAAATTATGGAATATACCCACAGTGTTTTATCCGTTGCTAAAACTTATAGTTACGGATTAAAATCTCTAAAGCTATAGGATACCTATACCCACAGTTTACTACACGTCTGTAGGTATATGATGCCTATACCCACGGTTTTAGTGATCCGTCGCTATAGGTGTCCGTTGGTATATGGAAAATTTCTTGTAGTGTCAGTCTTTAGGAGTGGGAGCCTTTTGATATGGTTGAAAATAGAACCAAATCGGGACCGTTCAAATCGGGCACGAATCTTAAAGCTCTCAGGGGTAAAACGGTAATTTCTACCACAAACGAGTATGAAATGGGAACTGGGTCTTTCTTCAAAGCCCAATCACCCATAAATCGTTCTGTCCTACTGGGTATGGGTGGTAACCCATTACAAACCAGCCCAGGTCATTTAAGAGTAATTCAAATTCATGATTATCCCTAAGAGACAGATTAAACCAAATCTCTTATCATGAAACGATGTAAACTCTACATCTTATCCAAAAACACCGAGACATAGGAATAAATGATTATCTCTAAACTATCTCTAAGGCGACTATAAATACCCCTCTTCCCCCACCATAAGAAAGGTAATCAATCTTTTTCCACATAAAACTCTTTCATAATCTTCCTGATTACTGACAAAAGCGTCGGAGGGTTCGTTGTCGGGATCCATCCCGGTGTATCGAACTTTTTGCAGGTTCACGGCAGCGACAAAAAATCAGTCAAAACACCGGTAAAAGTCAACATGTTTGCTTATTTGTTTCCTTCAAGAATCCAAAAATTTATGTGTTTGCTCCCACACCAAAATCAGTAGCAACAACCATATACTTGAAAGGGAAGGGAAATATCATGAAGAATTACTTGTATATTTTAAAGGCCCGTTTTCTTGGACTTATTTTTAGTCTAAAATAATTGTTGGATTCGAAAATGAAGTAACAGGCTCTAAGCCTACCTACTTAACAACTTCATACAAACGTATGAGCGGAGTTTGCGGGTGGCTGTGATTAGAGCATATGCCATCTTCTCTGTCTTTGAATAACGGAGCTTGTTGTCATGGAGGACTTTGCTCACATAATAAATCGGCTTTTGGATCATGTCCTCTTCCCCCACCAATATGGCACTGAGGGACTGATATGAAGTGGGCAGATATAGGTATAGCACATCTCCTTACTTGAGCTTGCTTAGGAGTGGAGGATCGACAAGATACTGCTTGAGCTGTTCATATGCTTCTTGATGCGCTTGTCCCCACTCTAAATCTTCTGCTCCTCGAAGAGCTTTGAAGAATGAAAGGCACTTCTCCCCAGACTTGGAGAGGAAGCGTATGTTGGCGGCGAGGCGCCATGTGAGCCTCTAGACTTCTTTGATGTTGGACGAGGGAGCCATATTGAGTATAGCTCAGATCTTCTCCGGGTTGGCTTCAATTCCCCTATGACTGATCATGAATCCCAAGAATTTTTCTGAGGAGACTTTGAAGGCGAACTTTGAGTGATTCAGCCTCATGTTTTGCTTTCGTAGGACATCGAATGCTTCTTGGAGATCAACAACATGGTCTTCTTTCCTAAGGCTCTGTACCAATATATCATCCATATAGACTTTCATGTTTTTGCCAATTTATCCTTTGAAGACTTTATTGACTAGGCACTGGTAAATGAATCCAACATTCTTGCTGGTAAAGAGCAGTAAAGACCTTGGTCGGTGATGAAGTATATCTTCAGAATGTTAGGAGGAAACGTTCAGATCTGATTATATCCCAAGAAGGCATCCATGAAGCTTAGGAGCTAGTTCCCGGGTGTGGTGCCGATAAAGGCATCAATGTTAGGGAGAGGAAAATTTTTATTTGGGGTCCTTTTTTAAGTTATTAAAGTCGATGCAAATAACCCACTTGCTATTTGTTTTCTTTACCATAACTACGTTGGCCAGCCAGGGTAGATGACCTCTTCCTTAACTGCTCATTGTTTTTCGAACTCTTCCTTAACTGCTCGTTGTTTGTCAGAGACGAACTTACGATGCTTATGCTGGACTAGTCTGACATCTGAATTGATGATAAGGCAGTGCACAATCAATTCTTCCGATATGCCAGGCTTGCCGGCAGCAGTCCAAGCAAAAAAGTCTTGGTTCTCCCTGATGCTTCTGAAAATCTATTCCATGGCTTGGTGGGAGAAAGCTTTACTTACTCGGAAACACTTGGTTTTGTCTTCTTTGGAGAAAGGGATTTCTCGAGTTCATCAACGGGCTCAAAGACTACTTGATTCTTCTCTACGGGGATTTCCAATGCTTCAAGTGGGAGGACCGAGTCCCCATTGTAGTCGTGTAGCACCTCTGAGGCACTTCTTGACTTCCCTTAACTTTCTTTATCCCTGTTGATGTTGAGAACTTCATCTTCATATGGAAGGTCGAGGCTATGGCGTGGAGAGTTGCTCGACCGGGGCATTCGAGAATGGCTTTGTAGGCGGCCTTCATGTCGACGACCATGAAGCCCATAGCTTTGGTCGGGTAGTTAGGTCTCATCCTACAGTCACATCGAGGGTGATTATTCCTTCAATCTGGATCGAAACCCTGGAGAACCCATAGAGAAAGTACCCGGTGGGTTTCAGACGGTCACTGGAGCTTGAGGCCTTTGAAAGTTTCCAAGAAGAGCATGTTCACCGAGATGCCATTGTCCACCAGGATGTGGTCCACTTCGTGGTTTGCCATGCATAGGCTAATTACTAGTGCATTGCAGTAAGGTGTTTAAACACCTTCTAAATAAAGATTTGTCTATAAAAGATACTGCAATTTATGAGCTTTGGGGGGGGGGGAGGTGTCCACTGAATTGACTTCTTGAAAAAACATCTTTCTGGAGGAGTTGGACAATCCACCAATGAGACCTCTGTGGATGGAATGGAGGACGGCTAGAGGCCCGAAGTCCTGGGACTCGGGATCTTTGTCTATGCATTTGTCAGCTCCTCGAGTTGGGGGTGGCTCGAGCTTGTACTTGAGAGGTAACCACAACGAATAAGGGCTTTGATCTCTTCTTTGAGGTCCCAACATTCCTTTGTATCTTGGCCATGGTCCTGGTAGAATTAGCACCATTGGTTCTGACTTTTCCTTTTCGCAGGGTTCATCTCATGGGGGGGGGGGTCTTCTTCAATTTCAATGAATATTGTCGATATGCGATATGCTGGTGTTGAAAGGGGTCAAGTTGTGGAAGTGATGGACCGGAGGGCGGCACTAACCGTACCCATAATTTTGGGACTTTGTAGGCCCTTCCTCATACTCACTTCTTTGTTTATTCCCGAAGGAGTGCTCATTTTGATCTTGGAGATGTAGAGTCTCTTCAGTCCGGATGTACTTCTCACTCCTTTGCATGAGTTCGGAAAAGTTCTAAGGAACCTTCTTGGTACGAGATGCTTTAAGGGCTTCGAGGTAATTTTTGTGCATAAAGGCAGCAGCTGCTACTGCTGTGTTGAGAGTGGGGATGGACCGAGACTTAAATGTGAAGCGTCTCATGAAATCCTTGAGTAGTTCCCCTGCATTTTGCTTCAACTCGAGCGGGGAAGTGCTCGTATTCTCGATCTGATGGCTGGTGACAAAGTGTGTAAGGTAGAGCTCCTCGAGCTTATCAAAGGATAAGATAGACCCTGGAAAAAGACGGGAGTGCCATTCCTATACTGATCCCTTCAAGGTTGCTAAGAACATTCTGCAGAAGAGCACATCGGAGGCTCGGTTGATCATTTTGAGAGTTTTGAATCACTCAATGTGATCTACTTGGTAGGACTCACCGTCGTATGAATCGAAGGCTGGCATCTTGAAGTTTTCTGGGACGAGGGATTCAAGGAACGACATGGAGAAGGGAGATTGGATGGGGCGGTAACTTCTGCCTTGGCAACCCTCCTCCTGGCTGATACTAGCATGGCGATCCTCCATCACTTGGAGTGATGAAGCATCAGATCTTCCCTTCCGCAGATCGAGTTGACCCATAAACTTTTCTTCTCGCACAATTATGGGATGATGATCACTTTCTTAGTCATTCCTATCTGAGGCAACCTGAAGGGCTCTGAGGATTTGATATTGGAAGTCTCGGAACTCAGCCTTGGTGATGAGTAACTCCTCTTCTCTGTGGTCCTTCAAAGCTCGTCGACTGATCAGATTCGGGCTCATTCTATCCCTTCACCCCCGATGTGAAAGTGACCGTCAAGACCATGGTCGGCGAGGGGAAAGACTTCTCCTGCTTCCTTGGTGCTCTGAGCATGGGCCCTCGTCTCAGGTACGCTTTTCTACTAAGTATTAACTGAGGTCTTTCCCTTGCTATCAGGTGTTGATGACGTGGCAGATATCTGGTCATTCCCGGGGCACCGCAGGGGGCACCATGAGAGAGGAGGTTGTATGGAATGAGACATGGTCCTCAATCGGGTGAGGTTCGGAGCAAAGTTCAGAGCGATGTTCGGAGCGACATTATTGGAAGCCTACCGATGCAGCCTTGCAAAGGGGAAGCTGTGTTGGCATACGAGGGGTCTACGATGATGGGCGTGGAGGTTTTCCCAGAAGAAGAGGAACATGAACTTCGGCTTGATGGCTGATGGCCACCGCCTTCTTCCCTTTGTGAGGCATGGCTGGAAGGGGTTACTTGTTGGCCGATCAGAGAGGCAGATCTGTGTGTTTTTCTACAGACGATGCCAATTTGTTGTTTCTTTTTTTGATGTAAGTGCAATCAGATGATGATTTCGGATTTTTAGGGAAAAACTTACAGTCTGAATCGTCAATCAGATCTAGAGTTTCCTGGCAGAAGGCTTCTGACAAACCTGCACAAAGTCTAAACACCGGGGTTGGCCCCGACAAAAGACCCTTCGATGCTCAGGTTAGTATCCTAATGAGAATTAATGTTTTGAGTAGAGAAATATTAATTACCTGACCATGATGGAGGTGGAGGAGCCTAGGAGTTAGTTCTCGAAGATAGACTTAAAAATGCATCTTTTGAGATTAAACTCCAGATCCCATGACGAAGGGATAGAGTTAGTTACTCTTCTTATTGAAGAGATAGAGTTGGTTGATCTTCCCTTGTTGAAGAGATAGAGTTGGTTGTCATAGGGGGAATTAGACAAACAACCCTAATAAGCTGGAAATTTCTTCTTGCTTAATGTTTTGAGTAGAGAAATATTAATTACCTGACCATTATGGAGGTGGAGGAGCCTAGGAGTTAGTTCTCGAAGATAGACTTAAAAATGCATCTTTTGAGATTAAACTCCAATCCCATGGCGAAGGGATAGAGTTAGTTACTCTTCTTATTGAAGAAATAGAGTTGGTTGATCTTCCCTTGTTGAAAAGATAGAGTTGGTTGTCATAGGGGGCATAAGACAGACAACCCTAATAGGCTGGAAATTTCTTCTTGCTTAGACTGTAGGTAACCCTTATCTACTGGCTTGGTTGAGCTGATGGGCCTGTAGTAGGCCTGTAGTTGCTATAAAATTACCCCTAGAAGCTTTAAGATGCGTGCAATCATACGACCCTGATTTGTTGAATTTTTTACCAATATCAATTTGTTTGTTATGTTTATATTTTTTTATCATTATTGTTACTCTAAATTATTATTTGGTGGTTACTATTTAATTATTTTATGTGTGATATCTTGTTCTTGTATTGAGTTATACGTTTTTTTTGCTTGTATTTTTCCGTTTGAATTTATTATTGTCCAAGAGTAATATATCGTAGATTAGTATATAGTTTAGAAATCATTATACAATGTGTGATGTATGGTTGCTTATATTTTTTTGATATACATATTTGGTATTTTCCTTAATTTTCTATATTATTTTGTGGTTTTATCATATATATGTATAAAATTAACTTTTTAAAATCAAAACACTTTTTTTCGTGTTTCATTGCTTAAGTAAGAAAAAAAACGGAGATCAACCGCTTTTTCCTTTTACCGCTTTTCGAAATTTGTGAATGGACAAACTGTGACCACCTTGCAATGCTAAATACCCTTGTATAATTGATAGCAAAGTAGTACCATGAGAGAAAGGTCAAAAGAACTTCAACCGAGAGTGAAGCAGAATATGAAACCGTGAGCTCTCAAACACAAATCTGAAATACTTAACTAATGAAATTCACCCTTTATTGGGACTACTATATCATTTTCGACTACTTCCTCAAAAACCCTCAACCTAAATAGTCAGTGATATGTGAAAAATTGTAAGTGATCTCCACCGTTGATTCTAGCATGAATCGCGAAGCAATTAACTGGGCCCAGGCCAAACAAATCCAGGGGCTATCTGCAAGCCCATTCACACGCCCCGGTGAGTCATCTGCCATTCGCGCAGGGCGTTCCATCGGTTATGCCGTAGCCTCACCCCCCTAAAATTACGGTGCTAATCAATCTCAGATCCAGGATCAAAGGGATTTCTCCTCGGATCTATAACTACAATGGCTACTGTACAGCTGCAAGGAATGACTCCTTCTCCACAGAATCCTTACGAAAAAAATAGTTTCTTTCTAACTTAAGCATCGGAGGTTCTGTCGCCGGGAATACTCCTGGTGTTTCAAGCTTTATTTTGCAGGTCTGTGGAGCGTCCATCGATCGTCCTACTCATCCAATATCCACCTGGGTCCGGAGCGAAGGATAGGATTATCGCGGTTTTCTCAAAACTAAGAACTCACATTATCTGTTGCTCCCAAATGCCCTAGAAAAAAACCGCAATAGATTAGCACCGTCCGTGGAAAACCGCAGATCAATCTTTTCTCTGACCCATGTCTCAATCCAAAGCCACTCGCTCCTTTGGCTCCCCGAACTAAGAATTCCACTGCTGCGGGACCTTCAGTCCCTCCTCCCCTATCGGTCTGAAGCCCCTCCAACACCCAAGAGGTGCGGAGACAACGGGCTGAGAATCCCCAGAGACCGGCTCCGAGGGCATCTTGCTCCACCAGAGGATCGGAAGATCAACTTGTGGTGGGCAACTTCCGGGACATCATCATCAATTGGTCCAACCAAAGGGACCTCCGAAACCAACTCAGTCGATCGAGGGTAAGGCTGCACCCTCGAATCCTGCTCAGAGTCGCAGTGTCCAGTGATCTCGAGGCCAACGAGGTAGCCATTCCCCAAGGGATCGTCGACACCCTAATGACCACGACAGAGACGGTCACATCTCATATGTCGAGTTCCAAGTGTTCCAGGCCACGAGCACTCTAGCTCCAAGAGATAGCCGCGAGCACTTGCTCGGATAGGTGAGAATGGGGCACAGCTCGATCGGGGTCACCAACCGTCCTGACCCCTGTTTTCCATCCGAATCCTCGAAGCCCCCATCCCGAGAAACTTTAAACCTCCACAGTTCGAGACATACAACAGAGAGACAGATCTAGCTGATCACATAGAGGGGTTCAAGACCCTCATGATGATTCAAAGTGCCTCGAATCCTCTCCTATGTCGCGCCTTTCCTACAACCCTGCGTGGCCCGGCTCGGGAATGGTATTCAAAGCTTGCCCCTGGTTCTACTTTCTCTTTCGACCAGCTTGAAAAGAATTTCCTTTTGCACTTTGTGACCAGTCGCAAGGCGGAGAAAACGAGCGCTTCTCTCCTGGACCTAAGGTAGAAGGATGGGGAACCAGTTCGGGTCTTCGTCCGAAGATTTACAGTCGAGTCCAGGTTAATCTCCTCCTTCGACATCGGAGTCGCCTCGGCGGCATTTCGACATAACGTCTGCCATGAGCAGCTGAAGGCCTCCCTCACTAAGAAACCTTCCCTCAACTTTCCCAACCTCCTCTGGAGGGTCGAGAAATATATCCGAGCAGGGGAAGCCCTGCGTTCCCACGAGTTGAAGGAGACCCCAACAAAGGGAAAAAGGAAAGCCGATGAATCCGAGGCTCTAAAAAAGTTGCAAAAGGACCCCATAGGTCAGAGGCATCCACATCCAGTCCCTCCATTCACGAGATTCATCTCACTCACGGCGAATGTTTTGGCCATTCTCATGGAGATCGAGGACAAGGGGATGGTCAAATATCCCCCGCCATCTAACAACGTCAACAGGAGAAGGGACCAGAGGTTCTACTGTCGATTCCATCATGACCACGGCCACGAGACCAACAATTGTCGGGCTATCAAAGAGGAGATTGAAGCAATCATACAGCGAGACTATCTGGCTGAGTTTACCCTAAATGCTAGACGAGCCTCCTCTCCTCAAAGAGCAGACAAGCGTCCGGAAACGGGCCCCAGCCCGGAGGGAGCCGACTGTCTAGCTATTCTCCACTGCATTCACGGCGAACCAATGGGCAGAGACTCCAACACCTCCCGCAAGGCTTTCGTCCGAGAAGTCAACGTGGTCCACCACTAACCACCCCCCAAGGGTCGGGGATTATCAGTCTCGTTCTACGACGAAGATCTTGAGGATGTCCGGCTCTCCCATTGTGATGCTCTTGTCATAAGCCTCAGTTTAGCCAATCACGAGGTCCGCCGTATACTAGTCGACAATAGGAGTTCGATGAACATTATGTTCCTAGCAGCCTTCAACGCTCTGAAACTCCCCAGGGAATGGTTGAAGCTGGCAGGGTACACGCTCCAGGGGTTCTCAAGAGCCCCTATTCAAATCAAAGGAGTCGAAACCCTCGATGTGACTACCGGGCAGGCCCCAACTTCTCGTACGGAAACCATGGATTTCATGGTGGTGAACGTTCAAGCTGCCTACAATGCCATACTCGGCTGACCCAGCCTCGCATCCATCCAGGCAGTACCCTCAGCATACCACATGAATATGATGTTCTCCACAGAGCGTGAAGTAGGTATCATCCGGGACAACTAGGAGGCAGCTCGAACTTGCTACATGGATCCTATAGGAATCGCGGTCCTTCCCCTCGACATGGCGACCTACCCTTTGAAAGAAGTATGATCAGTTCCATACCTGTCGATGAACTGAAAGAGGTGCTATTTTCCTAGGATGATCCATGCAAATACTTCCAAGTGAGTCGGTCTCTCCCCCCAGACCTAAGATGCGAGATCATCGACTGCATTTGCCGAAGTCAGGACCTATTCGCTTGGGTCCACTCGAATATGCCTGAGATCTCCGAAGATCTTATCGTGCACAGATTGAGCATTTGTCCTGACTCGAAACTAGTTCAGCAGAGGTGCCGAAGTTCTCTCCCGATTGGCAACATGTGGTTAAAGAGGAAGTACAAAAGCTCCTTTCCTCCAACTTCATTCAGGAGGTGAGCTATCCCGTGTGGCTGTCCAATGTCATGATGGTACAAAAGGCCAATGGGAAGTGGAGGGTCTGTATCGATTTCACAGACCTCAACAATGCCTGCCCGAAGGATCCGGTCCCCCTCCCGAATATTGATGCCCTCATCGACGCGAAGTCTGGGCATGAACTTCTCAGTTTCATGGACATCTTCTCAGGTTACAACCAAATCAGGATGTACCCCCTGGACATCCCCAAGACAACTTTCACAACCGACCAAGGGCTATATTGCTACCGTGTCATGCCCTTCAGCCTGAAGAATGCTGACGCAACATATCAAAGACTCGTGAACCGGGTCTTCAAAAATCAAATAGGTCAAAAGGTGGAGGTTTAGACGACATGCTCGTCAAAAGCCTCGAGGTTCGAGATCATGTGAAAGATCTGGAGGAAGCATTCGGGTCCTTCGGTTCAAAATGCGTCTAAATCCTTCAAAGTGCGCTTTTGGCGTGAAGTCCGGGAAATTCCTCGAACTTATGGTTAGCCAACGGGAAATAGAGGTCAACCTCGAGAATATTCAAGCCATATTAGACATGACCCCTCCGAGAAAGTTCAAGGAGGTTCAGTGCCTCAAGGGTCGGTTAGCAGCTATCGGCCATTTTTATCCAGATCTAGAGAGAAGTCAATGTCATTCTTCAAGGCTCTCAGGAGAGCTAAGAAATTCGAGGGGGGGGGGGGGGGGCAACAACAAGCCTTCGATCAGTTGAAGACATACTTAGCCAACCCCCCACTCTTTAGCAAACTCGAGCCGAATGAGGTCCTCTCCCTTTACCTAGCTGCTTCCGAACATGCTCTTAGTGTTGTTCTGGTCCAGGATGAGGGTGAGATGCAGAAACCAATTTATTATGTCAGCAAATTTTTCCACGATGTCGAGCTCCGATACTCACAAAATATAGAAGATTGTATACGCGCTCATGATGGCAGTGAGAAAGCTTCGCCCATACTTCTAGGCCCACTCCATTCAGGCCCTTACTGACCAAACCCTCAAACAAGTGCTCCAAAAACCTAACATGTCAGATCGCCTGATCAAGTGGTCAATTGAGTAGAGTCAGCACGAGGTCAGCTACAAGCCCCGAACCGTTATCAAGGGCCAAGCACTCATTGAATTCATCATTGAGTGCACCATCCCCGACGCACCCGAAGCTCAAGAAGATGATCCCGAGTGGGATCTCTTCGTCGATAGATCATCTTGTGAAAGCGGGAGCAGAGCTGGGGTTATACTTAAAGGACTGGATGCCTTTGTTCTCCAATATTCTCTCCGCCTCAACTTCCTGGCCTCCAACAATGAGGTGGAATAAGAGGCGATGATTGCCGGACTCCACCTAGCCCATAAAGCTGGAGCCCGACACATAAGGATTTTCAGCAATTCTCAGCTGGTCGTTAACCAGATCTCTGGGAAATACAAGGCACATGACCCCCGAATGGTTCAGTACTTGGCACAAGTTCGGCTTATCCTCTCAGATTTCTTGGAAATGACAGTAACTCGGATGCCTCGAGAACATAATGCTCAAGCCGATGCCTCATCCAAGATGGCCTCCTCCTCATTCGAAGGATTGGACCACAATGTCTTAGTGGAGATTCTCCTCAAACCCAGCATCGAAGCCACCTAGCCTCCCGAGGTCAACTGCATCATCCACTTGCACAATAAGCTACTTGTATGGATCCAATCCTAAACTTCCTAAAGGCAGGTGAGCTACCCTAGGATCCATCTGAAGCCAAAAAAGGTTTGGGCTCGTTCAGAAAGGTTCGCACTCATTGATGGCACCCTCTTCAAATGCTCGTACACCAAAGCAGACGGGAGACCCTATCTCTGCTGCCTAAGTCCCCAGGAAGCCAGATATGTGTTGGAAGAAAAGGGACTCGGCAACTGTCACATGGGAAGTCGAGCACTTGCATGAAAATACTCAACCACGGGTATTACTGGCCGATCCTCCTCGAAGAAGCTCAGGACCTTATGAGGAAATGTGGCCCCTGTCAAAGTCATTCCTCCATTCGACACACTCCCCAAGCCGAGCTGAAATCATTAGCTAGTCTGGTCCCCTTCGCTATGAGGGGAATACACCTGGTCGGCCCCTTTCCTATGGCGACCGGACAAAAAAGTTTCCTCATCGTCGTCGTAGACTACTTCACTAAATGGGTCAAAGCCAAACCACTCTCCATCATTACCGAGCATCGGTCCCGGTAATTCTTTTGGAAGAACATCATCTGCCGATTTGGAATTCCTTGGATACTTGTAACCGACAACGGTACCCAGTTCACCGACAAAAATTCTGTAAGATTTGTATCGAGTTGGGGATCCAACAAAGTTCTCTTCAGTCTCACACCCTCAGTCCAATGGCCAAGCCGAAAATGCAAACAAGCAGATCCTGGATGGACTGAAAAAGCACCTGGATAACTTGCCAAAAAGCCTATGGGTAGAGGAACTGCCGAGCGTCCTCTGGGCTTAGCGAACCACAAAGAGGATCCTAACAGGAGAATCTCCATTCAACCTGGCTTTCAGGACCGAAGAAGTCATTCCATTGGAGGTCAACCTCCTATCTCCCCACATCATAAGTTTCGATGAAGATTACAACTTCACTGGTCTAAAAGCCAACCTCGATCTCCTTGATGAGGTATGCGAGAGGTCGGCCATCAGAAGGAACATCTACCAACAGAGAGTTGAACGCTTCTACAATCAGAAAGTACGACCGACCAACATCAAAGAGGGCGATCTTATGCTCTGAAGGCTCGCCATTTCTGAACCCTTCAAAAAGGGAACACTCGCTCAAAACTGGGAAGGTCCTTATAAGATCTCCAAATTGGCCCATTGTAACACCCCCAATTTTTTTTTTGAAAAACTAAACCTCTAAATACCATTCTGTCAATTTCTATATCACTTTAAACATAAACTAAGATATATATTTCAAATAAAATTTTGGCAGAGACTCCCCTGAAATTTCTGCCCTGAAACACAAAAGCCTTACGGAATTCTGCTCTAATTCCGTAGCTCACAACACAGGCAATATAATTATGGGCTCCCCAGGCCAAAATGAGCAGAATCACATAGACAATATAAATATCATGCTCTGGGGGCCAAACTCATAACATAATATCAATTATCAATTAAAAACCACAAATTTCCTTTAAAAACTTATGTAAGTAATAGAAAAACTAAAGAAAAACTTTCCAAAACCAAACACAGGACCCAATACTCCACAACGAGGTGGGTACGGGCTTTCTCACCTCCTCACAGCACTATATCTATATAGGTTCACTTTAATACAAATAAATACATCAACTGTCCATGTTTCTTTATATACTAAATACATAAATAATCTATCATTGCAACAAAATAAAATTTCGAGCTTTATAACTACCTCACCGGGCTGCTAGCAAACCTGCAGGAGAGTTAGGGTTGTCCATCCTCAAGGAGGGACCCCCCTAACCCCCAGAAAACAATAGGGATTAGCCATTTCTGGTGTGAGTATAACCATTAATCTAATAAGTAAATTAAAATCGTATAAAGAAAATACTTTAAACTTACAACGTCAAGTTAAGATGATGCAACCTGAAATCTGAACATAAAAACATCACCAATTCGATTTTATATCAAAGTACTCTTCAAAACTGCATCCGATTATATAATTACCCATAATTCACACATTCCACTATATGCTTCACATCAACCTCATATATATATCCTTATTTCATTATTCATAAGAATATACACACATGATGTTACTATATCTTTTCTTCATCTCTACTTAACCATGCACTTCATTTACTTGCATTCTAACAACAACTCACTTACTCATCCTGGAAGTGGGGCCAAGGCAGGTAGTTCCCACCATTTCCATGGAAATGGCGGGCGAGTAGTTCCCCGACACACTTCCAAGATACACAAACTCATATCACAACATACTTTCTTTAGTAACCATTTTCATAACCACTCTAATAATACAGGTATTTATTTTATTGTGTTATAACAAGTATCACATCATAAACATATGCATCTATTCTCATAATACCACCTTCCTTCATGTCTTAGGATATAAATACAACATGTCATTGCCCATTGCAATTTACTCATATTTCATCACCAGTAACACAACACTAATTAGAATGCTTATTCTCATTGCATCAAAAACATATTTTATAGCTCATTCTCATCTCATTATATCACTTAGTTATTACTCAATCATATTGAGAATTAAACTTACTTTCATTTTCACTTGTATCTCAAGTTACCATTAATTTTACTTTCATTCTCATAAATTTATACTCCATATCCCAAACATAGTTTGGGCAATCACATATCACACCCCATAGCCGATATCTTGGGTATTAATCACCACACCCCAAACACATAGTCTAGGTAATATCACATCACATCTCAAGCTGATAGCTTGGTTATTAATTCACTTCAATTACTTTTCATCTTTACTGTACTTAATTCTTCATTTCCATTAATCATTACCACTGTCATGCCAACTCACCCTGTGAATTATGCCAAGGCAGGTAGTTCCCACCATTTCCACATAAATAGCGGGCAGGTAGTTCCTTGACACAATTCCAAGATGTAACAACTCATACCATACTGTATTTTACTTTAATCATTTACATAATATAATTACTTCATACTGTTCATAATAACATACGTCTCTTTTACTTTTTCATTTTAAAATTAACCACATACTGCATTTCATCCACATCCACTTTCTTTCACATTCACAATTCACTTTCTTTTCACAACCATTTTCTTTACTTACACATTCTTATTTACACTTATTTATTTTATTAGTTTGTCGACCAGTGAGCCACAGTATCCCAACATACTGAAAGCCGACAGCCCAGTAAACACGCGGTCCGATGCTCTCCCAGAGTCTTACTCGTCCGAGGCTACGTCTTCCTCCTAGCCGAACTAGCGAGGGAACACCACACTCAGGCCCCACCTGAGGTATCATATCTCTCTCTCCGGTCTATCCGGAGGTATCTGCTCTCCCAGGTCTATCCTGGGGTATCAACTCTTTCTCAGGTCCCACCTGAGGTATCATATGTCTCTCCGGTCTATCCGGAGGTATTTGCTCTTTCAGGTCTATCCTGGGGTATCAACTCTCTCTCAGGTCCCACCTGAGGTATCATATCTCTATCCGGTCTATCCGGAGGTATCTGCTCTCCCAGGTCTATCCTGGGGTATCAACTCTCTCTCAGGTCCCACCTGAGAGAAAAACCGGGCCTCAAGCCGATAGCTTGGGCGATAAAAACCACTTACCCCAAACATAGTTTGGGTCCACTATTCCCAAGCCGGTCCTTGGGCATTCGGAGGTCTAGCCCAAACCCCCAGGATTGCTGTAGGTACTGGTCAACAAAACCATCTGTTATAAGCATTAATCATTTCATCTTTCCATCTTGCTTTATCACACAAGCATTTCACTTTTTAATATAATAAATGCCACATCCTAGACTTTAATCATGTGAATTAGTAACACATTTTATTAGCACGTACCATCTTATCTTTTATCTTACCATTTAATGCATATCCGTTGTCCACAATATTCATCTTCATATCATTATACCACCTTATGCATACACCCTGTCATTCAACAATTAAAACCATCATATCATATTATTGCATAATAATAATGCGCCAAGATATTTATTTTGCCATAATATCCCACATTAAGAATACCATATTATTCATTACCTCACTGTACCATATATAGACATACACCAAGTTATAACATTAATAAGAGAACTACATTAGGTTATTCCATATCGTAAAAGTATCCAAATGTATAATTCATCACATTATAATATAATACTATTGCTCATTAATTCATATCGAACATAATTAGACTGTAAACATATACCCTCCTTACTAATTTCATCAATTACTACATCACAAACCATAATCATCTATATATATATCACAAACATACATCACATTTGCGGGTTTCCAAAAGATAGAGCCACAATCACTTATTTCTTCTAATTGAACTCCGTAACAACCAATCATAGCATGCAAGCACATACACAATGCTCTGTGTAACAAAAGTCACCTATAAGAGCCTATATGCCCCAAAATATGCACAAAACATGCACTATTTATACACAGGTTTCCAAAACATGGCAACAATCACTAATCTCGTCTAATTACATCTTATAACATCCATCCATAACATGCTAGCCCATACACAAGGCTCCACATATACCAAATCACCTATATAGGCTTATTCTCACAAAAACATGCACGAAACATGCACGGGGTAAATATATGCATAAACCGTTTAATATATTTAGTTTTTATACTTCAACACATCACATTAACCCATAATATTGGTTTTATATACTTAAAATAGTTAATTTCCTCAAATATCACAAAAACGCATTTTCGGACCGTTAAAAATCCGTATTTTCTTTCAAAATCAATTTCTAGCATAACTTCTACGAAATACATCAAAAAGCCAGGAAATTTGGCCATAACATAAAATATATATAGATGCAACATACTCACCTGACAGATCGAGCAAACGATGTCCCACGTCCGCCTGGTAGCCTGTCGAAGTTCAACTTTTTCCACCTTATTGGAAAATTATAGAACCGATTAGCTTAAAACTCAAAACTTGACCTACGAAGCCCAAAATTTGAATCTGTCTTCACCCACGCGTCACAAATGACATATGTAGGTGAGCTACATTGATAGATTTTGAATTTGGGCCCTAATACAAGAACTCACATATTGATCGGAGGCTTTCTAAAAAGAAAATTTCCTATTTCCTAATTTCCGTAATCCCCTTTGTCCTAATCTCTCAAATTAGGGTTAATAATAATAATAAAACTCAATTACACCTTCGAACCCATCAAATTCTCATCTAAATCTCGCTCGGGCATTTCACCGAACACCCGGCGTGCATACATGGTATACCCGTATTTTTGAGATTCCGACGGGTTTCTAACTCCATAAAATTTTTACTAAACCCATTCTAAATTGTTTCCCCTCAATACGCAATAATTTCTATAACTCATACTTATCAATTATTCTATTTATTATCCAAATTCTAAAGCCAACACACTAATTAATTTATACTTCACAAACCACTCAATTTCTTACCAATCTTCCTTCTCTATAATTACTAGCATCACCTAATTACCCTACTATATCATTTTCTAGCACTAAAACTCAAAATCATAAATTCCCATAAAATAAACTTCATAATTTCTTACCTTCCAAGCCTTATCTCTGCAAATGGACTCCGGAAATGAGTAGAGCACCTCCAAATTAGCTAAAACCCTCAAATTTTTGTTAAGCAACAACTTGATAATAGCTAGGGTTTTGAGCCCTAATCTTGGCTGATGGTGGGTTTCATTTGCTGGCCGAACTGAAGTGGGAGGGGTGGAGAAGGAGGGTATGGAGAGGTAAATAAAATGGTAAAATTCAATATAAGTCCCTCTTTTGACCGTAGGGTTATTTTTATACCCTTCTAGTATATTTCTTTTCAAAAATCACTCCACTATCTGCTTAAATACATCATAGACATAAAATAAATTAGAAGTGCAGTTCTATGCATAATTATAATCAATATCAATAGTTATAACCAATAGAAATACATATATATATACACACACGAATATTTTTAAGCTTTTAAACACACAGGCATTAAAACTCCCATTTCATGTTATAATCTAATAATTCCTCGAATTAACATTTTATTTCCCTCCGATATCATACAAGCACCCTGGAAAATTTCGGGTCAAAACAGATTCATCTCCTCCGAGAAAACTCGTCTCCAAATTCCTGTATTTTCAATTTTTCCCGTTGACCCCAAAATATCAATTTAATCATTCTAATACTAATGAAATCAATTAATAGGGGTAAATATACTCAGAAACATATTTAAAAATAATTTAAATCAAATAATTAAGGAATTAAAAAAATCAGATGTTACATTCTACACACCTCAAACGAAGCTCGTCCTCGAGCTATGGGGGTTAAGATTACTCCCCGAAAAAATTCAAAATACTTCTCCCTCACCATTTCCTAGGATTTCCAAGTACATTATCAACATCAAACCTTCATTGCACCATTAACAACTGCACAGCTGGTCGTCTGGTTAGCGGCACTATGGATTTACGATAACCACTAGTTTCAAAGGATCCGTCACATCCAATGCCACATCCAGTTGGACTTCAATCTGTGGGGCTCCACAACTTGAGATAGATCTCTCACACTTTCTCAACATAAACAAGAAATACATCAAGAATGCTTGACATCTCGGAGGTAAGCGTCAAACGATATACCACGGTTCCAATTCTTTCTATAACTCTGAAGGGGCCGAAAAACCCCCAGGTCTAACTTTTCCCTGTTCCTATAACGGCGTACTCCATGGATAAGGGATACCTTCAAAATGCCCAATCTTCAACTTTTAATCTTCACAAGACTTTCGCCGCTGATCTGCATAATCATTTTCTTTTGTCGACTACACACCTCAAAAGAGGCTTATCCATGCTCACCTGATAATTAATATTCTTCCTCGTTCCGAACCACTAAAATATTCTCTTAGAATTTTGATACATCTTCATGCCACCGGGATAACAATATACTGAGCATAAGGAACATTCTTTATCACCTGCTACCACAAGCCATCCTCATCAAGAACACCAAATCTACGATAATAACAAGGATTTTCCCTACTGCCTACTGACCAATCTGCAGTAATTCATTAATCCCATGCAGAATTCGACCATGCATCCTCTGTCGCAAGCAGACATTTGAATTCAAGTTCGACTGATCAACTGTAGGATAGACAACTGTATTGATAAACTACCGATATATAAGGTCGGATCAACCTCTACTACGGAAATAAAATCAAATTGATCTAATGAATTTAACACCGTCCACTCCTGGGACGTCATTAAGACCAAAACCTTCTTTCCATTTATAGAATTCATCACCTTATTTCTTCCCCGGGTGGTATTTTATTTCCATACCAAGCTACCAAGGTACTCAAGCCACGTTTATTGCCTCCTGCTAAAATCATTTACAGAACAAGTGTTCAAACTCTTACGATCACAGAAAAAGTTAAAACTATTTTCTGAAAAAAATTAATTTCTCAACACCTTCAATACATGCCCTACTATCACAAATTTCAAATCTGCGTAATTCACGCACCCCGTGTGACCACAACTGCCTCAATATATAGGCCACAAGCTTGCCTTCATGCATCAAACTGCACCTGATCCTGTACTACATGTACTCCCTTCTCGGGATGATCAAAACATGACCTGTCGTTAATCTCCCTTTAACTCTTGATAATATCTTTCCACGCTGTTCAGGTCATACCAACGGCTCATTCTTTATGATAAAATGAGTCATCGGTACAGCAATAATAGAAAATCGAGGAATGAACCTCCGATAATAGCCAGTTAAAACTAAGAAACTCTGAATTTTCAACACATCCGGGAGTTATTTCCCGTCTTTTCACCTTTTGAAATTTTCTTCGGATCCACAAATACACCTTCAACAGACACAATGTGTCCCAAAAGTCACACTTCTCACTCCCAAAAATGACAATTTACAGACATATCATACCGCTTCCAGTACCAACGAGTCTACAACTCAGTTCTGAGGTGCCATTTATGCCCCTCCATACTGCGAAAATACACCAAATATCATCTACAATTACAATCACACCTTGTTAATATAAGGGTGAAAGGTCCAATTCGTCAAATTCATGAAAACTGTAGGGACATTCGCCAGCCCAAAAGACATCACTGAGAACACATACAATTCATACCGAGTACGAAAAGCAATCCCTGGGATACTTCCCTCTTCAAGGATTATCTGACGGTACTCGGTGGGCAACTCTAGCCGTGAAATTAGTAGCGCTTCCCGCAACTAATCTAACAAATTATCTATTCTTTAAAACAAATACTTAATAGTCACCTTACTCAGTACACCTTCTCGGTGAACTACCTTCTTTGTTACAAAACTGTCGAAGAGCCCTACGACATATCACTTGGACCGGTAACCTTTCCCAGAAACATCACCTCAAACTCTTTTCATCTCTCCTTATTCCTAAAGTACTATACCACAAGTTGATTTAGAAATTGGAGTCATACCAAATATCAAATCGATCTTGAACTCCAGAGTTCGTCAAGGTGGGGGACCAAGAACCTCTTCGAATATATCAGAAACTTTACAACCCACATCAAAAATCTCAATCTTCGCCTTAGATATTTCTACTAAACCCCAACGGGCAAAATTTCATCGTCCAAGGCATTACATACAATCAAAAACTGGGTTTCATCGGGCTGTCTCACCCGAATCCTCCCTGCATCGTACCCCAACTATGCATATGACTTGCATAACCCTTCACAACCAATCAATCTCCCCAAATATGGGATAAAACCATATCCACACATCACTCCTCAGTCTATAAAATATACACCTATAGGACATACGTCCATAGGACCTACACAAGATCTCCAGGGAATAGCCCCTTATGGCACACAACAATCAATATAATAGAATACTCCAATAGTACACAAATCCACACCCGGATTTCTACAGAGGTCAACCCATATGCAGGGCCATGAAAGGTAATGCTGACTCAAAGTCAGAAAAAGTCTAATGAGGATCGCTCCTTTCCATGATATAATCTATACTTAATCAAAACACCCACATAAAATACACTCTCTATCTCCGACTAAGCAATAATGAACCCATACTCACATGGCAAGATCACTAGGATTAACAAAAATTCCTAGTTAACCTAAGCTCTGATACCAAACTGTAACACCTCATTTTTTTTTGTTGAAAAACTAAACCTCTAAATACCATTCTGTCAATTTCTATATCACTTTAAACATAAACTAAGATATATATATATATTTCAAATAAAATTTTGGCAGAGACTCCCCTGAAATTTCTGCCCCGAAACACAAAAGGCTTACGGAATTCTGCTCTAAATTCCGTAGCTCACAACACAGGCAATATAATTATGGGCTCCCCAGGCCAAAATGAGCAGAATCACACAGGCAATATAAATATCATGCTCTGGGGGCCAAACTCATAACATAATATGAATTATCAATTAAAAACCACAAATTTTCTTTAAAAACTTATGTAAGTAATAGAAAAACTAAAGAAAAACTTTCCAAAACCAAACACAGGACCCAATACTCCACAACGAGGTGGGTACGGGCTTTCTCACCTCCTCACAGCACTATATCTATATAGGTTCACTTTAATACAAATAAATACATCAACTGTCCATGTTTCTTTATATACTAAATACATAAATAATCTATCATTGCAACAAAATAAAATTTCGAGCTTTATAACTACCTCACCGGGCTGCTAGCAAACCTACAGGAGAGTTAGGGTTGTCCATCCTCAAGGAGGGACCCCCCTAACCCCCAGAAAACAATAGGGATTAGCCATTTCTGGTGTGAGTATAACCATTAATCTAATAAGTAAATTAAAATGGTATAAAGAAAATACTTTAAACTTACAACGTCAAGTTAAGATGATGCAACCTGAAATCTGAACATAAAAACATCACCAATTCGATTTTATATCAAAGTACTCTTCAAAACTGCATCCGATTATATAATTACCCATAATTCACACATTTCACTATATGCTTCACATCAACCTCATATATATATCCTTATTTCATTATTCATAAGAATATACACACATGATGTTACTATATCTTTTCTTCATCTCTATTTAACCATGCACTTCATTTAGGGCGCGTTTGGGAACCCAAAAAACTAGGGAAAGGAATGGAATACTGCGGATAGATTCATCTTATCCTATTCCACAGTCTGTTTGTTTTGAAAAAGAAAACAAAGGAAACAACTAAATTTCATTCCCTAGAGAAAGATTTGAGCCAATTTCTATTCCAGCTCCACCCCCTCGGAAAGCTGCGTAAAGGAATGGAAAGAGAGCTGTGACCGACGATGGCGTCGATCTTGACCTCGTTGGCCTTCAAGATCAGGAACACTACTTGGCGTCGATCTCGACCTCGTTGGCCTTGAATTCCTTTAATGACTACACGTCTGCGTTCTTCAACTTGATTGCAACACTACTTTGAAGAATCTTTCCTTTATAAACTACCCCTTCTGAACTTCTATAAATCACCATATTCTCTGAAAAACCGTCAGTTGCATCATTCAATTCCTCTTGATAAAAATCACCTGCCTGCAATAACAGGTTACTAAAATAATTAGTCAACATGATAAAAATCACATGGTTACTAAAAATCACCTGCCTGAAACATGCGGTAAAATAATTAGTCAACATGATAAAAATCAGTATAATCAGATGAAGATGATTTGTTATATAATTATTAATTAAGTTAGATTTTTGTTACATGTTGATTGCACATGGAAATGATTTGCTCAGCTTTTGTTCGTCTTTCTTCCTCTGCTTTCCTTTCTTCTTTTTTCTCTTCCACCGTCTTCTTAGCTCGCTCAATTTCTCTCAAGTGTTCAATTATGTTAAGAGAGCTCTAAATCTGGGTCATAAGAAGCGCCGTGCGTTAGAACTAGCGCTTGAACTTGTGCTTATAAAATAAATGGTTTGCTTATATGAAATGAGCATCTTCAAACTTTTTGCAGCTATGAGTTCACTATGAATGATATTTTGGTCAGGCAATATTTTGTAGATCGGAATGGAGAGTGCTCTATCTTGAGTTTGGAGGATAATGTCATAATCCATACTTTATGTTGTAGGAGTATCAAAAGTATGTTTTTTCTCTCTAGGAAAACAGTTTTATTCATTACTCAATCCAAAATACAAAATGTCAGAAGTATGTCCATATACAAATATTATAAAAATGTTTTTCAAAATACGGTAATTCATAGTATTCCATTGTTTGCCAAACAAGACTAGGGAATGGAAACAAAAAAAAGTCAATTCCATTCCACCAGTTGCCAAACACACACAACTTGTAAAGTTAATTCATCCCTTTCCCTTTCTTTCTATTCCTCTCCATTCATTTTCATTCCATTCCATTCCATTCCCCAACTTAAATGTTCCCAAACGCGCCCTTACTTGCATTCTAACAACAACTCACTTACTCATCCCAGAAGTGGTGCCAAGGCAGGTAGTTCCCTCCATTTCCATGGAAATGGCGGGCGAGTAGTTCCCTGACACACTTCCAAGATACACAAACACATATCACAACATACTTTATTTAGTAACCATTTTCATAACCACTCTAATAATACAGGTATTTATTTTATTGTGTTATAACAAGTATCACATCATAAACATATGCATCTATTCTCATAATACCACCTTCCTTCATGTCTTAGGACATAAATACAACATCTTATTGCCCATTGCAATTTACTCACATTTCATCACATCAGTAACACATCACTAATTAGAATGCTTATTCTCATTGCATCAAAAACATATTTTATAGCTCATTCTCATCTCATTATATCACTTAGTTACTACTCAATCATATTGAGAATTAAACTTACTTTCATTTTCACTTGTATCTCAAGTTACCATTAATTTCACTTTCATTCTCATAAATTTATACTCCATATCCCAAACATAGTTTGAGCAATCACATATCACACCCCAAAGCCGGTAGCTTGGGTATTAATCACCACACCCCAAACACATAGTCTAGGTAATATCACATCACATCTCAAGCCGATAGCTTGGTTATTAATTCACTTCAATCACTTTTCATCTTTACTGTACTTAATTCTTCATTTCCATTAATCATTACCACTGTCATGCCAACTCACCCTGTGAATTATGCCAAGGCAGGTAGTTCCCACCATTTCCACAGAAATAGCGGGCAGGTAGTTCCTTGACACAATTCCAAGATGTAACAACTCATACCATACTGTATTTTACTTTAATCATTTACATAATACAATTACTTCATACTGTTGATAATAACATACGTCTCTTTTACTTTTTCATTTTAAAATTAACCACATACTGCATTTCATCCACATCCACTTTCATTCACATTCACAATTCACTTTCTTTTCACAACCACTTTCTTTACTTACACATTCTTATTTACACTTATTTATTTTATTAGTTTGTCGACCAGTGAGCCATAGTATCCCAACATACTGAAAGTCAACAGCCCAGTAAACACGCGGTCCGATGCTCTCCCAGAGTCTTACTCGTCCGAGGCTACGTCTTCCTCCTAGTCGAACTAGCGAGGGAACACCACACTCAGGTCCCACCTGAGGTATCATATCTCTCTCTCCGGTCTATCCGGAGGTATCTGCTCTCCCAGGTCTATCCTGGGGTATCAACTCTTTCTCAGGTCCCACCTGAGGTATCATATCTCTCTCTGGCCTATCCGGAGGTATCTGCTCTCCCAGGTCTATCTTGGGGTATCAACTATCTCTCAGGTCCCACCTGAGGTATCATATCTCTATTCGGTCTATCCGGAGGTATCTGCTCTCCCAGGTCTATCCTGGGGTATCAACTCTCTCTCAGGTCCCACCTGAGAGGAAAACCGGGTCTCAAGCCGATAGCTTGGGCGATAAAAACCACTTACCCCAAACATAGTTTGGGTCCACTATTCCCAAGCCAGTCCTTGCGCATTAGGAGGTCTAACCCAAACCCCCAGGATTGCTGTAGGTACTGGTCAACAAAACCATCTGTTATAAGCATTAATCATTTCATCTTTCCATCTTGCTTTATCACACAAGCATTTCACTTTTTAATATAATAAATGCCACATCCTAGACTTTAATCATGTGAATTAGTAACACATTTTATTAGCACGTACCATCTTATCATTTATCTTACCATTTAATGCATATCCGTTGTCCACAATATTCATCTTCATATCATTATACCACCTTATGCATACACCCTGTCATTCAACAATTAAAACCATCATATCATATTATTGCATAATAATAATGCGCCAAGATATTTATTTTGCCATAACATCCCACATTAAGAATACCATATTATTCATTACCTCACTGTACCATATATAGGCATACACCAAGTTATAACATTAATAAGAGAACTACATTAGGTTATTCCATATCGTAAAAGTATCCAAATGTATAATTCATCACATTATAATATAATACTATTGCTCATTAATTCATATCGAACATAATTAGACTGTAAACATATACCCTCCTTACTAATTTCATCAATTACTACATCACAAACCATAATCATCTATATATATATCACAAACATACATCACATTTGCGGGTTTCCAAAAGATAGGGCCACAATCACTTATTTCTTCTAATTGAATTCCATAACAACCAATCATAGCATGCAAGCACATACACAATGCTCTATTTAACTAAAATCACCTATGAGGGCCTATATGCCCCAAAATATGCACAAAACATGCACTATTTATACACAAGTTTCCAAAACATGGCAACAATCACTAATCTCGTCTAATTACATCTTATAACATCCATCCATAACATGCTAGCCCATACACAAGGCTCCACATATACCAAATCACCTATATAGGCTTATTCTCACAAAAACATGCACGAAACATGCACGGGGTAAATATATGCATAAACCGTTTAATATATTTAGTTTTTATACTTCAATACATCACATTAACCCATAATATAGGTTTTATATACTTAAAATAGTTAATTTCCTCAAATATCACAAAAACGCATTTTCGGACCGTTAAAAATCCGTATTTTCTTTCAAAATCAATTTCTAGCATAACTTCTACGAAATACATCAAAAAGCCAGAAAATTTGGCCATAACATAAAATATATATAGATGCAACATACTCACCTGACAGATCGAGCAAACGATGTCCCACGTCCGCCTGGTAGCCTGTCGAAGTTCAACTTTTTCCGCCTAATTGGAAAATTATAGAACCGATTAGCTTAAAACTCAAAACTCGACCTACGAAGCCCAAAATTTGAATCCGTCTTCACCCACGCGTCACAAATGGCATATGTAGGTGAGCTACATCGATAGATTTCGAATTTGGGCCCCAATACAAGAACTCACATATTGATCGGAGGCATTCTAAAAAGAAAATTTCCTATTTCCTAATTTCCTAATTTCCTTAATCCCTTTGTCCTAATCTGTCAAATTAGGGTTAATAATAATAATAACACTCAATTACACCTTCGAACCCATCAAATTCTCACCTAAATCTCGCTCGGGTATTTCACCGGACACCCGGCGTGCATACATGGTATGCCCGTATTTTTGAGATTCCGACGGGTTTCTAACTCCATAAAATTTTCACTAAACCCATTTTAAATTGTTTCCCCTCAATACACAACAATTTCTATAACTCATACTTATCAATTATTCTATTTATTATCAAAATTCTAAAGCCAACACACTAATTAATTTATACTGCACAAACCACTGAATTTCTTACCAATCTTCCTTCTCTATAATTACTAGCATCACCTAATTACCCTACTATATCATTTTCTAGCACTAAAACTCAAAATCATAAATTCCCATAAAATAAACTTCATAATTTCTTACCTTCCAAGCCTTATCTCTGCAAATGGACTCCGGAAATGAGTAGAGCACCTCCAAATTAGCTAAAACCCTCAAATTTTTGTGAAGCAACAACTTGAAAATAGCTAGGGTTTTGAGCCCTAATCTTGGCCGATGGTGGGTTTCATTTGCTGGCCGAACTGAAGTGGGAGGGGGGAGAAGGAGGGTATGGAGAGGTAAATAAAATGGTAAAATTCAATATAAGTCCCTCTTTTGACCGTAGGGTTATTTTTATACCCTTCTAGTATATTTCTTTTCAAAAATCACTCCACTATCTGCTTAAATACATCATAGACATAAAATAAATTAGAAGTGCAGTTCTATGCATAATTATAATCGAAATCAATAGTTATAACCAATAGAAATACATATATATATACACACACGAATATTTTTAAGCTTTTAAACACACAGGCATTAAAACTCCCATTTCATGTTATAATCTAATAATTCCTCGAATTAACATTTTATTGCCCTCCGATATCATACAAGCACCTTGGAAAATTTCGGGTCAAAACAGATTCATCTCCTCCGAGAAAACTCGTCTCCAAATTCCTGTATTTTCAACTTTTCCCGTTGACCCCAAAATATCAATTTAATCATTCTAATACTAATGAAATCAATTAATAGGGGTAAATATACTCAGAAATATATTTAAAAATAATTTAAATCAAATAATTAAGGAATTAAAAAAAACAGATGTTACACCCGTCCAGGGACTTGCCACCTTGAAGACCTGGGGAGCAGGGCAGTTAAGAGAACTTGAAATGCGGAGCACCTGATCAAATTCTATGAAAGCCCTTAAAACCAACCAGACTCGTAAAAGGCAAATATAATAAGCGCCTCAAATAAAATCAATTTCAGTTTCGCCAATCAATCGCCTACTCTGCGTCACTGCTAAATCTAAACCTCTGAAAGAGTGCCTCAAAAGAGCACATTGACTTAGAGTCTTACGCAGTTCTCACTACTAAATCTAAACCTCGGAAAGAGTGTCTCGAAAGAGCATATCGACTCTGAGTCTTACGCAGTTCTCACTGCTAAATCTAAACTTCAGAAAGAGTACCTCAGAAAAGCCCGCGCAAGTATTGCATCCTGCTTCTGCTTCAGCTTGGCCCCAGTGACGGTGGCCTACTAAAAGGAAGGTTGTAAGAAAAATTAGATATTAAAACTGAGGGAGGATACCAACTTCAAGTGAGAGACCCTTACCATGACTGAAGTCTGAACCCAACGGGAGAAGACGTCGCCTTGGGCCTCCCTCTTGAGGGACACTGATTCTCGGGGGTTTGGCCAAGTTTTGGACCACCATAATCGTGTTCACGCGGTCCATCGCCAGATCCGCCTCAGTTACAGTCCAGGGAGGGATCCACCTCTTGCCGGCGATGGCACTTTCAGTGCTATCTGAGGAACCCCCTCCAAGGGGACCGGCGACTCTGCAAAGACGATGGGATGGTGGGCATCTTTGCTTTTCTTCCTCCCCGAAGGTGCAGCAGAAGAAGGAGAAGGGGGCGCTTCGGATCCCCCCTTAAACTTTCTTCCCCTTGGGGTCCTCAGATTCCCCAGTCTTCTAGTTTCTCGCCCTGGACTTTCCCTTGGCCGGCTTCCTCCCCGCGTCCATCTCGGCCTTAGCCTCGACCTCAGCTTTGGCCCGAGCCTCTACCTCTGTAACATCCCGAATTCCAAAATACAACCGAATTTGAAGTTCCACAGGATCTTTACACTTCTTTCGTACAATTTTACAAGGAAATTGAAATATTTCTTACATCAGAGTTACATTATACCCTAGTTCTCAATTTCAACTCACAATTGCAACATCGAGCTTTTCATACTCATAAAGTCTTTTCATGATTAATCACAATTTAAATTTCATAACCATAGTATTCATGTATCCATATCCTTCAAACTCATCCTATTCAATATTTCAATTCTATACACAATCTCATGCCAAAAATAATAATAAATTTCAACTAGTCATATTCAATAGTTCATTCATTCCATCAATCTCTTATTCTTATTTTCAATCCGTACCAAAAATCACAATTTATAATTTCAATTAGTTACACAAATCACAATTTCAAATTTCTCATTATTAATTCTTATTTTAAAACTTTTTTAAAAAAATCATTTATTTTTCCTTTATCCCAAGAGACAATTTAATTAAAAACAAGTCCTTTCTTGCAAACTAGCCTCAATTTCTCAATTACACTTTACCAAAAGTTATAAAATTTTCTCTCATGAAGTCCAAATAATTTCAATAATTTTTCCATATTTTTCTTGAACTTTAATTTATTTTAAAAAACTCAAAAACTCTTATTTTTTCCAAAAAAACTTTTTAAACCAAAGCCCACACCCGGATTCGAACCCACAACCAGTGGCCCAAAGGACAGCGCCCAAGATCACTGCGCCAAGCCACCGAGGCAATATGATAGGGGTTTATTATCCCTATGTATTGGCTTTCGGTGTTTGGGGTTTTTAACAAAAAAAAATGAAAAGCTTCTTCTCAATATCGAACCCGAGACCAGCGACTAAGCCCCCGCTACTGTAGCGACTGAAACCCTTCCGACCAACTGGTCTAAGCGACCAGATTGTTTTGAAAAGGATTTAATTAGGTTTGAACTAGTTCTCTGTTCATATCTATATTTCATGATTCTCAAAAACAATTTTGTTTCTTTTTCTTCTCTTTCGAAAGCAAAATTTTCCAGATTATAATATGCATAAATCTACAGCAAACCAGTATTTTTATAAATATTATTCGCTTTATAAAACATATATTTTAGTCCTAATTTGTGTTCCATGTCCATAATTTCGATATTGAGAACAATAACACATTTCTTCATAATTTAGAGTTAGAATTCCACAACTACTATGTTCTTTTGTTCTCTTTCTTATTAACATCCTACTACATTTTTAGAACACAAAATCTCATCTTTCTACAAAATATAACAAATCTGTTTTTGGCAATTAACTACACATGATGCATTCAATCACAAAATTTTTTTTTACCATAACATTCATGTAGCACAACAATATGGAGATTTCCAATACATTAATCAATAATTATTCATTAGCAATCAATCCATCAATTATTCTCTGAATTACCACTCTACTTTTAATTAAACAAGCATGGTTCCAATTTTTAACTAGTTGATTCATAATAATTTCATTAAAATCATTCCTAGCATGGTATTTAATTCTAGAAGTAATGAGAAACACCCACCTCTTTGGAGAAAAATGAAATGAAAGCCCCTAGAGTCTCCTAGAATGCAAGAGAGTAGCCTTCTCCTCCTAGATTGTGTTGCAAAAAGCTCTCCTTCTTTTTCCTTGGTGCAACCCGATGCTTCACTTGTGCTTGGGGATGGGGCCGGCCTCCTTTGGTTGGGACACACACACATAAATGCACTCTCAATCTTTTACTCCCCAATATATTACTCACCTAAATAGTTTCTTCCTTTCAATTATTTTTTTCTTAGTGTTGTATACATGAAGGTAAGGGGTATTTACACTAGTTCTAGGATAGATTGGAGGGCTAAGATTTCATTAGATGGTTGTAGATGGATGGCTAGGATAAGATGGGAAGTTGTAGCAACCACCCATAAGCAAATAACCACCCATGCACACACACCCACTCTCCGACTCTTCTCTTATGCAATCCGGCCTCCAGGGTGTGCAAAGCACACTACGTGCATGCACGTGCCCTTCTAGTACCCCCATTTAAAGTTTGTACAAATTTAATCAATCAATCGTTCATCAATTGTGTCTACATGACAAGTTGTGACAATTTAAAAGATTGATTAAGTTCGTGGGCTTCAAAATAGTGAGCTTAGGCTTATAGGCTAATTAATAAAATATTTAATTATTAAAGTGTGCTCAAAATAAGAAAATAATGTTTAGGCTTTATAAAATATGCTTTTTAGAAAGATAAAGAGAAAGAAAGAAATAATTGTTCATGTTACAAAAGGAAATTTTATAAAAATAAATATGCATACGAAATTTTGCACGTGTACAACATGTGAAAATTAACATTTCTTATTTAAATGAAAATTTAGGGCATTACAACCTCAGCCTGGGCCTCGGCCTCGGTCTCCTTCAGTGCTGCTTTACGTGCCAAACACCTTTCCATCAGAGTTGCATCGGAAACCATGATGAAAGGAAGAACGAAAACAACAAAGGAATAAGGTGAAGAAAGAACAGACGAAAGAGAGCAATATATAAGTATGAAAAGGACATCGAATACTGTGCGCACATGAGACTTGCGTAGGACACGTAGGTCCTTGACCCCTGACTTCCCTTCCAATAACACTCTTTGGATTCCACGAGTGCCTCACTCTTGCAGACTTTGCCAAAAGGGTCGGTTCGCCCCCGAACGATCATCAGAAAACCTGTTTGAAATCCACAGCAAAATTAAGATTCGACAATACCAAAATGAAGTTATCATTCCGTCAAAGATTTTCAGATACAAAGGGCGGTGGCCATTTCGCGTTTGGCACAATACAACAAGACCATAAAAGCTAAAACAAGGGGGGACCCTCCCCCAGAAACCTCGGGAACAGACCACATGTCCGATCACAACTCTGGAGGAAGTTCGGTTGGGGACGTGGGCAAACCCCCTCGCAAGGTGGGACGAGCACAGTCATCACCTGCTCCGACAAAAACCTCAAGATTAAGGTTGGCGCTGACCCCCAGGTCATAAGGAATTGAACGAGCAGTCGCTGGGGAGGTGAAAAATTCCGGATCGTACTCGAAAAGACCAAGGTCAAGGTTGGGGTACTTCTGCCTGATATGCTCGACGACTTGTCTGAAGCCACGCTCCTCGCCAACAACCATCTCATCCGTAGCTCCCACTAACTTCGATCGCATCTAGGCCAACTGACACTCTAACGTGCCCTTCACGCTTAACAAGGCCCTATAAGCAGACCGCCCCTCGCCCGGGTTGTCCTCTGACCTCTTCTCCAACTCCTTCACCCTCTCCTTCAAAGCCTCAGCCCGTTTGCGCTCCTCCTCATAGCTCTTCCTGTGTTGCTCCGCATTCCGAACCACCAAGTCGAGTGAATGTTCATATCGCCTCTTCATCCCGGCACCATAAAGAGAAGCCTGTAGGAAAAACTTAGAATGTCATCGAGGAATAATTATATTGGCAAGACAAAGAACGATAATTACATTTGCAAGACAAAGAACGAGAACACTCACTTGTACAACCCTTTGAGAAAGTCGAAGGAAACACGTAGTGGTAGTCCCTTGGGCGAGAACCTCATAATCTCCAAGACGAGAAAGACTCTCCACTACTTTTCGAGCCCTATCCGGCTCAAGGACAGAGTCCAACTCTCCCATGAGCAGACCCTGTGCAGAACGCCCTACAGTTTCTTTGACGACCCTCAACGAACTATCAGACGGTCCCCCTCCCCTCGGAGTCTCCTCCATATCACGAGCATCCGGAGCCTTAGGCTTTTTCAGAATGTGCTCCCGAGTGGAAACTTCGGCCTTCCGCTTCCCCTTACGGTCAGCTTCGGAACTTCCCGAGGCTCCGCTGACAAGGCAACCGTCAAACCAAGATCTGTGCAGGGAAGCAAATATCAGGTTAAGAAAAGTACCAATACTTTAAGTCAGAGACGAGAAAGCTTACTCGAGCCAACGGAGCTTAAACCAGCATCGACCAACCCCACTTCCGTTACTTGCTGTTAGTCGACACTAACACCCTCCCGGAAGAGTTTCTGAAACTCAGCACTCTCTGCCGGACTAAGATCATGGGGTGACGAAGGATACATCTTCGGTGGGCCCTCATATGACCGCTGGGTGGGGATATCCCAGGGCTCACCACTCCGGATGACAAAGTATCTTCTCTTCCAGCCCTTAATAGGGTCGGGATGACCATGCACCACTCTATACCCCTGATGAGGCGAGACATACTGCCGATAGGGGTGACACGATAGCACTCTAATGACCAAGCACATCTAGAAATATTTGAGGCAGAGAGGGATCTCCCTCTCATTGCAGATCATAATAAAACATGCCAACTGTTTCCATGAGTTCGGCGCATACTGCATCGGGCTCAGGCCCGCCCAATTCAATACCTCATTTATAAAGGGATGGAGGGGAGAAGCAAACCAGAATGGAACATGTCGATGTTCATCAGCGGCCCCAGAAGATTGGTGTTCTGTGCAAGGTCGAAGCTCGAAAGCATCAATTCGAATCGGGGAGGAATGCGATAAGCCGCCCGAAATGACTCCAGTTCACTCCTCACCAAGACACTCTTCGCCTTGTCTAAGTCCACTATCGACCTATTGGATGGAGGCAAAACACCAAAGCCAGGCTTATCCTTAAGGTCTTCAGGGCACGTTCGAATGAACTCTGCCCTCACGAGCACCCCTCAAGTTTCCCTTACTGGACCTACCCCAACATTACCAGATCTGGACTCATCTTCGGCCCGACTGTGGCCCCACCTTCGGAATCAAAAATCTCAATAATTTCCACCACTGGTTCGTTTATGTTCGCGCGTGTCGACCCCGAACTCTCAAAGTCACTCCCCCTCAAAACGAATCAGCTTGATGAATAGGCGGCTGACCCACTCCATGAAGAACCTGCATCTGACCTACCATGGTTGCCAGAAGAGGAAGAGCCATATAATTCCCCATTCGACATATCCGAAGTCTACGACTTTGAAGAGAGAAACTTCAGGAGAAAAAGAAAAAGATCCCTTCAAAGTGTTCGGGGGATCAAATTTATAAGGCAACTGGCTCTCGAACCGTCAGCACATGCCACCTCTTCGAATTTTGTGATCGACAGGCCAATCGAATGACCATTGTCACCTGTCATCTCCTCGAACCCTGCAAAATCTGACAGGAAGGAAGGCCGCGTGGACAGCAAGTCCTGTCAGAAGACATTCTGAAATCCTAACTCAGATCGGCCCTGAGCTTCCCACCGAGCACAACACCAGCCAAGTTCACAGCAAGAACTCGTACCGAACACCATTTCAACTTTTCCCTCGAAGCAACGCATCCACCGCGACTCAGAAATCTAACGCCATTGTCACATAAACACTTTTTCCCACGAGTTATCTACTCTGCAGAAACGACCAACAATGCATTCCTAAGAGTGGGGAGCTTATGATACGGGGAAAATTGTAAGTGATCTCCACCGTTGATTCTGGCACGAATTGCTAACCAATTAACTGGGCCCAGATCAAATAGATCCAGGGGCTTTTCGCAAGCCGATTCGCATGCCCTGGTGAGTCACTTGCCGTTCGCACAGGGCGTGTAACACCCTGAATTCCAAATAAGACTGAATTCGAAGTTCCACAGAATTTTTACACTTCTCTTCGTACAATTTTACAAGGAATTAGAAATTTTTATTACATCAGAGTTACATTTTAACAGTGGAAGCAAATTACAACAATTACAAGAATGAAATAAACAACACTTGAATAATTCTTTAAGCATCAAGTCCTCTCCAGTCTTTTTCGTTCACTTTATCCTGCATAGAAACTATAGGCACGTCAGTTTATTCAACTGATGCTAGGATATAATACATCAATTTTTCTTACTTAGAAAGTATACACTTGTCACAAAACAAAGCTACGGGGACTATCCTATTGATGTCGTGTGTGAATGTGCACTTAGTCCTTAATGCAATTATTTATGTTATATGACACTAATGCGCACTTGTCGGATTCTATGCATCCGATACTACATAGGGCCGAGGGCAGGCCCTTAATCGTTCTTCATCTTGTAGGGTTCGATCCCTTGCCATGACTTAAACTACTACAGTAACTACGGTAAGTATCCTAGATGTTCTATGAGTTACAAGCCCATGTCCAGACAGCCTGTACGGGAATCCTACGTCGTGACATGACGCATCATGCAGAGCCTATGGATAATTTAGCCTCCGTCATGGAACGATGGCACCACCCGTAGTCACCAAACACCACACAAACGTCGCCACCGGGACAATAATTCCGGAGTAGTGTTCACGCCATGACATGACGCATGAAGTAGGCAACCTATGAATCACTCTCACACCGCCAATCTGATGGCCCTCATACTCGTATTTTTCTCTTATTTTCATCACATTTTCACTATATATCTAATCCTTAATTATTTGAATCATGAATAAAATCAGCATTCTAGAGTTAGCACCTCCTCTATGCCAGTCTTAACCATCAATCAACATAACGACCCAAACTTGGTCTTTCATTTCAATATTTCATCTCAAAATAATTTATTCAAATGCCGGTACGAGGTGTTAGCCACACTCTAGTCTTTAATCTCATTTCATGTTCATAAAATTGAGTATTCACAATCATGAGTTTATTCTCATAATTCATCATGATTTCCATTTCATTTTCATGCACGAAATTCATATATAAAGTGACAAATTCATTTTTCAAACTTAACCACATTCATGATAGATTTTCACAATTTTCTTTTATTTTCATAATAACATTCTTCACTTACCAAATTAATTCACAAATATCTTTATCTCAAAGATTTACCACGGCACGACTCATTAAAATCTAAAAGAAAAGTACTACTTTTCTTCAATTACTCAATGAATCTTTTTAACAAATTATACCAAGTTCTCTACTAAATTGGCCTTGATTCTCATTATAGTGGGTCAAGAAACTTATAAAAATTTCTCATGAAGTCCAGTTATTTTCAGAATATTTCTAGTATTTTTTTTTCAAACATTAAAACTCTTTAAAAAAATCAAATTTAAAAACAAAACCCCCAAAAAAACTTGGCCTCAGCCAGTTTCGAACCAAGCCCAACAGACCCCCCACGTGTGAACAGTGATGCGACCAAACCGCACACACTAGCCACAGTGGCCAAAGTGCCTAACTGTCAAATGGAGGGATTAAAGTCTACTTGAATTTGGTTCTCGGGTTTGGTCAAAAATCAGGTTTTTAAAAAAGAAGTCTCTGCCGAGACTTGAACCCAAGCACAACAGACCCAAGGTGAACAATAATGTCACCAAACCGCACCCCCTAACCAGAATGACCAAAGTGACTAACTGATATGAGTGTGGGTGGAGTTAAATGTAATTCGACTCCCTGTTTAATAATAACCCTTCGTATTTCAAAAGCTCATAATTTCTTCTCTCTTCTACATAAATTTACAAAACTTTCCAGAATACTAATTTGATGTATTTGTAACAAAACAGTACTTTAAAAAATATTTTTGACATAAAAACATCAATTTTTCTTCTAATTTGTGTTCTAGTTCTATAAGTTCGACATTGCAATTATATCAAGATCTCTACCAAATTCTAATGTTACAAAACTACAACATGTTGTCTCTTACTTTTTCTTATTTTATTTCTACAATGATCTCAAACATAGTCTCATTTATCAACTAGTGCCACAAGAATTAATAAACACAATTCATTTATTTCACTTATTCATCAAGTCATTCACAAGCATATTCTACATTCTAACATGGTTCCAAACTCATATTTTAATAGCACATGATAATTCTACCACAATAATCATAATTATAACCATTCCTACAAATTTCATCAAGCATTCATTTTATTATCTAATTAGTGCCTTTTTAGAGCCAACGTATGGTCGTTTCACTAGTTTCTTTAGCCATTTTATCAATCAAACTCCTAGCATGATGTCTAAATTAGAAGTAGAGAAATCACCCACCTATTTTGAAGAAAACAAGTACAAAGTTCCTAGGAATCTCCTTGAACACACGAACAGTTCTTCTCCTCCTAGAATGTGCCACCACAAGAGCCTTCTCCTCCTTGATGTAGTGAACCCGAGCTCTCCTCTCCTCCTTGATGAATGGTCGGCCTCTACTTGGGAAGGAACACACACAAAAGCTCTCAATCTTTTTACTCACTTTTGTTTCTTTTTCTCACACTATAATTTTCTTTTTCTTTCTTTTCTTATAAACTTTTCTAATGTGCTACATGAAGAGAACTAGGGGGTATTTATACTTATTTTTGAGTGAAATGGAGGGTTGGGATTGATCTAGATGGTTAAGGATAAAGTGCTAAGATGTGTTAGGGAGTTGTAGCAACCACCCATGAACACAAAACTACAACCCCACTACACCAACTCACCACTTCTCCTCTATCCACTTCCGGCCAACCCCTTGTGCACACAAGGCACGTGCTAGTGCAATGCACGTGTCTCACCTAGTACCCTCTATTTATTAGTTGTACAAAATTAATTAATTAATTGTCTATCAAATTAGTCTACACTACAAGTCATGATAATTAAAAGAGAAATAAAAGTCTATAGGCTATGAATAAAATAAATAATTAATTAGGGTAAGCTTAAGAATAAACAATTAGGTCTTAGAATTTAAATAGGCTTTAAAAATAAAAGAGAATGATTAAAAAAAATACTTGTTCACGTTATGAAATGAAATAATTTTTTAGAGAAAATGCACATGAATTTGTATGTGCAAAACACGTAAAAATCAATAAACTCTTATTTAATTATAATTAAAAATTCAGGATGTTACAGGGCGCTCCATCGGTTATGTTGTAACCGCACCCCCCTAAAATTACGAGGCTAATCGATCCCAGATCTGGGATCAAAGGGATTTCTCCCTGGACCTATAACTACATCGGCTACTGTACACCTACAGGGAACGACTCTTTCTCCACAGAATCCTTACCAAAAAATAGCTGCATTCTAACTTAAGCATCGGAGGGTCTGTCGCCGAGAATACTCCCGGTGTTTTAGGTTTTATTTTGCAGGTCTATAGAGCGGCCATCGATCGTGCTGCTCATCCAATATCCACCCGGGTCCGGAACGAAGGATAGGATTATCACGGTTTCCTCAAAACTAAGTACTCACATTATCTGTTGCTCCCACACGCCCATGAAAAAGACCGCAACAGTCAGGAAGACTTTTTTTTTTCTTTTTCTTTATTTAAAATTAGAATAACCCTGTGCAATATTGCACATAATTTTTTTAAAATGAGAAAATAGCAAAACCATTATTGAATAATCCATCTAATAACATCGATACAATTTAATGTTTAATTAAGGAATATGATTCTAGATTAAAATTTGAATAGATAAATAGTAGGGGATTGCCTGCTATATTTACTCTCATTTTTTTATTTTAAAAGGAAAAAAAAAGAAAAATTATTGGATTAAAAGTGATCTTAGTATAATATATTTTATAAAAAAGTTACAGAAAGTCTAGAATAGAATAAAGAATCGGATAGAGAAAAAAGGTAGCATTCCATAATGGAAAAGAAGGAAAAAGAACATACATAAGCTGGATCTAACTGCCTTTTTTTTATTGATATATCATGTCTTAAAAGCATATGTTATAATTGGTTATTATACTACAAGTTCACACAAGTAAGGAAACAACATAAAACATTCGCTAACAAGAGATACAAGATGGAGGAAGCATGATGATATGGCTAAAAATAGGATTAAATCGGGACCGTTCACATCGGACACGAATCTTAAAGCTCGGGGGTAAAACGGTAATTTCACCTACTAACGGGTCTGAAATGGGAACTGGGTCTTTCTTCACGACCCAATAACCCACGAACAGATCCACCTCAACTGGGTACGGGTCCCAACCCGAAACACACCCAGTCTAGCAAGATAAAATCAAGGTCTCTGATTAATCCTAATCAACGGCCCTGATTCACATCTATCTTTTCACTGGAGATTAGGGATTGCATTCCTTATCTGATTACGGGGATTATATTCCTTATCAGATCACGGGGATTACATTCCTAATCTGATCCCTAAGGCGACTATAAATACCCCCCATCCACCACCATTAAGGGGTAATCAATCTTTTGCCAATTTATGCTCTTTTATAATCATTCCTGGTTACTGACTTGAGCGTCGGAGGGTGCGTCGCCGGGAACAACCCTGGTGTCTCGCACTTTTTGCAGGTGTACGGCAGGAGACAACATCAAACTCCGACGGAACAGGTAACCGGCTTGCTATTAAGTTTTCCTAAAAATCCACAAATACTATCTGTTTGCCCCCACACCAGATTTAGCGGCAACAGATTGGCACCGTCTGTGGGAAACAAATGAATAGCGGCCTCCCCTCTTCCCGTTGGTCAGATCTTCTCCAGCCATGCATCCAAAACAGAAGGGGAAGACAGCGGTCTCCAACCGAAGAACCACTTCTCTTCCTCCTCTCCCTCCTCCAGTTCAAGGTGCTCCTACTCAACAGGCCCCTCCAGGGTCTCGGAGGGCTGCCCAGGGGTGCTCCCATCAGAGTCGTCCGAAGCAACATCCTCCTCATGATCAAGTCGCGGGTCCCAATCCTTCAGTTGAATCTGTGGCCTCTCAAAGTCCTCCCGAGCGGGATCTTCGTCAAGTGATTGCCAACCGTCAAAAGGGGGTCGACCTCAGAACTCGCCTGAATGGATGGCGAGCCCTTGGTGGAGTCCATCAACCCGAGAACTCAGGGGCTTCAAGAATCTGAACCCCCCGCCGACCGAGGACTAGAAGATCCCCTCCCCCGAGGAGGCAAAGAGAGTCCCCTCAGCATCATCGGCGGAGAACTCATTCTCCGATAAGCCGAGCCGCACGTAGGGACCGCCAAGTTGGAGAGGCACCAGTCACAAGGGCAGATCTTCAAGACTTCCAAGCGACAGTCGTATGGGCCCTCACTCTCGCCCCAAAGAACGACCAGAGGCCACCTACTCATGAGCCAGCTAGGAGCCACCGCCTTCACACTCTCAGTCCTCGTCCTTCTTCAAGCTACCATCGTCGCAGCCTCAGTCCATCCTCGTACGAAGATGAGTCCCGGGGTTCGGCAAGATATGATCAAAGAGAAGACTCAGTCTACCGCCGCCTCCACGAGATGGAGAGGCGCCTCGGCCGAATTGACAAGGAAAAAGAGCAACGGGTGATAAACCTCCCCCCGAGCAGACCTCCATTCTCCCGCACCATCATGGAGGCCCCCATCCCAGAAAACTTCAAGCCGCCTCACCTCGATACGTATACCGGGGAGTCGGACCCCGCAGATCACATAGAGAGTTTCAAAACTCTCATGATGATCCACCATGCTTGAGACGCCCTCCTCTGCAAGATCTTCCCTGCCACGCTGAAGGGTCTGCGCGAGAATGGTACTCTCGACTCGCCCCAGCCTCCATCTTCTCATTCGATCAGTTCGAAGGGCTATTCCTTACTCATTTCGTGAGTAGCCGCCGAGCTGAGAAAACAAGTGTATCTCTGGTGACCCTCAACCAAGAAAAAGGTGAACGCCTAAGAGATTAATTTCGACGCTTCACCGCCGAAGCCCGATCCATTCCCTCCCTCAACCAGCCAGTAGCCTTTGCCGCATTCGAGCGCAACGTCACTAATGCCAACCTCAGGGCATCCCTTGCCAAGAAGCCTCCTCGGAACTTTTCAGAGCTCCTGCTTAGGTGGAAAAGTACATACGGGCGGAAGAGGCTTTCAACCCCCTTGCTCATGAGGAGACATCTTCCGGGAACAAACGGAAGAACACAAGTGAAGAGGAGTCCCAAAAATCCCAGAAGGACAGTAATGGCCAGTGCCGTTCGACTCCACGTTTTGAGAAGTTCACCCCCCTCATTGCTAATATATCAGAAGTCCTTATGGAGGTGGACAAGGAAGAACTACTTTGCGCTCCCCTAGAATGAATACCCCTGGCAAGAAGAGGAACAAAGATAAGTGGTGCCGCTTTCACAGGGACCACGGCCACGACACGAATGATTGTCGGGCTCTGAAGGAGGAGATCGAAGAACTCATACAGCGGGGGCACCTGACCAAGTTCGTCCAAAAAGAGGGGGCCGAGCTTCCCCCTTGAGGAGCCAACAAACGAACAGAAAGGCCCGCCAAGCTTCAAGACTCAGCTCCTCCCACCTTATTGTAGAAGTAGGATCTTGATTTTCAATAAGGCCGATGCTCGTAACTCGGCCAATAGCCTGTAATAATGGCTCGCCCTATTGAAGCGGCCACTTAATTTATCTCAATAAAACTTTACATTTTTCATTAAAAATCATTGCTCTTGCTTCTTCTCTATCTCTTCGAGTCACATCTACGACTCGTTAAATGGTGAGCTCGGAGTCCAGCTTCTTCTACATGGCTGCTCCCACAACTCACTAAGCTCTAACAACGAGTTCGGAGTCCAACACTTGGCTCGATTTCGCTTCAAATAACTTGCTCTTCAGCGATTTAGAAGTGGTTCGCCATTCGGAATTGCTCCCACAACCGTTGAATCTCTCTTAAATGACGAGTTTGGAGTCCAACACTTGGCTCGAGTCCGCTTCAAATAACTTGCTCTTAAGCGAGTTAGAAGTGGTTCGCCATTCGGAATTGCTCCCACAACCGTTGAATCCCTCTAACGACGAGTTCGGAGTCCAACACTTGGCTCGATTCCGCTTCAAATAACTTGCTCTTAAGCGAGTTAGAAGTGGTTCGCCATTCGAAACTGCTCCTACAACCGTTGATTCTCTCACTTAAAAAGCGAGTTCGGAGCTCACAACTCTGTCCTAGAGTTGCTCCTCAAACCTGTCTCCCAAATGGCTCTCTCCTAGAGCCAAGCTCTTCGCTCCGCTCGCCTCCAAAGCGGACCTCTTCTCAACAAGTTCGGAGCTCACAACTCTCTCCTAGAGTTGCTCCTCAAACTTGCCTCCTAAATGGCTCTCTCCCAGAGCCAAGCTCTTCACTCCGCTCACCCCCGAAGCGAACATCTTCTCAACAAGTTCGGAGCTCACAACTCTCTCCTAGAGTTGCTCCTTAAACTTGTCTTCCAAATAGATCTCCCTCAGAGCCGAGCTCTTCGCTCAGCTCGCCTCCGAAGCGGACCTCTTCTTAATGAGTCCGGAGCTCACAACTCTCTCCTAGAGTTCCTCCTCACACTCGTCTCACAAATGGCTCTCTTTTAGAGCCAAGCTCTTCGCTCCGCTCGCCTCCAAAGCGGACCTCTTCTCAACAAGTTCGGAGCTCACAACTATCTCCTAGAGTTGCTCCTCAAACTTGCCTCCCAAATGGCTCTCTCCCAGAGCCAAGCTCTTCACTCTGCTCACCCCCAAAGCGGACCTCTTCTCAACAAGTTCGGAGCTCACAACTCTCTCCTAGAGTTGCTCCTTAAACTTGTCTTCCAAATGGCTCTCCCCCAGAGCCGAGCTCTTCGCTCCGCTCGCCTCCGAAGCGGACCTCTTCTCAACGGGTCCGGAGCTCACAACTCTCTCCTAGAGTTCCTCCTCACACTCGTCTCACAAATGGCTCTCTTTTAGAGTCAAGCTCTTCACTCCGCTCACCACCGAAGCGGGCCTCTTCTCAACGAATTCGGAGCTCACAACTCTCTCCTAGAGCTCCAACTCACACTCGTCTCACAAATGGCTCTCTCTTAGAGTCAAGCTCTTCGCTCCGCTCGCCTCCGAAGCGGACCTCTTTTCAACGAGTCCGGAGCTCACAACTCTCTCCTAGAGTTCCTCCTCACAATCGTCTCACAGATGGCTCTCTCTTAGAGTCAAGCTCTTTGCTCCGCTTGCCTCCGAAGCGGACCTCTTCTCAACGAGTTCGGAGCTCACAACTCTCTCCTAGAGTTCCCCCTCACACTCGTCTCCCAAATGGCTCTCTTCTAAAGCCAAGCTCTTCGCTCTGCCCACCTCAAAGGATGGGTCTTCCCGCGGCTCTTACGTGGGTCTTCCCACATCTTCTCCGCCCCTAGGAGTGGAGCTCCTCTTCAAAAATCCCCAAGACCAAAACTCTCCTCAACCTCATGAATACAAGGATGATTGCCTGGCTATTTTGACCATGAAGGAGGGTGAATCTTCATCTCACTCCTAAAGAGAAGTTGTGGATCTTCGAATTAGCTTCGAAACAAGGGGTCGCACGCCCCGAGTCGACCTCCGTAGCACTGGGAACATCGAGAAGAACTCTCTATGGACCTCGGCACAAGCTGACGAGTATTCTTGACACCGACCATGTTACATGGAAAAATTGAACTTCGGCACCCCTTCGCCGAGCATTCTTGACACCGACCATGTTACATGGAAAAATTGAACTTCGGCACAAGCTGCCGTGCGTTCTTGCCACCGACCATGTTACATGGAAAAATTGGACCTCGGCACCCCTTCGCCGAACTCTCTTGGCACCGACCCTCAAACATGGAAAAAACTCACTCCGCACTTCAGCAAAGACTCTCCGAACCCCTTCTTTACATATGTCGCCACGCCGAGGTATCACTGCACCTCGGCAGGAGACTCCGAACCCCCCTGGACTTCGGCCTCCTTCTTAACACATATTTGGCGGGGGTCGACAACGTCGTCGAAGCAACTTGCCATCAGAGCTCAAATAAGAAAAATTCTTTACCTCGGAATTCGTGCTCAGATGCGGTCGACGGCTCAGATACAAGCAACCAAACAAACAACACAAAAAAAGGGGGGGGGGGGCTACAGGGTCGGGTTTGGACCCGTTAAGGACCAAACCCAAATCCTTTCTCTCTCCTCCCCTTCTTCTCCAGTGGTTTGGCGCCAAAAGCTGGAGATCAAAAACAAAAAAACGAAGCCGAGCTCCCCCCTCCGTCGCCGACTGCCTCTGACGCCAAGCTCACACTTCCATCTCCATCGAACTCATGGAGCTCAACCTACGTCCGAGCTCCAGACCTCGTCGACCGCAATCATCGCCGAGTTCCCCATCCCGAGCCTTAACCCATCGCCATGGCGTCGACGAGCTCCATCCTTCACGAAGCTTCACCGTCGATGTCGAGCGCTTCATCACGCTCGCTTCCCCCTCATCGAGCTCAACCTACCTCCGAGCTCCGACTCCGCCACCTCTCCTCACAGAGCTCCGAACCCATCGAACCGAGCTCACGACTCCACCTCCGTCGAGCTTCGCTGCTGAACTTCACGAGCTCCCTTTCTCGCCAGCTACCTCCTCACAGAGCTCCGAACCCATTCGTCACTGAGCTCTACGCCACTTCAGCCGAAGCCCCAAGCTCTTCTTCTTCACCACTTCCTCTGAGCTCTACTCCCCCAAGCTCTATCGAGCTCTTCTCCAATGCCGAGCTCGCCCAACCTCGCTGGCCACCACGCTCGAACTCGTCACCTTCGAGCGCCTCGATCAAGGCTAGCGACGCTCCAGGTTCGCCAAGTTCCGCTCGCCGCTCAGGGTGCTCGAACGATGGGGACGAGCTCGGAGAACGGATCGAAGCAAGTTCGAAGGCGAAGAAGAAAGAAAGAAACAGAGCAAGAGGTGTATATAAAAAAAAAAGTCAACGGTTAACTTCGCCACGTGGCGTCCACATGGACTTCGGCCACTTTTTGCCGAGAGTTCTTGCCACCGGACATGTTACACCAAAAAAAATGACCTCCTCCCTCCTCCCGATGCGCACTCGCTTGATCGTGATCAACGCACACGATCGCACCACGTCACCAGGTAATATTTAATTAATTAATTTATTTACTTATTTATTTTAATTATTTAAAAAATCCGAAAAAATATTTAAAAATCGAAAAAAATTAATTAAAAATTCTAAAAATAATTATAAATTCAGAAAAATTATTTTAAAATTCTAAAAAAATATAATTATTTAATTAGAATAATTGATTAATATTTTCAATAATTAATTATTTAATTCGGAAAATGAATAAAAAATTCAAAAAATCAGAAAAAATTCAGAAAAAATTCAGAAAAATCTGAAAAAAATCACCAAAAATTCAGAAAATTCTGAGGTTATTTTTGGGTATTTTACAAGCCCAGAATAATACCATTACACCCCAAGCAAGATTCCAAACTTCTTTAAGAACACCGATAAAATCCCGTACGCCATTAGAACAACAAAACTACTCCTCAAAGACTGAAAAACTCAGTCTCTAGGAGTGGGGGGCTCATGATATGGCTAAAATTAGGATCAAATCGGGACCGTTCACATCGGACACGAATCTTAAAGCTCGGGGGTAAAACGGTAATTTCACCTACTAACGGGTCTGAAATGGGAACTGGGTCTTTCTTCACGATCCAATAACCCACGAACGGATCCACCTTAACTGGGTACGGGTCCCAACCCGAAACACACCCAGTCCAGCAAGATAAAATAAAGGTCTCTGATTAATCCTAATCAACGGCCCTGATTCACATCTATCTTTTCACTGGAGATTAGGGATTGCATTCCTTATCTGATTATGGGGATTATATTCCTTATCAGATCACGGGGATTACATTTCTAATCTGATCCTTAAGGCGACTATAAATACCTCCCATCCACCACCATTAAGGGGTAATCAATCTTTTGCTAGTTAACGCTCTTTCTTAATCATTTCTGGTTACTGACTTGAGCGTCGGAGGGTACGTCACCGGGGTCAAAGCTGGTGTCTCGCACTTTTTGCAGGTGAACGGCGGGAGTCAACGGTCAAACTCCGGTGGATCAGGTTTCAGGTTTGCTATTTAAGTTTTTCTAAGAATCCACAAATACTATCTGTTTACCCGTACACCAGATTTAGTGGTAACACATGATATATCGTCATTGCCACAACAACCTGAGTTTTATGGTTTGACAGAAATAATTTTTACTTTTGTAGGACTTGTAATAGTAATTTTGGAAATTCAATTTATAGCACGCACCTTATTTTCTTCTGGATTACAACTGCTGCGACGGAACCATAAGGGAGGATCGCCAGAGTCTTCGAGGTGGACGAGTATGACGAGGAGGAGATAGTGATTGGGCCTACTCTTGACTGAGTGGAGCGTCATGGATCCGATACCCATCCTCCAGGGCTTTGTTAGATGAACCTTTTTTATTATGTATGTACTTGTTATGTAGCTCTTTATTATGTCTAGACTTATTTGGATTTGTCCCACCATCCTATATATATTAGCGGTACTGTGTTTTATTTTTTGTTCACTGAACTCAATACATTGAGCCAATACTCAGAATTTGTTTTATTAACCTCTTATTAATGAGATAAGATAATCATATTTCAAATTTTCCCAAAAGAAAAACATAGAAGATTAATAGTGCATATTCCGATCTTTCTTGCAAGTTAATTAAGGCTGGTCTATCTCATGTGCTTGCATGACAAATATGTGATATCTTTTTTGAAAGCATATCTTAGAAAGGTACCCTGATTATAGACTTCGAGTTGTTCTTCACTTAAGAAATCATCTTTAATCTTTAATACTTTGGAGTAGTCAGAGTTTCCACTTGAATTATGATCAATCAGAGCAGAGGATAAGACTTGGATTCTCCACCACCACTAACAGTACCACCCTGTCAAAAGGCATGCAACTGCAGTTGTTGGTACAAAAGCATATGGAACATAATCCTTCTCACTTCTAGGATATCAATATCAAAATCAGATTGGATATTATAGAAGACCCCGCTATTAATTATGCTTAAAATTTTCTTACTGTTTTATGAAACATAATCCTTCTCACTTCTAGGATATCAATATCAAAATCAGATTGGATATTATAGAAGACCCCGTTATTACGCTTAAAATTTTCTGACTGTTAGTTATAAAACGGATATGAGGAAATTGCACTTATATTTTAATGCGTTCATCACCAATTTGTAATAGTCAAAACAAATAAATAAGACAAATGCCCAACTAACAGTGACCCGAGATCTAGATATGCACAATGATATGAATAAATATTTCAAAATTCCCATATAATAATTAAATAAAGTGCATATAACGAGAATCAAACTAGCTACGGTTCTGTGATACCATATAAAAGACTTTGTGATCACCACGCTAAAACTTTAAAGTTGTAGGAAAAATTAAGGAAACGACTGCACTTACATCTTAACTTAACAGATAATTAACTTCTAATTAAGGAGCTCGCTCTAAAGATCTTTTGGCCCCACAATCAACACCATTATCATCATGATCATAATATGTACATAAATAAAAAGGTTTCTGTAGTTCAGTAGATATTCTTCGAGATCTATTCAGTATGGTGCTCGAATCATAAAGTTTATTTGTTCCTTACTCTTTTGGAGCTTGCTTCCTTACTTGAATCACTGAACTATCGAATAATTAGTTTTGTGGGGGCAAAGTTGGTGTAAATTTGACCAAGTGTTTATACTGCCATTTTTTGGAATATTGTTTAAGCTGAGAAGAGCCCGGCCCAAAGGGTAGCCCATTTTCCAGTAGATATGTTTGGAAAAGGAGCGAAGGGAGCAAACGTGGCCCACCAGGATCGGGTAAGAATCAGGTCATCTTTTTGACTCCTATCAAAGCTTAAAAATCAAGAAACGCGGACAGTAATGTAATCAAGAAATCCTTCAAGGTTATTTTCTGACACATGAACTTTCTATATTTCAATAATTTTCTCCCTTTTTTTTGTGTGTTTATTTTGGATTGAAAAGTAACGAAATTGCCCTTTTTTATATAAAAATACTGCATAACTTTTACACTTTTAATTAATAAACTGTTACAAAATCTAGCACAACTCATAGTGCTAAAAGCAGAATTCACACACCACAAGCGACAGAAACTTTCCAAGAACTAGATGAACTACGAACAAGTCAACACAATAATGGCAAGATCTCACAAGAATACAATAATATGTAAAAATAACTAATACTTCTTATTCCCCAAGAAATACAAAGATTACAAAGATATTACAACTCTTAATCTCTCTCTCACCTTTGAAACACTTGGTACAACCCCTCTTGAAGTTGAACAATGATAACGGCTCACCAATTGTCTCATCTCTTCTCTTGAGATGGATATAAACCCTAAAGTCTACAACCACTTATATAGATATCAAGTAAACCCTAAAAGATAAATATAAATACAGCTTATTGGGCATTAAACTCGTCAGCCCAAATAACACACAGTGCCTTTGGGTCGGTCGACTGCAACGTGTCTCACCAACACCTCGAAGCATGACCGGTCGACCGTTCCCTTCTCTGCTGAACCATGTACACTCGAAGAATACTCAGCAGCCTTGGTCGGTCGACCGCAACCCTCCAGCTGCACTTATTCTACTTGCTGTTGTCTTCTCTAGCTGTCTTCGTCTTCTCCTATTTTTCTCCAACTTCAAGCACTCCATGCCTACATGTATTTGAGACTACAATCCTAACAATCTCCTATTTGGACCAAATACACAGTACTTCAAAGTTATAGTAATCTTACCTCACAGTATCTCTGTCAATCTCCCATTTTTATGGAAGACCAAAGTACTCACCACTCACATGAAGAGCACATCCGCCACTCCACCATGTGGAGTGCACCAACCACTCCTTATAAGCTCATGAAGGATGTGCTCCACCAACCGCATAGAGCACGAATACTGGAAAAACAACCCCCCGTGTCGAATTTTGTGTTACAAGACTCCCCAACTTGCAGAATCTCCATTAACACTAGACCTGGTTTAAAGCCTCTCAATCCACCCTCTGCACTAGAAGTCTTCATGGTCGACACATCCACGATATTCGCAGACTGTTCAACCCCTACAGTCTCATTTCGGTTATCCTCATCAACATTACCCCGTATATCGATACCAGTGCTCTTTAACTCACAAGATGACTTAAAATTTTGTCTGCCATATTGAAAAGTACCCTTATCGTAGCAACGTCCTGCTATCTAAGATCACTCTCGTGGCCAGTAGCTCACACTAAATTAGTAACCTTCCTTGAATTTTTATAACTGAAAGAATTCGGTTACTCCCTACACAACCTATTACTCGATTTCGTCTGAGAGTCAACTACAGGAGAAATGCCCCTCGCGTCTCTAAGAAAATACAATGTTTCCTCACGCTTTTCTTTTGCAATCATCCTTGAACATATAGCTATACGTCACTCCCCACTACTAACTATAGTAGACATATCCTCTTTGTTTAGCCTTCCTAACGAGTTAAGATTTTCTTTCAATTCTGGAACATGCATTGTCTCCCGTAAGATAACACTCTAATCATCATTGTCTTTCACGCGAATAGTATCAACCTCTCGTATATGACACATTTGACTGTTCCCCACGATCACGTCTTCAAAAGAACTCTCCTTGTAGTCATCAAACATCTCTCTCCTCGGAGTGTAATGAATAGAATCCCTCGAATCAATACACTAATCTCATGTGCCCAATCTGCCCTAGCTGATAAGCATAGCTCTTCAATTTTATCTGACACTACATTGGCTTCCTTTGGTTTGCCTTCCTCCAGCTTCTCTTGCCTCTACTTCATATAGGCCTTAGAACTGCGCATCATGTGACATCTCTTGTGACAATTCCAACACTCTAGTCCATGTCCACCATCACTGTCATCAGACCCACTCTCAGATGAACTGCTCTGATCCTTTCTTCTTCGTCTGATCTTAGATCTCACACGTCTTATTTCAACTGACATTGCGGAATCTCTAGAAGATGATGATGATGGAAATCCCCTATTTCTTATCATTCTCACCTCCTCGTTCAGAATGCTACTCACCACATCTTGTAGAGTCGTAAATCTGTCATAATGCATGTAATAGTTTGTTCCACAGTACCATAACTATCAGGCAAAATAGATAGAAGTAACAATGACTATTCCCTCTATGAAAACTTTAATCCTGCAGCTTTCATCTGGTTGTAACCATACAGTAATTGTTCACATGTTCTACTACTGAACCCTATTCCTTCAATTTCATTTAACCAATTTCCGACGGTTTCTCATACATATCCGTAAGAATCTTCATAACATTCTTTGTGGTCTTTGCCTTCGAGATATGAAGTAACGCCTTCTTACTCAGTCCCAACTGAATCTGTCCTAACGTCTTTTGATCTGAACGATTCCAGTTCACCAAGACCTTCGCATCTTTGTCTCCACCTTTCGACTTCTCATCAAATAACAGACCATCTAGATCTTTCTGACGAAGATACGCTATCATCTGAATCTTCCACATCGTAAAGTCACTCCCATCGAACCTTTTGTTCTTCGACTTACTATTGGCCATTTTGAACCTAGTGCTCTGATATCACTTGTTGCAGATTCTACCATAACTTGTAGTGCTAATAGCAAAACTCACCACCACAAGCAGTAGAAACTTTCCAAGAACTAGGTGAATCAAAAACAAGTCATCACAATAATAGCATTTTCTCATCTTTTCTCTTGAGATGGATACAACCGTAGAGTCTACAGTCAATTATATAGTCCTCAAGTAAACACTACAACACTAATCGTCTTTACCGACATTTTTTTCCACATTTACCGGGATTTTTAAATGCCACCGTAGATACCACCGGCATTTCATAAAACGCCGGTGCATGTATCGCTGAATCATGTGTCGCTGTATCTTCGGGACATTTACCAGTGTTTTTTACGAACGTCGGTAAAGGGTAAATCTACACCGGCATTTGAAAAATGCCACCGAAGGGGTGCTCCCGTTTGGGGTCCCGTTTTCAGCCACCACCTATACCGGCGTTTTAAAAAATGCCGGTGTAGGCTTATCTTGGCGTTTTAAAAAAGCTACCCCGGTGCTTGTAAAAACGCCGGGGTAGATATATATATATATATATTTTAAAAATAATTATGAAAAAAGGGCCTTCAGCACTAAAATATGAATGAAGCAAAACCAATTGCAAAACCAATTCTGAAAATCTTCAATCCCTAAAATATGAATGAAGCATAATAGTATAATATCATCAAATTGTAATCTCATAATGAAACATAATAATGTGATCTCATCACATTCATTACCAAAATATGGAGTTCAAAATATTGAGTTACAAAGAGTGAAAAAAAATATTTTCACTGTCAAATTCAGGCAAAGAAGATACTAACTGAGATGAAACTTATACTTTTATAATACTCATGAGATAACTATCAATTGAAACCACAACATAAGTTCAAACATGATTATTTGATCACTAGTCACTCCTCTGTAAATCATAGTATGCAACTTCAATTACATAATCCATCCCATCATCACTTAAAACCAATGAGAAAGAACAATCTCATTTTCAAACCCAAGCAACAAGCATGCATGAACATTATCTTAGAAACTGATAGTCATCTAGATATCATGATATAATTGTATATAAAGTTTAAATAAAAAAATTTCCATCACCAGTCACTCCTCAAAAAATCAGAGTGTGCAACTTCAGATACATGATCCATTTCATCTCCAAATTCAGACAAAAAAGCAACTCGTGAAGCTGCACTAACCTGAAGCATGAGTTTTAAATTATACAATCCAGTAACATACAAAAATCAATAACCTGAAGTAGTTTGTCTTCACTGCAAGAAAGATGAAGCTGGTTTATTAGATGAGAAAAATCATACAATCTAGTAAAACAATCCAATAACATACATTGAGTATGCCCAAAAGTTTGAGATAGAAACGTAACTCATGAGAAAGAGAGTAGCTCATGTTCATCGTCTATTTCTCTCTATTTGTCAAGTATAAGAAACGTAACTCATGAGAAAGAGAGTAGCTCATGGGTAAGGTCCCTTTTCCCACCGAATAAGTTACTTGCAATCTAACAAAGCAATTGACCTTTCTCACATTGTGAATCAATGTTTTTTGATAACTACATATGGAAATAATGTAAACCATAATGAACCACATACGGAAACTCCTAAGGGAAATAATGTAAAGATCAATTTTGTGTCTTACTCACCATACAATCTTTTCTTAAGGGAAAAAATTATTGTCTTAGTAGCTTGAAGGATGCTATAAGTACACCATGGAGAGTGCATAAAAACTTGACTCCTTGCCTATATGCATCATTTGCACTTGTCAAGTATGTTCCGTCTCTCTCCTATAATATGAAAGCCCAAACATAGGGTGTTCCAAAAACAAACAAACAAACAACACTCAAGACGTTAAGTTCATGATGCAATAACCACAAGTATCTAACTCCAGTCCAACCTAACCTAGTCGGTCTCTTACCTTCACTCACAACTTCACTTTGTGCTAGTATACAAAGCTCAAATGATCTCTTCTGTTTCGTTTCAATTAGACACTGTCTACATTTGCACACCTCCATCTCAACTAATCATACTATACATCCAAACATCCCCATAGACTACAACAAACCATCTAAATGAAGAAAGCTAATAGATTTTCCATAAACATCTTTCAACTAAAAAGCACATACAAAATCAAGAATCAACAATGCACAAATACCTACATGCTAAGAAGCACAAAGACATGATACAACACAATAACTTATACTAGAAAATCCCCGAAGTCCTACATTAATATAGACATTATCTTATCGAATATACGTATGTGACATGACATGACTTCCAAATACTACCGATAGAAGCGTCTGTGCTACAGAAACTAAACAACAACAAACAAACACATTAAAAATTTACGAATTGCGAAAAATCACCTTAACTCCATCTCATCCACCTTCTTCAAGTTCACCCCTTCCTCCCTCCTCCTCCTCCTCCACTCCTCCACATTTGCCTCAACCCCCTCCGCCCTCCTAACCACCTTCAAAACATGCGTATTCCTCTCCCACTCATTCTCCCTAACCCTAAACCCCTCCCATCTCCTAACCCTCTCCTCGAAATCGTCCGGTAACCCCAACTCCTGCCAAACCCTAAACACCGCTCTCATCGGCACCCTCCCCTCCCTGCTCATCATCGCCACCTTCCTCACCCTCTCCATCGCGTCCCCCTCCGCCGCCGCCGTCGCCGCAGCAGCAGACTCCTCCTTCACAATCTCCAACGCCGTTCATGTCAGCCCTAGGGTTGAGGAAGAATTGGAGGAGGGGAAGACGGTGAAGATGTGGGGGTATGTACGGACGAAGTGGTGGGCCCCCTTGGTGAGGCATAGGCGGTGGAGGGTGGGGCCGGGAGCGAGAAGGGAGAGGGGGAGGGAGCGGGAGGGGAAGGATGAATGAATTGGGGATCGATGGGGTAAATTTATTCCCAACGTCTACACCGGCATTTTAACCGAAAGCGCCGGTGTAGGATATACCAACACCGGCGTTTTCCAAAAAATGTTGTCGTATGTTACGATGATATTTTAGACCTTACATTCACCGACATTTATATAAAAAAATGCCGACGTATGTTATCCTACGGATGCGTTCGTTATAAAACGCCGGTGTATATCGTTCGGATTATCAGCCCCTTTCAGGGTCCGACTCTACCCCGACGCGAAGTACAAAACGCCGGGGAATAAATGCCGCTGTAGATTGTATATGTTGTAGTAAAATCCTAAAAGAAAAACACAAATACAACTTATTAAGCCTTAAACTCGTCAGCCCAAATAACATTCAGCGCGATGTCGGTCGACCGCAACGTGTCTTGCTAAAACCTCGAAGCATGACTGGTCGACTGCACAGTCGACCGTTCCCTTCTCTGTTGAACCATGTACACTCGAAGAATACTCAGCAGTCCTGGTTGGTCGACCGCAACCCTCCATCTGCACTTCTTCTAATTGCTGCTATCTTTGTCTTCTTCTCTTCTTCTCCAACTTCAAGTACTTCGTGCCTGCGTGTATTTAAAACCACAATCCTAACATAAACCACATAACGTTTGTACACATAATCAAGAAACTCTCTATCGTTAATGAATGAGGAGGTTTATGTGTCAAAAAATAACTTTACGGAATTTTTTTGTTTAAAATGCAATTGCTAGAGAGTTTTTTTTTCTGTCTCTCTGTTGTATAATACACTAGTGTCTAATTTCAATTAGGGTGTCTTTGACTCCATAAAACCAATCAAAATCTCGTGACATTAAAGTTTACAAATTCAAAGTATACCTAGAGACAGAATTATGCCAATGCAAAGTTGTTTTAATTAGCGATGTGGTCAAATTTTCCAGTCTCAAGTAGAAGGCGAGAATTTAGAATTCCAAAATTTTATCTCCGGCCTTGGCATTTAAATAGTTTATTTATGGCTAAATTATAAAAAATTATATCTTATACTTTCTGTTTTTTTTAAAAAAAACTATCATTATTATGTTTTATTATGCGTAACACCAAAATTTTTTTTAATTCACAAAAAACTATTCTGAATGAATAAAATACTCATCCGTTCATTTTCCTCCGTTTTTCACTTTTTTAGAAAATCTTTCATCTTTTCTTTTTCACTAATTTTCCTCCATTCTAACCCATTTAATCTTCTCCAAAATTTTTAAACACTAATTTCCTAACCCCAATTTCTTTTACAAATTCTAATTTCTCCAATCCTTATTTTACAAACTCAAAGGAAATTTGGGTTAGTGAAAGAAATTGGGTTTGTAAAATTCATAAAAGAAGATGAAATGAATTAGAATAGGGGATAAACGAGTGAGAAAGAAGATTTTTTTTAGGGGAGGGGGGGGGGGGGGGGGGGGGGGGATTTTTAAGTCATTCGGGTTAGTTTTCTGCGAATTAGAAAAATATTTTTGTGTTTACACATAATAAAGCATGGTTATGCTAGTTTTCTTAGAAGGTGTTGAGTTAGAATCTCATTCTAAGAATTTTTGTGGTTTCGGAGAATTCGGCTCACTACAAAATAAAGAGCAATAACTGGCGCAAATTCCCCGGCGTTTGGGGTATTTCGCCGGGGGTTTCCCCGGCGTTTATTAAAATGCGCCGGGGATTTTACAAATCCCCGGCGTTGGGAACGCCGGCCAATCCCCCCCCACCCCGCACTAAATTTCCCACTCCCCTCTCTCTTTTTTCACTCGCCCGCGCCATTCTTCCCTATCTCTCGCGCCTCTCCGAAAACCCTATCTCCAAAAACCCCCAATCTCTCCAGTAAAAAAAAAACCCAATCTCTCCAATCTCAATCTCTCCGATCTCCAATCTCCAATCTCTCCAATCTCTCCAGTAAAAAAAAAACCCAATCTCCAATCTTTCGGAAAACCCTATCTCCAATCTCCCGCGACTTCTTCGATCTCTCCGATCTCCAATCTTTCCGATCTCCAATCTCTCCGAAAACCCTATCTCTCCAATCTCCAATCTCTCCGAAAACCTAATCTTCGATTTCGTTCCTCTTCGATTTCGTCGCCGTTGGATTTTTCGTCACCGTTGGATTTCGTCCATCTCGATATCGTCGCCTGCCGCTTGCCGCCGTTGGATCTCGTCGCCGCCGCCGCCGCCGTGAAGATGGTGAGTTAGATTTCTATGCAATCTGCCAATATGGTGTGGATTTTTTTGTTGGTTTGGATCTTGAATTTTGTTGGTTAACGGTGTAGATTTTTGTTGATTTTGGTTGAATTTTGTTGTTTTATGGTATTGAATAACATGACAGTGATTAATCCCTTTTGTTATTGAATAACATGACAGTGAATGTTTATGCTATTCACAGTGAATGTTTATGCTATTGAATGTTTATGCTATTGAATAACATGAATGTTTATGCTATTGAATAACATGACAGTGATTAATCCCTTTTGTTTTCTAACAGATGTGTGCAGGTATTCATCACTCCGAGTAAGAGATACCACGTCGGAGGAGACAAGCTCTATTCAAACCGATGAGCTGTTTTCCGATCTAAAGGAGAAGGTATTAACCATCATCCTATTAAAGTGAACATTTTGTTACACTACTTTGTTTCATTCACAAGTTGATCCTTAACATGGTATGGTTTCAGTGAGATGCGATTGAGAACAAATCGACAATTTTTCTTTACGGAGGAGGTGCAATTGTCGCAATTAAGTTGTCATCCATTCTAGTCGGAGCCATCAACTCTGTCCCTCTGGTGCATACATTAACTTGTCGCTACCTACATTTACTTGAAAATTTTGTGATGTTCATGAAATAATCCTTTAGATTGTTATTGTAATATCTTGGAGCTAATTGAGAATCTTAGTTGCTTGATTATATAATCAAACAGTCTTAAATGAGCTTCCAACCAGTCTTAGGTTGAGCCTCGACTTTCCAGTCTTAGGTTGGCATGAGAGTCAATGGTATATGGAAACAATCATATAGTCTAATATACGAAGACTTCAAACTGTCCAATGTTTCACATATGCAACTAGAAAATAAAACTCATTAGTTGTAATTATTTTCAATAACATAGTTCATTTTTTGTTTACTTGTTCATAGTAATTATTGATATTACTAAGGTCAGGCAAATTCCAGTATGAATTATAAAATGCCTATTATTGATATTACAATAACAAGAAAGCCATGTGTAGTTTCTCAGTGTTAAATGCCTATTATTCCAGAATGAATTTTCTTCATTGCTTTAAGTCCCAAGTTTAAGAATGAAAGCCATGTGTAGTAACATGAATGTTTAAGCCAGAATGAATTTTCATTCCAGAATGAAAGCCATGTGTAGTAACATGAATGTTTAAGTCCCAAGTTTTATCAACCATCCACTAAAAATGGGGGATAAATAGGCATTATTGCACATGGGGTACTACTCTAGTTACAACTAGAGAGTTAGATTGTGTAATTCGTAGACAATTATTGATACATGAATCTCAACCACACCATTTAAATTTTTAATCTATATTTAAAGATTCAAAAAATAGGCGCACCATGCAAAGCTTGAGCAGGGATATGGGTTGGGCATTTTGTCAAACAGCTAGTTGATTACTTTATGAAGTTCGATTGCTTATTTCAAGCTGTTAGGATCCAAAACATTATAGTGAAGAGAGAATATTTACTGATGAGTATGATGAGACTACAACTTCTTAACCTGAGTTTTAAGTCATATTCTAAACTAGTAATTTTATTTATCTTAGTCTGCGATGTATAGTATGCCTGAATCTGCTGGGGGGTTCCAATCATTTGGTTGGAGCTAAAATTCTATGCATATCAGGTGTAAGAGGTTTCTGGATTAACTAGAATTAGGAGAGAAACTCTATTAAATAATTATAATTGTGTTTCAAAACAAGGATTGTACATTTGTTATCCTTATTTTAATTTATGACCCTGAGCAATCTTGGTTACTCCTCCATCTTCAAAAATATATTCTAAGATTCTTCACAAACAATCAAATGACAATGCCCTTTTCAATGCAGGTTGATGTAGGCAAGAGGCCAGTCACTGGCCTTCGTCTCTAGCATCTCCAGCATCTCTCGTCTCTAGCATCTCCAGGTTGATGTAGGCAACATGAAGAGAAGGGAAAAGAAGCAACAGGCTTGCAATCCACCTCCAGCATCTCTCCTCTCTTCCTCGAATCTTCGATCTTCATGACTTAAAGTGTACTATGTATATTGCTATCGGAGTTCTTCCAGTTGTCTATATTTTGAAGTTGAAAAAACTTTGAAAGATGTATATATAGTACTATGAATGAAAGATCTTTGTTTTATAAAAGTTTGAAGGAGCCTTTGTTTGATTATTTGTGAGTTTGAAGGAGTCTTTGTTTGATTATTTGATTATTTGTTTGATTATTTGTGGAGTAGTGGAGTTTGTGATAATTTGTGAGTTTCAATAATATGGTTATAATTCTATGGGTTTCATAATTTGTGGAGGAGTGGGAAGCAGGTATAAAACAGTGGGAAGCAGGAATTAAACATACCCCGGCGTTTACCAACGCCGGGGTATGTTCAATAACGGTAAGTATTTTTTAAAATTCAAAAGTACAACCCCGGCGTTTCTTAAACGTTGGGGATTCATCACAAAATGGCCGGCGTTCGTTTGCGCCGGGGATTCGAATAAGATTCCCCGGCAGCGGTATGGACGGCACTTGCGGCGGCGCTTCACAAAACGCCATGAACAATTCCCCGGCGTTTGTAAAGCGCCGGCCATTGTGGTTCAAAAGCGCCGGCCATTGTAGTACCTTTTGTAGTGGCTACAGGAGAACCAGGAACAGAGAGCTCTCCCATTTTTTCGCCGACTCTTTGGTATTAAGAATGTGGGTTTTAAGAACGAGTAATAAATGGTAGTTTCCTATAATTTAGCCATTTATTGATTAGCGAACAAATCCAAAATACTTTACTACCTTTTTGTCATGTTTATATCCATTGAATATTCTCAATAGTGAATTTTGATCACTTTTGTTACCATTTCATCAGAAGAGAAAATGCCTTGTTTTTAAGCACACCCAGTTGAGCTCATTTTGTCTCTCTTATTTTACTACTAATTTACCTCTTTTATGTTTGATTTTCAAGTAAAATGATAAAACAATGAAATTCACATATTAAAAATTTTATTCATGGATATTCTTAGTGAATTCTGCGAGCCAACAAGGCCACATCTACAGGAATACTACAATTTTTTTGAATAGGAGATTGTAGTGTGGCCTTGAATCCGAGAACTCTCTTTACCATACGAGATAATTTAGGGTGCGTTTGGATATCCAAATTTGGGGAAATTTTGCCTTTTGTGCAAATTTACAAATATGAAAATTTCCAGATTTCTTTGGCAATTACATCCCAAATCAACAAAAACTGATGTGGGCCTCACCCCACATCAGTTTTTCTGCAAAATTGGGCAAAATTTTCTCAAATTTGAATATCTAAACAGCCTCTTAGTAGTAAAAGAATGCTACATTGTTTAGCCAAAAATAAATATAAATAAATAAATAAAAATAAATAAAAAAATGCTACATTATATGCATTATTGTACTAATACATTATTGACATTCTACCCAAACTACCAAGTGCAGCTCGGCATGGAGAGTTAGGTTAACACATCAAAAAGTAGGCGCTACATCACCAATGGACAACAGCCCATGCCGGACCTTCTATAAAGAGGCCCTATCCCAAACTGGATCGTTTTAGATTCTTACTTGTTATCCTATGAGCATCCACACTTGTTTTTACCAAATTTGACAATTTAGCAAAACAAGAAATGAAAAAAATACAATGCATCTGCAGTCGTGGTTTGCTAAAATTTGACAATTGAGAAAATAAAAATGACGGACAAAACATCCGATCAAATTTTATGATTTTTAAAAAAAAATATTTTGCGCCACTTGGACTTTGATGCAATTTCTTTAACTTTGTGAGACTTGAAGTTAGATTTATATGAAAAAAATGGAGGGATTTGAACTTGGATTATTTTTTATTTTTAATTTTTTAAAAGAGATTGAGGGAAGGAACATGTTGTTCCATATGTTGCTTTTTTTTGTTTCTTTCTGTCCGACATACTTTTAAAAAAAAATCTGAAAAATATTATCGGATGATCCATTTTTAAAATGTATAAATTGAGGAGAAGAAACATCACGTTTCACCCCTTCTATTTTGACAATTGTCAAATCGTTTTTCAAATATAAGAAGAAACTATTTTCCAATTATCATATTATAGCAATATAAGAAACGCATGCCGTGCTTAATTTCTCAAAATATGAGAAAAATTGAAAAATAAGTAACAATTTTTAACCAGTCTTATTCTACTTCCGCAATTTCTAACCAGTCTAACCAGTCTTATTCTACTTCCGCAATTTCTAACCCTAAAACCTAATTGTCACTTAAAAAAATGTACAAAATAAATGTAAAAAAGTCTCATCATGCATGCAAATGCAATCCGTATAGAATTGACCGGCCGATAAACCGGAGGTAGCTGACCCTAACTCCTAGTCATGGTCATAGATTAGGGTTGGAAAGACCCATACTCCGAGAAAGGAAAGGAAACGCATCAAAGAAAAAGTGGGGCATTAGATGTGAAAGATCAAGTGAAAGAGAGGACAGATGGTGGGCCACCATCTTTGGTCAGCTCGTAGATTGAGCAGTTCAGTCAAACATAAAAGAGAGAGAAATTACAGCAACTTGGAAAAACTAGGAGTAAAGTAAGAAGAGAGAGAAGAGAGAGGAAAGAAGCATTGAAGATTATGCCCATCATAATGCCATCATAGCTTTCTTCTCTATCTGTCAGAGCAAGAAAGGGAGAGAAAAAGCAAGTTCCAACAAACAACTATCAATCATAAAGTAATGGATTACGAAATCATGCAAATGCAATATATTTATTTTACAAGTCTTGTCTGCTAGTCGCTCGCTCTCTCCATTTAATATGCCTTTCTCTTTCATCTCTTTAGTCAGTTCTCTCTTCTGACACAAGAGGGAAAAAGAAAAGCCATGTTGCCTTCAAACCCGAACATTAATGCTCTGCTTCTATCTAACCCACCAGATAGAAATCTGAACCACATAGCTAGGGTTACCTTTTGCTTGGAATAATCTTGTGGTTTTTTTACAAAGAGGTCCCATTCCCGGTCAAGATTTACAAGTTTTTGTGACTCATCCTAAGGGTCTGTTTAAGGGGTGTTTGGTATTGAGTATATAATGTTGCACGTATTATGCAACTCTAGTCAGTTACAAGAAAGACAACGAGTAAAGCATGATCATTGTACATGTCAATGAACAAAATAATGGCAAAGACATTTCTGTCATTACATATTTGAAGAAGTGCTCTGCCCAGGCCTTCATTTCTACTAGGGGGTGAGGGACGAGAGATGAGGGACGGAGGACGGGGGACGGGAACAAAGCCTGTTAACAGCCTGTGTTCGACCAAGTCATACACGTAGACCGGTTTGTCCATTAATGGTGTTGGAATTACTCTTAACTTTGATGATTGTACATGATTATTATTTCTTGGGATAATTTAATTCTCCTCATTTAAAATATGAAAACAAGCATATGCATCTACTATTTAAAAAACTTAAGAAATATCCCCTAATTTGGACGGAACCGTTAAAATTTTTGTTAAGTGAACTCACGTGCGTCACACGTGATATGTAAACCCACGGTATAAATGTATTTTAGCAAATACCCCCAATCAGAATGTGGAAACTAGTATATACCTCAACTATTTTAAATATATATATTTGGAATATTTTAACAAATGCTCTCATTCAAAATACAGAAACTAGAATATACCCCCACTATTTCAGTATTAGGTGTTGTGAAAAATATGAGTGTCATGTGCAGTTAGTCAGTCTGAACAACTTTTTCTCCTGTATTGATGATAACAATGTAACAGAAAGATGTTATATGTCAGATTTTGACCCCAAAAAATATAAAACTCATCATTTATTATAACAGATTGTTGTGCATCACCACTAGCTTGTGTACCATCATCTATTACAATAGATTGTGTGGTCTCCTGTTCCACTCTAAAATGTGCATCATCATTTTCATCATTTTCATTCACAATAGGTTCAACAGTAGCTTGTGTATTACTCATAGTCATAAATTCGTCGTTTATAAATAATTCGGCAAGATTTAATATTCGGAAATAAAAAAATTCAAAAAAATCGGAAAAAAATCGGCAAAAGTTCGGGATGAGCGAAATACAAAATTAATGCATCTAAGTAGTTAGTACTCATCACCTAAGTAAAAAATATATAAATACATAAATATTTCTTGTATAATTCGCTAAATTCACGAAATATTTATTTAATTAGTTATTTTCATAAATAATTAGCGAACTGGGGGAATTAAATGCAAACTTGCAAATAATTTGCGAATCTGTTTTGGAAAATTAAGACATGTTTGTGAATAATCTACGAATTTAACGAATTATTCACGAACTTTGTTAATATGGTATTACCTACTGTCACACTAGGTTGTGTATCATCTTCAACAACACCCAAGTTGAGATGTGGAAACAAAGTATTAATGCTAGCATTGATGGTTTTTTTGCCAAAACAATAAACACATATTATATAGTATTAAAAACCCTAAAACTGTTCTGCCCAAACTGGCGGTATTTCTTATTTTTTTAAAAAAATAGTGAGGGTATATGCTAGTTTCCACATTTGAATGAGGGCATTTGCTAAAATATCCTGAATATCCATTTTTTCAAATAGTAGGGGTATATGCTAGTTTCCACATTCTGAATGAGGGTATTTGCTAAAATATATTTTATCGTTGGTATTTAGGTCTTTTTACATATTACGCGTGACACATGTGAGTTCACTTAATCGAAATTTTAACGAATGCGTTCAAACTGAGGGTATTTTTTAGTTTTTTAAAATAGTGAAAGTATAGTTTTTATATTTTAAATGAAAGCATTTGTTAAATTATCCCTTATTTATTTGACCCATCAGTAGCTCCCACAGTGTAACAAATGCGACAGATTTGTTCGAGTACTAATTTAGTTGAAATTGCAACAAAATTACGGCCATTAGGTGGCATTAGTGGGACTGTGCATTCAGACAAAATGTTGACAATTCTTTTGCATCCCTCAACGATCAATCACAATATTGGGTTGACCAGTCAATGCCCATGTGTTCAATGTAGCTCTCAGAACTTATCTGTACATCCACATTAGGATTTTGTGACCGACACAAGTAACGCAAAAGAAAATATAGCTTGAGTTGTAGCTACCAATTGCATGAATTAAGAGAGTAGGTTTGATTATCATGCATGATAGTGATCGATGAATAGTTTTAGTGCATATATATGTTAAAATAGATGGATATACTTTCTCTATGTAGTGGGAGGATTTTTGTGCCATTTTGGGACCTCCTTTCTTAATTATGCCATGTTCTCTCGTTCGAGAGTGTAATGCATATTATATTTAGACTAGTACCTTCTTTAGGGAGTTTAGTGTTAAGACTTCAAGTGACATCCTGATTTACTTGAAAGAAAACAAAAACAGAGAATATAAATGATGATGTTTGTTTTTGGGACGTGGGAACAACAGGGGTGACTTCTTGTAATTTTATAGAAGAAAAATCGTAGTACTGGCGTCGGTCCGACCCCAATGAGCAGGACAGGCTCGGGAGTAAGAGCCGAGAGGTAGAGGCCAGGTGCTCGGCTCAGATCCAGCAGCTCTGATCTTCTGTATTTTGGTCTGGTAGCTCGGCAGGGCTCGATCTTATGTACCTGCACACTGCCTAGAAATACCGGGAGAAGTCCCTGCGACAGGCTCTGATGATCTAATCAGTCACTGAGAAAGAAACTGAGCAGTTAGGGTTCAGGTAGGGAGAGATTGATTACTTGCTGAAGTGAGGAGGGGGTCTGTTACTTATAGAAGGAGATAAACGGGTCTGGGATCTTAGCGGGCCGGGTCGGACCTGTTTGCCTGTGAGCCTGAGGCGGTTGGGGCCCGTTGGACTCCTGTTGATCTGATGATCAGGGAAGAGCAAAATCTAAGGAGATCTGATGGCCCAAATTGGGCCACGTCATCTATACCACATCATAAGCCCCCCACTCCTGGAGGGTTGTGTAAACCAGCAGTGGAGGAGTAGTTTGTCTATGTGGGAAGAGCGGAGGGGAGTATTTGGCGAAGATAAGCTTTTGAGTCCTTGAGGAGTGACTGGAGTCAGCACCAAGCCGATCAAAATACAGTCCGTGCCGAGGGCCGAGTTCGAACAGTCGAGCCCCGACCGCCGAATGCTGGGCCTGGCAGGACTGAGGAAAAGCCAGTGGATGGCTTGAAGTCAGTGTCGAGCGCCGAGCGCCGAGCCCGAAGAGACGAGCCTAGAGAGCCGAGCCCAGAGGGTCGAGCCTCGAGCGCCGAGTCCGAAGGGCCGAGCCTGGGTAAGATTGTAAGAAAGCCAGCAGGTAGCTAGGAGTCAGTGTCGAGCCCGGAGTGCCTAGCCTAGGGGTGCCAAGCACTGAGGGCCGAGCTTGGGTAAGACTATGAGAAAGCCAGCAGGTGGTTAGGTATCAATGCCGAGTGCCGAACCCCGAGCGCCGAGCCCGGTGGACCGAGCCTGGGCAAGACTATAAGAAAGCCAGCAAGTGGCTAGGATTCAGTGCCGAGCCCGGGGGTGCCGAGCACCGAGGGCCGAGCTTGGACGAGACTATGAGAAAACCAGCAGGTGGCTAGGAGTCAATGCCGAGCCCGGAGTGCCGAGCACCGAGGACCAAGCCTCGGCAAGACTGTGAGAAAGTCAATAGGTGGCTAGGAGTCAATGCCGAGCGCAGAGCCCCGAGCGCCGAGCCCGATGGGCTGAGCCTGGACAAGACTGTAAGAAAGCCAGCAGGTGGCTAGGAGTCAGTGCCGAGCCCGGAGTGCTGAGCACCGAGGGTCGAGCATGGAGGGCCGAGCCTGGACAAGACTGTGAGAAAGCCAGCAGGTGGCTAGGAGTCAATGCTGAGCGCTGAGTGCCGAACACCGAGCCCGATAGGCTGAGCCTGGGCAAGACTGTAAGAAAGCCAGCAGATGGCTAGGAGTCAGTGGCGAGCTCGGAGTGCCGAGGTGCCAAGCATCGAGGGCCGAGCTTGGATAAGACTGTGAAAAATTCAGTAGGTGGCTAGGAGGCAACGCCGAGCACCGAGCCCGATGGGCCGAGCCTGGGCAAGACTGTAAGAAAGCCAGCAGGTGGCTAGGAGTCAGTGTCGAGCACCGAGGGCCGAGCTTGTGCAAGACTGTGAAAGCCAGCAGGTGACCAGGAGTCAATGCCGAGCGTTGAGCCCCGAAAGCCAATCCCGGTGGGCCGAGCCTGGGAAATACTGAGAGAAAACCAGTAGGGGGCTTAGAGTCAGCCGAGCGTTGAGCACCGAGTGCCGAGTCCAAAGTGTCGAGCCTGGGATAGACTGTGTGAAAGCCAGTGGGTGGCTTGGAGTCAATGCCGAGTGCCAAGCTCCGAGCACCGAGCCCGGGGATGCCGAGCACTGAGGGCCGAGGCTGGAGGGCCAAGCCTGGAAAAGACTGTGAGAAAGCCAGCAGGTGGCTAGGAGTCAATGCCGAGCGTCGAGCCCCGAGCCCCGAACCCGGTGGGCCGAGCCTAGGCAAGACTATAAGAAAGCCAATAGGTCGCTAGGAGTCAATGTCGAGCGCAGAGCCCCGAGCACTGAGCCCGGTGGGCCGAGTCTGGGTAAGAATGTAGGAAAGCCAATAGGTGGCTAGGACTCAATGCCAAGAGTAGAGCCTCGAGCGCTGAACCCGGTGGGCCGAGCCTGGAAAAGACTGTAAGAAAGACAGCAAGTGGTTAGGAGTCAGTGCCGAGCCTGAAAAAGACTGTGGGAAAGTCAGTGGGTGGCTTGGAGTCAATGCCGAGCACCGAGTCCCGAGCACCGAGCTCGGAGTGCCGAGCCTGGAAAAGACTGTGGAAAATCCAGTGGGTGGCTTGGAGTCAATGCCGAGCACTGAGCCCCGAGCGCCGAGCCCGGGGGTGCCGAGCACCGAGGGCCGAGCCTGGGAAAGACTGTGAAAAATCCAACAGGTAGCTAGGAGTCAATGCCGAGCGCCGAGCCTGGTGAGTCGAGCCTGAGTAAAACTATAAGAAAGCCAGTAGGTGAGTAGGAGTCAATGCCCAGCGCAGAGCCCCGCGCACCGAGCCCGGTGGGCCGAGCCTGGGCAAGACTATAAAAAAGCCGGCAGGTGGCTAGGATTCAGTACCGAGCCAAGAGTGCCCAGCACCGAGAGCCGAGTCAGGACAAGACTGTAAGAAATCTAGCAGGTGGCTAGGAGTCAATGCCGAGCGCTGAGGGCCGAGCGCCTAGCCCGGTAGGCTGAGCTTGGGCAAGACTGTAAGAAAGCCAGCAGGTGGCTAGGAGTCAATGCCGAGCGCCGAGCCCCAAAAACCGAGCCCAGTTGGCCAAGCCTGGGCAAGACTTTAAGAAAGCCAGCATGTGTCTAGGATTCAGTGCCGAGCCCGGGGGTGCTGAGCACCAAGGACCGAGCCCGGAGGGTCGAGTCTGGGCGAGATTGTGAGAAAGCCACCAGGTGGCTAAGAGTCAGTGCCGAGCCGGAAGATGCCGAGCACCGAGGGCCGAGCCTGGGCGAGATTATGAGAAAGTCAGCAGGTGGCTAGGAGTCAATGCCGAGCGACGGGCCCCGAGTGCCAAGCATCGAGCCCCCTGCTTGGTGAAAGCTAAGGCGTGGCTCGAGGTCAATGCCGAGCGTCGAGCCCATACAGCTTGAGAAAGCTAAGGTGTGTCTCGAGTTCATTGCCGATCGTCGAGACCCCCCGCTTGGTGAAAGCTAGGGCATGGCCCGAGGTCAATACCGAGCGCCGAGCCCATACATCTTAAGAAACTATGGCATGGCTTGTGGTCATTGCCGAGCATTAAGTCTCCCTTCTTGGTGAAGGCTAGGGCGTGGCTTAATTTCAGTGCCGAGCACCGAATTTCGATTGCCGAGACCGGAGTGCCGAGCCTGGGAAAGACTGTGTGAAAGCCAGTGGGTGGCTTGGGGTCAATGCCGAGCGACGAGCCCCGAGCGCCAAGCCTGATTGGCCGAGCCTGGGCAACACTGAGAGAAAGCCAGTGAGTGGCTTGGAGCCACAACCAAGCGCCGAGTGCCGAGCCTGAAAAAGGCTGTGTGAAAGCCAGTGGGTGGCTTGGAGTCAGTGCCGAGCGCCGGGCCCCGAATGCCGAGCATCGAGCCCCCTGTTTGGTGAAAGCTAGGGTATGGCTCGAGGTCAATGCCGAGCATCGAGCCCATATAGCTTGAAAAAGGTAGGGCATGACTCGAGTTCATTGCCGAGCGTTGAGCCCCCCATACTTATTGAAAAAGCTCTAGGGTGGCTCGAAATCGCTACCGACCATCGAGCCCCAAAACTTGTTGGAAAAGTTAGGGGTGGCTCGAGGTCACCATCGAATGCCGAGCCCCCCATACTTGTTGGAAAATCTATGGGGTGGCTTAGAATTTCCACCGACCGTCGAGCCCCAAGCTTGTTGGAAAAGCTAGGTGTGGTTCGAGGTCACCACCGAGCGCCGAGCCCCAAAGCTTGTTGGAAAAGCTATAGGGTGGCTTGAGGTTGTTGCCGAGCGCCGAGCCCCTTATGTTTGTTGAAAAAGCTCTGGGGTGGATCGGAATTACTACCGACCGCAGAGCCCCAAGTTTGTTGGAAAAGCTAGGGGGTGGCTCGAGATCACCACCGAGCGCCGAGCCCCCTATACTTGTTGGAAAAGCTATGGGGTGACTCGGAATTGCTACCGACTGCCATGCCCCAAGCTCTCTAGAAAAGCTAGGGGGAGTTCGAGGTCACCACCGAGCGCCGAATGCCCCATACTTGTTGAAAAAGTTATGAGGTGGCTCGGAATTGCTACCGACTGCCGAGCTCCAAATTTGTTGGAAAAGTTAGGGGGTGGCTCGAGGTCACCACTGAGCGCCAAGCCCCTTATGCTTGTTGGAAAAGCTAGGGGGTGGCTCGGAATCACTACCGACAGTCGAGCCCCCCAGCTTGCTGAAAAAGCTAAGGAATGGCTCGAGGTCACTGCCGAGCGTTGAGCCCCCCAGCTTGCTAAAAAAGCTAGGGGATGGCTTGAGGTCACTGCCGAGCATCGAGCCCCCAAGCTTTCTATAAAGCTATGGAGACAGCTCGGGATCACTACTGACCGTTGGTCCCCCAAGCTTGCTGTAAAAGCTAGTGGGCGGCTTGAGGTCACTACCGAGTACCGAGCCCCAAAGCTTGCTGTAAAAGCTACGGGATGGCTCGGGATCGCTACCGACCGTTGAGCCCACCAACTTGCTGAAAAATCTAGGAGATGGCTTGAAATCACTGCCGAGCATCGAACCCCCTAGCTTGCTGTAAAAGCTAAGGAGATGGCTCGGGATCGCTACCGACCATCGAGCCCCCAAGCTTGCTGTAAAAGCTAGGGGTGGCTCGAGGTCACCACCGAGCGCCGAGCTCTCCATACTTGTTAGAAAAGCTACGGGGTGGCTCGGAATTGCCACCGACCATCGAACCCCAAGCTTGTTGGAAAAGCTAGGGGGTAGCTCGAGGTTACCACCGAGGGCCGAGCCCCAAAGCTTGTTGAAAAAGGTATGGGGTGGCTCGAGGTTACTGCCGAGCGCCGAGTCCCTTATGCTTGTTGAAAAGGCTCTAGAGTGGTTTGGAATTGCTACTGACCGCCGAGCCCCAAGCTTTTAGGAAAAGCTAGGGGGTGGCTCGAGGTAACCACCGAGCGCTGAATCCCCCTATACTTGTTGGAAAAGCTATGGGGTGCCTCGAAATTGCTACCGACTGCCGAGCTCCAAACTTGTTGGAAAAGCTAGGGGGTGGCTCGAGGTCACCACCGAGCGTCGTGCCCCCATACTTGTTAGAAAAGGTATGGGGTGGCTCAGAATTGCTTCTGACCGCCGAGCCCAATCTTGTTAGAAAAGTTAGGGGATGGCTCGAGGTCACCACCAAGAGCCAAGCCCCTTATACTTGTCGGAAAAGTTAGGGGTATCTTAGAATCGCTATCGACTGTTAAGCTCCCTAGCTTGCTGAAAAAGTTAGGGAATGGCTCGAGGTCACTACCGAGCGTAGAGCCCCCCAGCTTGCTGTAAAAGCTATGGGGACGACTCAGGATCGTTACCGACCGTCGAGCTCCTAATCTTGCTATAAAAGCTATGGGGACGGATCGAAATCACTACCGAGTGTCGAGCTCCTGTGCTCTTGTAAAAGAGTTAGGGTGTGGTTCGGGGTTATTGCCGAGCACATAGCCCATAGAGCTTGAGAAATCTAGGGTATGGCTCGAGGTCAATGCCGAATGTAGTACCCCTAGTGCCGAGCCTGTCGCTCTTGAGGAAAAAGGGAGCAGCTTGCTCGCTGCCCATGCCTAGCGACAAGGGCTTGAGAGGCTAAAAATTCTCCCGTAATGAGATGTAGCGCCCCGAATTTCTAATATAATAACTTAGAAAATACGTGGCACAATCCCAGCATCCACTTCAATGCAACAATAAACACAACCAACACCACTAAAATTTTTAACTTTTATTACAACAAACTTTTACAAATCACAGCGGAATTCAAAACAACTCAAACAATATTTTCTGTCATTTACAACTCAAATTATCTCAAAACTGCTTTTACAAATTTACACCAAACTCTTATAAATCAAATTTATCTCAATTATGCCCAAGCATCCAAACCTCCAAACTCTAAGCAACAACCTGCAACATGTGAGGCTAGAGATGATCCCTAACCCCCAAAACTAAAGGGGTTAGCCATAAATGGTGTGAGTGACATAAAACAATCAACATAATTTAATTGTTAAACATAAGGTCATCAACAACATGCATTAACCACAATGATAAATGAATGAGGAAAAGACAAGATGTAAAGCATGAAAATATCATAGGATGAAAACAACAAGTGCATCTAGTATAAAGGTCAAGTGTAGGAAAACTGGAAAACTCATGCATAAAACCAAGTCAAGAAAACACAATTTCTATATGCGGACTCTCTAATGCATACTTGTCGAAGTCTATGCATCCCATTCTACATAGGTTCGGTGCAAGCCCTTAACGTCTCCACATCATAGGGTTCAATCCCCACTATGCAACTAATCTTAACACGATGACTACTACGAGATAAAGATAAACTGTGAGAATTAGCCCATGCCTGATAATTCAGGAGATGGATCCCACATCTCAGGTATTTTACCTGGATAATTCAGGAGATCATCCCACATCTAGACATAGACACATCATCACATGATTACCCCATGTGCGTCGCCTCGACCTTGATAATTCAGGAGTTCAATCCCACATCTCAAGCAAACCACTTGGATAATTCAGGAGATATATCTCACATCTCAGGTAAATTACCTGGATAATTCAGGAGATAAATCCCACATCTCAAGATGGTTACTTGGATAATTCAGGAGATTAAATCTCTCATCTAAAGCCGTATTGAGGTGCATAACTCATGTTCCCGTTCATCATATCACCACTAGTGCCTGTCCTTATTATCTTTTGGGTTATTTAATTACTCAACGAATCTCCTAGAGTAGTGTACCCTACCAGACTAAAATCAAATCTGAATAACTGAAATGCCTCCATGGGCCTCAACAAAATAACTCAACAAATAACTCAATACCGGTATGCTAGGGTCACGTGCCTCTAGAGACTCAAAAGTCTAAACAAATTTCCACTAACAAGAGTGGCTCAACTGAATATCTTAAGATCAAATAATGAACTGAATATCTCAAAACCAAATACTGAACTGAATAAGGTATAGACTGATTTATCTGAAACCAATCATTCGAAATAACACTAAAGATTACAAACATCCCTCAGTACCAGTCGACTGTACAGTAGACCAGTCGACTGTCCCGAGGACAATATCCAATTTCACAAAAATATACTAAGTCATTTCAGTCGACTTAAAAGAGAATCGGTCGACTGACTAGAAGGGACTGAACAAAATAATCTCTCAACAGACCAGTCGACTGACAGCAGTCTAGGTCGACTGTCCAGAATAAATTTTACAAAATAAAGATCTCAGGACACCAGTCGACTTATACTGTAGTAAGTCGACTGTCCAGAGGAGAATATCTATAATTTTTACGAAAATAAACTAAGTAACATAAGTTGACTTATAAGAGTCATAAGTTGACTTACTAACAATATAAGATGGCTTATAGAAACATAAGGTGACTTACCAAAAACATAAGTAGACTTATAAAAACATAAGGTGACTTACCAAAAACATAAGTAGACTTATAAAAACATAAGGTGACTTACCAAAAACATAAGTTGACTTATAAAGTTCATAAGTAGACTTATAAAAACATAAGTCGACTTAAAAGAGACATAAGTCGACTTATAAGAACATAAGTCGACTCATAAAAATATAAGTCGACTTACCAGAGAGAAATTCCAGAAATCTTTAAGAAAATATTCTAAGTGTCATTAGTCGACTTGCAAATTCATAAGTCGACTTAAAATACAATATAAGTCGACTTAAAAGGTCATAAGTCGACTTACCAGAGAAAATCTAAGATAACTTTGAAAAATAACTTCTAAGTGTACCAGTCGACTGAAAAGGGGTCTAAGTCGACTGTCCAGAGCGGATTTTCAAGAAAACTAAAGATACAGCAGCTGGGTCGTACCAGTCGACTGATTAGTATACCAGTCGACTGTCGGCCTTCAGTCTGCAAGGTTTGGTTGTTCATGATAATCAAAATTAGGGTTTTCCAAAAGCAATTGTTGTTTACTAAAATAATTTGTATTTAGGTAAAATCGACAATCTCAAATAATCTCCATTATGGATACATTTCCTCAAATCAACCGTTATCTCAAAACTTAATTCTCATGTTCTAATCTCCAAATTCTTCCATTAGGATTTCTCAGTACTAAATATCTTTCACAACCATGATCAAAGTCTGATTTATAACCATGAGATCCAGATGTTCGTCATCCGATCTCAACATAATCAATTCTTAACATGCTTTCTGACAATATAATCTCATAATTCAAGATCTACTCAATATTCATGAGTTTCACAAACATGGTCCAAGCAATAACAATGGTTCATTCACATCACAATACAAGGATCATATCATTCATATAATGAAACAAAGCAAACGATGTCATTCACATAAATCAAAACAGCCAATTTCATATGATTCGCAAAATCAAACAACAACACAAACAATGTCACTCACCTTTGATTTTTAGAAGTATCCACGAAAAGGTCTTCCTTTTGCTAGATCCAAAAAATCCTCCTCCCGATCACCAAGAAAATAATATTTTAATAAATCTGGAGTTGTGCAGCGAATGACGGCTGCACACCCTCTTTTATACAGGCCGGGATTGAAAGGAATTAGGGTTTTGAAGTACTTTTGCAAAATAGTCCTTTTTCAATTTATTACTTCACATTTATAACATTTCTTAGTCAAAATAAGTTAAATAAATCAAAACTAAATAAAATCTTTTTACCACTAAGTTTTCCAACAACCCAGCACGGTCCAGAGATAAGAAAATCCCGGATTTACACTCAGGGTGGTGATTTTGCACATAAGCCCTCCCTTTTGTAATATTTGCAAATTCATCATAAAATATCCATAAAAATCCATAAAAATCCGAAATAATATATAGTAATACATATTATAGTTTCCAATAAAAATATTTGACTTATACCTTCCAGAAAATATTTGCACAAAGATCCAACATAAATTCTATATTTGCAAAAACACCCTTTTTGTTTAAATCTTCACCAAATCGATTTTAAATAAATTTTAAATATATTTAAATTCAAATAATGACCATGGAGAACCAAAATATCAGTAAAAACGAATTTTCATAGTTTATTTAAGATCCAAACAACTTTTTACATAAAAGCCCCTCTCTTTCGAGATATTTGTAAAAATAGTTTCTTTATTCAGAAAAATCCCAAAATTTAAAATACACTCCATAATAAGTATGAGAACTTATTAAAAATATAAAATTGTATATTTACACCAAAATTATTTGCACGTGTTTTGCACGTGTAAAAAGATAAATCTCTAGAAAATATTTATTAATTCTTTAGAAAATTATTTTAATTCATTTTCAAATATTTAAAATAATATTTGAAAATACGGGGTTCTACATCACTCCCTCCTTAGAAGAGTTCTGTCCTCAGAACTACTGCTAATGGGGTCCAAACAAACACATCGAGAAGGAATGAAAACTTATGGATAGAAACATGATTTAAAGAAATACAATCACACAAGGGAATGCATTTCAACAAAAGAAATACATCATGCAGAAGAAACACAATCGTACAAAGAATTCAGAAAATCAAACTTCCGCTGCGCAACTCTGATAACTGCCACCGGAAGCCATGCTGCCACAACTACTGAACTCCTGCATCCAACTCTGACCTTCCACATCTGCTTCTTCCTTCGAGGATTGGTGGCCACTCCCTCCTTAGAAAGGACATGACTAAGGATAACCACCGCAAGACCTTGCCTGGAAACACCTTAAACTCCACACTAAGACTAACAAGAATTGGGTGACACAATTGCATGCAAGAAATCAGTATCAAATAAAACTTTGGTCTTTATTCCATTAATCCAACTAAATCTTGTTACATGAAGAAAATACTCAATCTTCAATTATTCCAAATAGTAGTTTTATTTAATACAAAAGAATGAATTTCCAAGTTCTTGCACACACAAGTCACATTCCTGAGTTATCTGCATCCTCATCAGTCAATGCGGACTCTCGCCCCTTCCTCAGGTCCTTTCTTTTCCTTGCATTCTCTTTCTTTAGCTGCGGATAGATTTGTCGAATATGCCCTTCCTGGCCACAATGAAAACAAGTCTGCTTTGCCAACTTCGAACATGCTGATCTGTAGTGACTTGCCTGCTTGTAGTAAAAACAAGTCACTTCCTTAGTTGTCGAGGCCTTCTGCACTGGATTGCTGAGCTTGATTTGCTTTGCCGACTTCGGACACGTTGACCGGTAATGTCCTACCTCCTTGCAGCAATAACAAGTCACTTTCTTAGTTGCCGATACCTTCTGCACTGGGTCACTGAACTTGACTTTCTTCGCTGGGGATTCCTTTCCTTCCTGATCTGATGTTGGCCTCTTCCTCTTGAGAGACTCGTCCTGCTTGGTGGGATCAGCGTTAATAAACACCTGTCCAATCCTATAATTCCGATCTTGGTTCCGAATCTGCGCCAAATTAACTGCCATCAGCGCATCTAGAGTCTGATACACCTTGGTGAATTCAGCCTCGAGGTCAATTCCAGTTTCTCGAGAACTTCCAGATCCATCCTCATTGTTGTCCTCGTTCCGGGGTCTGGATGCAACCATACTGTTCACTACAAAACAAGGGTAAAGTTAGAGAGTCACACACACATTACACATTCACATCCATACCCTATGGCAAAACCATAACCATACCCCAAACCAAAACATCATGTTTCAAACGAGATGAAATATATGCTTAAGCACAAATGCAAACGAGAATGAGAAAATACCTATGTAGTATAGCAAATTTACATAAGGGATATATCATAAAATATACAATAATGTAGGAATTAAACGAATGTAAAATGACATGCATAGTGAGTATGTTGAAATATGTGGTACATATATAGAAATTTGTAGAATGTACATGTAGTAATCAAGAATGTAATGATAATAAATTTTGAGCAAAATATAAGTAGTGGGTGCACATAGTACACTCGAAAAGTATGACGCAACACATTTAATAAGTAGCTTTTAAATAGTGGAAAGAAATTATAACAAAAGCGGTCAACTATAAGTAATAATAAGGGTATCAAATATAAGGTGCAAATACATAATAAAGATTTAAATGTGCAGAAATATATCATATTTATATGAGTAAAATATTGCAATCAAGTTTAAATGCTCCAAAATAAATAATACAAAATAATGGAAAATATGGTGTTGAAAAATCCAAGTATATATAATAAATTGAAAGTAAATATGCAAAACAAAATTTATAGTATAGCAAGACAATAATGAAAGGAAATAGAAGTAGCAATAATATCTTAACACGTAGTAATTCAAAACTTTAATGTAATATGTAAAAGTAATATCAAAGTATACGAGTAATAAAATGCACATGAAAGTAAGATAAATAAGACGTCAAGAAAGAAATGGGTAAGAGTCGCAAAATAAAGTGAGCTTGTGATATGCTAAAGGATGCACTATTGAATTACAGCAAAAGTTGCCACATAATAACTTGAACAAAAGAATAGGAAGTAAACCAATAGCAAAGTCAAAGAAACAGTTTTAAAAGAAAACAAAACGATTGGTAAAAGTTTAATGTTTGCACTCATGAATAGAAATATTATAAACTCGGTTGGAGATATAGAAAAAGAAATAAATTCAGTTGCTGTCAATAGAGAAAACCGAATAAAAGTAAAATAAGTTAATTCCACAAAAGTTATTTGGTAAGTAAACAAACATAAAACAGTAAGAGTGATAGGATACAAGAGTGAGCACAAAATTGAGGTGTACAAAATATACAAAAGGGCAAATAATTTAAAAGTATCTAGCGGAAGATAATTAAATTTTATAACTAGGAATAAATAGGTAAATGAAAATTTCTATGGCGAAAATCATATATTCCAGAAATTATATGCAGTGGGTAAGATAACAAAACATATTGTAGATTATGAATAAGTAAAATAGAAATTATATAAGTTGAAAGGGTGACACCTTACATAAATAAATATCAATTACACCAAGCGAACAAGAGATGTCAAAAACAGCTAGTGAGGAAATAATTGCTTATGCAAAAATAATCAATATACTTGCGATAAAAGATTTCATTCAAGTCTAAGTATACAAACAGCCTAAATCTCATTACAGGTCTTCATGACCAAACAATCAAATCACACACATCAGATGTCCACCAGGGTACTCACACTTTCAATGTCCACCTAGGTACTCACGCTCTAGTGTCCACACCTAGGTTGGTTTTCATACTATGTCTATTATTACTATTGAAGCATGCTCTGATACCAATCTGTAGTGCCCCGAATTTCTAATATAATAACTTAGAAAATACGTGGCATAATCCCAGCATCTACTTCAATGCAACAATAAACACAACCAACACCACTAAAATTTTTAACTTTTATTACAACAAACTTTTACAAATCACAGCGGAATTCAAAACAACTCAAACAATATTTTCTGTCATTTACAACTCAAATTATCTCAAAACTGCTTTTACAAATTTACACCAAACTCTTATAAATCAAATTTATCTCAATTATGCCCAAGCATCCAAACCTCCAAACTCTAAGCAACAACCTGCAACATGTGAGGCTAGAGATGATCCCTAACCCCCAAAACTAAAGGGGTTAGCCATAAATGGTGTGAGTGACATAAAACAATCAACATAATTTAATTGTTAAACATAAGGTCATCAACAACATGCATTAACCACAATGATAAATGAATGAGGAAAAGACAAGATGTAAAGCATGAAAACATCATAGGATGAAAACAACAAGTGCATCTAGTATAAAGGTCAAGTGTAGGAAAACTGGAAAACTCATGCATAAAACCAAGTCAAGAAAACACAATTTCTATATGCGGATTCTCTAATGCATACTTGTCGGAGTCTATGCATCCCATTCTACATAGATTCGGTGCAAGCCCTTAACGTCTCCACATCATAGGATTCAATCCCCACTATGCAACTAATCTTAACACGATGACTACTACGAGATAAAGATAAACTGTGAGAATTAGCCCATACCTGATAATTCAGGAGATGGATCCCACATCTCAGGTATTTTACCTGGATAATTCAGGAGATCATCCCACATCTAGACATAGATACATCATCACATGATTACCCCATGTGCGTCGCCTCGACCTTGATAATTCAGGAGTTCAATCCCACATCTCAAGCAAACCACTTGGATAATTCAGGAGATATATCTCACATCTCAGGTAAATTACCTGGATAATTCAGGAGATAAATCCCACATCTCAAGATGGTTACTTGGATAATTCAGGAGATTAAATCTCTCATCTAAAGCCGTATTGAGGTGCATAACTCATGTTCCCGTTCATCATATCACCACTAGTGCTTGTCCTTATTATCTTTTGGGTTATTTAATTACTCAACGAATCTCCTAGAGTAGTGTACCCTACCGGACTAAAATCAAATCTGAATAACTGAAATGCCTCCATGGGCCTCAACAAAATAACTCAACAAATAACTCAATACCGGTATGCTAGGGTCACGTGCCTCTAGAGACTCAAAAGTCCTAACAAATTTCCACTAACAAGAGTGGCTCAACTGAATATCTTAAGATCAAATAATGAACTAAATATCTCAAAACCAAATACTGAACTGAATAAGGTATAGACTGATTTATCTGAAACCAATCATTCGAAATAACACTAAAGATTACAAACATCCCTCAGTACCAGTCGACTGTACAGTAGACCAGTCGACTGCCCCGAGGACAATATCCAATTTCACAAAAATATACTAAGTCATTTCAGTCGACTTAAAAGAGAATCGGTCGACTGACCAGAAGGGACTGAACAAAATAATCTCTCAACAGACCAGTCGACTGACAGCAGTCTAGGTCGACTGTCCAGAACAAATTTTACAAAATAAAGACCTCAGGATACCAGTCGACTTATACTGTAGTAAGTCGACTGTCCAGAGGAGAATATCTATAATTTTTACGAAAATAAACTAAGTAACATAAGTTGACTTATAAGAGTCATAAGTTGACTTACTAACAATATAAGATGGCTTATAGAAACATAAGGTGACTTACCAAAAACATAAGTAGACTTATAAAAACATAAGGTGACTTACCAAAAACATAAGTAGACTTATAAAAACATAAGGTGACTTACCAAAAACATAAGTTGACTTATAAAGTTCATAAGTAGACTTATAAAAACATAAGTCGACTTAAAAGAGACATAAGTCGACTTATAAGAACATAAGTCGACTCATAAAAATATAAGTCGACTTACCAGAGAGAAATTCCAGAAATCTTTAAGAAAATATTCTAAGTGTCATTAGTCGACTTGCAAAGTCATAAGTCGACTTAAAATACAATATAAGTCGACTTAAAAGGTCATAAGTCGACTTACCAGAGAAAATCTAAGATAACTTTGAAAAATAACTTCTAAGTGTACCAGTCGACTGAAAAGGGGTCTAAGTCGACTGTCCAGAGCGGATTTTCAAGAAAACTAAAGATACAGCAGCTGGGTCGTACCAGTCGACTGATTAGTATACCAGTCGACTGTCGGCCTTCAGTCTGCAAGGTTTGGTTGTTCATGATAATCAAAATTAGGGTTTTCCAAAAGCAATTGTTGTTTACTAAAATAATTTGTATTTAGGTAAAATCGACAATCTCAAATAATCTCCATTATGGATACATTTCCTCAAATCAACCGTTATCTCAAAACTTAATTCTCATGTTCTAATCTCCAAATTCTTCCATTAGGATTTCTCAGTACTAAATATCTTTCACAACCATGATCAAAGTCTGATTTATAACCATGAGATCCAGATGTTCGTCATCCGATCTCAACATAATCAATTCTTAACATGCTTTCTGACAATATAATCTCATAATTCAAGATCTACTCAATATTCATGAGTTTCACAAACATGGTCCAAGCAATAACAATGGTTCATTCACATCACAATACAAGGATCATATCATTCATATAATGAAACAAAGCAAACGATGTCATTCACATAAATCAAAACAGCCAATTTCATATCATTCGCAAAATCAAACAACAACACAAACAATGTCACTCACCTTTGATTTTTAGAAGTATCCACGAAAAGGTCTTCCTTTTGCTAGATCCAAAAAATCCTCCTCCCGATCACCAAGAAAATAATATTTTAATAAATCTGGAGTTGTGCAGCGAATGACGGCTGCACACCCTCTTTTATACAGGCCGGAATTGAAAGGAATTAGGGTTTTGAAGTACTTTTGCAAAATAGTCCTTTTTCAATTTATTACTTCACATTTATAACCTTTCTTAGTCAAAATAAGTTAAATAAATCAAAACTAAATAAAATCTTTTTACCACTAAGTTTTCCAACAACCCAGCACGGTCCAGAGATAAGAAAATCCCGAATTTACACTCAGGGTGGTGATTTTGCACATAAGCCCTCCCTTTTGTAATATTTGCAAATTCATCATAAAATATCCATAAAAATCCATAAAAATCCGAAATAATATATAGTAATACATATTATAGTTTCCAATAAAAATATTTGACTTTTACCTTCCAGAAAATATTTGCACAAAGATCCAACATAAATTCTATATTTGCAAAAACACCCTTTTTGTTTAAATCTTCACCAAATCGATTTTAAATAAATTTCAGATATATTTAAATTCAAATGATGACCATGGAGAACCAAAATATCAGTAAAAATGAATTTTAATAGTTTATTTAAGATCCAAACGACTTTTTACATAAAAGCCCCTCTCTTTCGAGATATTTGTAAAAATAGTTTCTTTATTCAGAAAAATTCCAAAATTTAAAATACACTCCATAATAAGTATGAGAACTTATTAAAAATATAAAATTGTATATTTACACCAAAATTATTTGCACGTGTTTCGCACGTGTAAAAAGATAAATCTCTAGAAAATATTATTAATTCTTTAGAAAATCATTTTAATTCATTTCCAAATATTTAAAATAATATTTGAAAATATGGGGTTCTACATGAGAAGTCCGAGCCGAGCGACAAGGACTTGAGAGACTAAAAATTCTCCCGTAGTGAGAAGTCCGAGCCAATAGGCAAGGGCTTGAGAGGCTAAAAAGTCTTCCGTAGTGAAAAGTCCGAGCCAATAGGTAAGGGCTTGAGAGGCTGAGAAGTCTTCCGTTGTGAGAAGTCCGAGCCGAGCGGCAAGAACTTGAGAGGCTGAGAAGTCCCCCATAATGAGAAGTCCGAGCCGAGCCGCAAAGACTTGAGAGGCTTAGAACTCTCTCGTAGTGAGAAGTCCGAGCCGAGCGACAAGGACTTGAAAGGCTGAGAAGTCCCCTCTAATGAGAAGTCCGAGTCAATAGGCAAGGGCTTGGGAGGATGAAAAGTCTCCTGTCGTGAGAAGTTTGAGCCGAGCGGCAAGGACTTGAGAGGCTGAGAAGTCCCCCGTAATGAGAAGTCCGAGCCAATAGGCAAGGGCTTGAGAGGCTGAAAATTCTCCCATTGTGAGAAGTCCGAGCTGAGCGGCAAGAGCTTGAGAGGCTGAGAAGTCTCTCGTAATGAGAAGTCCGAGCCGAGCGGCAAGGGCTTGAGAGGCTGAGAAGTCTCCCGTAGTAAAAAATCTGAGCCGAGCGGCAAGGACTTAAGAGGCTTAGAAGTCTCTCGTAGTGAAAAGTCCGAGCCAATAGGTAAGGGCATGAGAGGCTGAGAAGTCTCTCGTTGATGGAGCATCTTTTTTGCTGCTCGTGCCGAGCGCCAAGCGTGGCTCAGTACACATTGAACATAGGATTCATACAATTCAAAGTTTACTAGTTGGCTGAGTTGTTTGGCTACCGACGGCTAGCGCTTACTACAACAGTTTACAAAAATTTTGCAGGTACACCCCTAGGGTGCTTCGTAGAACTTGATTAGTTGTTTGGCATTCCATGTTCTTGGTCGCCTTTGAAGCTTACTTTGACCGAGCTACCATTGTCGACAAGGGTGCAGTGGATTTCATGGTTTGCCGTGAGGGGAGTGAACCACTCAAATCGAGGGACTGGAGGTGGTTTCTTCGGACCAGGAGCGTCCTTCAAGGCCTTCTTCGTGGGCTCGAAGCCTTCGGCCCTCTTTCCCTTTGTGGGCGATTCCTTTGCTCCCTCGGATGGAGAGCCTCCTCGACTAGGATGTATTTATCGACCCGATACAAGAGGTCGGGAAAGTCGACCGGGGGTCTCTTCGCCAGGGAAGCTTTGAGTTGAGGATGTCGAAAATTGTGTCTGAAGGTGGCCGAGGCGACCCCGGCATCAAGAGAGGAAATAGCTCGGGCTTCATTAGTGAATCTTCTAACAAAGTCCCAGAGGGACTCATTCTACTTCTACTTTAGGTCCAGGAGGGAAGCACTAGACTTCTCGACTGGTTATGAAGTGGGCCAGGAAGTTTGTTTCGAATTGGTCGAATGAAAAGACCGAGCCAGAGGTGACCTTTGAGAACCATTCCTGAACCGGACCTCGAAGGATAGCAGGGTAGGCACGGCAGAGGAGGGGATCCGCAGCACTGTGAATCATCATGAGGGTCTTAAACTCCTTCATGTGATCAGCGGGATCACCCTCGCCGTTGTAGATCTCGAACTGGGGAGGCCTGAAATTTTGGGGAATCTCGAATTCCAAGATTTGGAGGAGAATTAGGGTCCGGTCGGTCGATGACCATGATCCGGCATTGGTCCGCCCACGTCGAGATGGGCGAGGCGGTCTCCATTTCTTGTAAACGCTGGAGGACGGCATTTTCTTGTTCCAGGGGGCGGGTCGGTCGGTAGGATTTGCCGCCCCTTGCTTCTGACCGAGGATCAGAGCTGTTGCAGACCTCGGTTCCCTGACTACCTCAGATGGCTTGGAGGACCTTGTCCTGAAAAATTTGGAACTTGGCCCTCGTGACGGGGACTTGTCCCACCGGGTCCTGCAAGGGCGAAGGTCCACAGGGCGAGCAACTGTGTTCTGGATCGCGCTCTGGGACCGCCATCTACGATGGTTCGGGACCAAATTGGAAGCGACCTCTCCCCTTGTGCGACTGGCCTATCGATCCGAAATGACGCATCGCAGATCGGTCGCGTTCGAATGAGAAGCACCCGGCCCACATCCGTCCGCGCCGTGGACCCGTGTTCGGTTGAAACCCTTGGCGTCCGCGCAGCTTTGATGTGTGGGGTCCGGAAGTCGTGCCGATGTGACGGTCCTTCTGGTTCTGGGAGCCATGGGAGAGCTCGGATCTGGGATGATGTCCCTGGCAGGGCTCAGACGGGCGACAGTACAAAAGAGTTCCCACAGACGACGCCTACCTGATGCTGTTTGTTTTTGGGGTGTGGGGACAATAGGTGGGAGTTCTTGTAATTTTGTGGAAGGGAAACCTAGTTCTGGCATCGGTCCGACCCAGGGGAGCGGGATAGGCTCGGGAGTAAGAGCCAAGAGGTAGAGGCCAGGTGCTCGGCTCGGATCCAGCAGCTCGGCTCGGATCTGGTATCTCGGTAGGGCTCGGTCTTCTGTACCTACACACTGCCTAGAAACACCGGGAGAAGTCCCGGTGACAGGCCCTCCGGCGATCTAGTCAATTACTGAGAAAGAGACTGGGCAACTAGGGTTCAGGTGGGGAGAGATTGATTACCTGCTGAAGTGAGGAGGGGGTCTGGTACTTATAGGCAGAGGTAAACGGGTCTGGAGGGCCGAGTCGGACTCGTTTGCCTGTAGGCCTGAGGTGGTTGGGGTCCGTTGGACTCCTTTTGACCTGATGATCGGGGAAGAGCGAAATCTGAGGAGATTTGATGGTCCAAATTGGACCACGTTATCTATACCACATCAATAAAGTAAGGAGATCCATATTCTGTTGAAGAGATTACATGTTTACATTTCACATGGTATGCCAGAGAAACGCATTTAATTTACATGATCTTCTCAAAATAAAGCTTATTTTGTCTTAGCTTTTCAATTTCAACCAAATAGACAATTTTCTTTCGAAATGCATAACTGTTGCTGCTTTATTTTGGAGTGGGAGCAGTAAGATGAGTTCTTTTTTTTAGTAAGAAACTGATAATCTAGACTGTCAATCAGACTTGAATTTATGATGGATGAAGTCTCCTTGATCTGAGTTTAAACCGTTGAGTGCGCTTGGATCTGGATCGGACGACTGAAAGATCATCGACGAACTTGCAAAAAGTTTGAACACCAGGGTTGCCCCCGGTGAAAGACTCTCCGACCCTCAAGTCAGTAACTCAGAAAAAGACTAGATATTTTTGTGGCAAAAAGATTGATTACGTGACTTTGATGAACGTGGCGAGAGGATATTTATAGCCTATGGTTAGTTCCACAGATAGACTTAAAAAATTATTTTTTAGTATTAAACTCCAAATTCACATGATGATGAGATAGATTAAGTTAATCACTCAATTAAATATAGATGATTTGATTACCAGCTTTTAATTAGCTGAGTCTCCTCTTATTGAGCTATATGACAACCCAATCTTATAAGCCTATTTCACTGTTTGAGTTGATAGGCCTGAAAGTGACCCAAGTTCCTCTTACGGGCGTGTACTTGGTGAAATTACCATTATGTCCCTGAAAAGCTTTAAGATGTGTGTCTGAATCTTACAGCCCCGACTCATTGAATTTTTTCCCAATATCGGTAACTTATAAGTAATTTTTCATTGAAAAATAAGATAATTAAAATTTGATGAGGTTATGCAAAAGCTGATTTAGCTCCTTTTTTCTCAGAACAAACTACTCACCATTTTCTAATTTTAATTTGAAGATATTAATTAATCCCTCCGTTACAAAATATAAGTCTTTTAAACGTTTTTTTTGGGGTTCCAATGTAAGTGATTCACGTTCTCCAACGTAATATCTTTATACTCTTAATCTCTCACTAATTAATTTTTAACCAAGTTACCAATTTCATCTTTGAGAGCTTAATGTTAAAATAACGAATATAATAATCAAATAAAAGAGTATTTTATAAAAACACTATTCATAAGTTAATTAATAAGTTTAATTAAATAGGATATTAATTTTTTAATACTCTAATCTAAATATTTTTTTAAAAGAATGAAAATCTTAAACCGCTTACATTTTAGAACAGAGTCAGTACTTTTTATTGAACGAAACTAAGTCATGTGCTCATTAGCTAAATTTTGTCAACATATTTATTTGATAAGAGTATATATAGTTGAAAATATGCATAATTTTGCATGAACACTTAAAAAATACCATAAAATTGCGGCATTCAAATGCGTTGTTTCCGCATCACGTGCAAGCTGCATGATCTTTAACTGTTGGGGTTAGCCAAGCTTTAGGAAAAGTAACTGCATGGGCCTCACACATCTCGACCACACGTGTCAAAAACTGGGTGGTGATTGTGACATGACAATGGTGAAGGTTTGCTGGGAAAGCATCACACCCTCGCACTTAACATACTTTTGCTATGATAAGAATTTGTGTGCTACATAACTCTTCATTCATTAATGTGTGTATTCGTAAGATATAAGAGCTTTCCTTTCCTCTCTCCATCTTATATCTTCTTCCTCTCTCTCTCTCTCTCTCTCTCTCTCTCTCTGTGGAGATATTAATATCTATATTTCCATATTTTGTATTTCTTATTACTTTTACAAAGGGGACCAGGTTTTTAATTCATGCATGGTGTCCAAGGAATTGAAAAAGGAAGATGACATGGAAACAAAAAGTTAACATTGAACATACTGGGATAGTGTTTCCCTTGAGTTTGGTGCGTGTTGGCCACTTTGCCAACCACACTTAACTTAGACAGTTAGACTCCTTTAAGAAAGATAACTATAGTATATGTGTAAAGTTATTTAAAATAGGGTAAAAGAGATATGAGCATTTTGCTCAATGAGCAAGTGATGAGGTGTCATGCATGTGAGACATTGAGTATCTAACCACTGTTAGGATTTTCCAATTACATGTATGGCACCTCATTACTTGCTCGTTTGCTAAATGAGCAAGTTGCTCATATCCCTTTTACCCTTTAAAATATCTCTTACTCGAAGAATACTTAAGTAAATTAATAATCGGTATAATCATTTTGTTTATTGAGTTTTGGAGATGTTTAGATCTACTTCGAATGGGTTTCATCCTAACCACAATTTTTGTCCTCAATCCAAATATCATCCAAGATATATTACTTAGTAGTTAGTTCGCTTACTTTGTTAAAAGGAATATAATAAAATTGCAATATTACATGCAATTTTGTTCATAATTTTTTGGAGCATGAACGAGAAAGATGGTTAAAATGTAGATATGGTTCCAGGCGTAAAACATACATAAACAATGCGTGATCCTACGTATCTTTCTTTATTGAGCTTCTCTACGGGATGTATATAAGCTAATTTTTTAAGACTAGAATGAGTTGCAAGACCTGTTCAATATATACTGAAGGTTGACACAACACAAGTATGCGTACAAAAATAGGCTACAGCTAGGAACAAATAGCACTTGAACTTCAGGCTTTTTGTATCTTACTCAAATATTTGATCGATTATGCCACCTAAGGTTGTAAGAAGAAATGTTGTAAGAATAGATTGTAAGTGAATTATTACACTTGATGAGTGACACACTCTAATAAGTGAGGAAAAGAGAATGTATAGAAAAACTCTCAAATAAAAGTATGTCACCTAACATATTAAAAATATATATAGTAAAATTGATGAGGATGACTACACATACATGAGTTTTTATTCCAAACATATATTATAAATGTATCGGGACCCACTTATTATTAAAAAAATAAGATTAAAATCTTGTCTTTCAGTAAGAACTGAACTCCAATATATTTATATATGTTTGGAATAAAAATTTCTATATGTCTAACATTTTGTAAAATTGATAGTGGGTGAAATGCTTAACCCTAATAAAGAGAGAGACAGAGAGGCGGAGGAAACCATGTGAATGAATGATGAGTGTGATGATGGATCAATAATTTGGTTTCTTCAATGACCTGTCATCCTCTTTCTGTCACCCTCATTAAATTCTTCCACCCACCACAGTCCTATTCCTTGGCTTCTTTTACTGTACGTAGCATTTTATGCTCCATATGTTTCGTTCCGTGTTGCTCATTCTCAAATCAAAGGCTTAATCAACCTTAGTTATAGTGTCTTTGCACACAACGTGCTTCACATTTTATACCACCACATGTATACAACAACAACAATAAAGTATTTTATTAACTAATTGGGGGTCTTTAGCCGTCATTTTTTAATAAAACAATCACTTTCAACTTTTCTAGCTAAATTATTTTTATATTACTGTATTGTTAGACTATCGAAAAAAGGTTGTTAACTTCTAAGAGCATCTGTAGTCGTTAATGTTAAATTTATCCATATATCGATAAATAGAAATAGATATTAGGATTTCGCTGCACTCGTCGTAAGTTATATTATAGCAAACAATTATTTAATATTAAGCGACGGCATTTCGTATGCCGTCGGAGGCCGAAAAGGTGAAAAATGCATGCGGAATCGTCGGACGGCACACGAAGTGCCGTCCGTTTAAGAAAAAAAAAAAAAAAAAAAACGCAACCCGTGTTGAAAAAACTCACACTAAAAAGAAAAGAAAAAAAAAAAAAAAAAAAAAAGGTCACCGCATGTCTAGGACGGCACATGAAGTGCCGTCCAGACACTAAGCAACTTTCCACTAATAGCTACTTAATAGCAGAAGGATGGATACTTAATAGCTATACTTAATAGCTAATAATTACATATCTATACTATCTACTCAGATAATAGCTAATTATCTATACTTATTAGCAGCAGTTTATTAAAGGTCGACGGACGGCACATCAAGTGCCGTCCGGAAAAAAAGGCTTTTATCGCTTAAATTATAATTTTTTCAAACGGACGGCACTTGAAGTGCCGTCCGACGCTTATAATAATAATTTTTTTAGTGGGACGGCTCTTCGAACGCCGTCCCTCAGATATCGATAAAAGCTATTTCGTCTCTCATATATAGCAATCCACTGTAGCGATTTATCGATAATATCGATATATAGCAAACGACTGCAGCTACTTTTTAAGCTAAATATCGATATTATCGATATATAGATAACGACTACAGATACTCTAATACATGCTAATTAAAACAAAAAGGTCTGGCCTGACTACAATATTGTTGGTTCTCAGAGGAAGAAGATAGCAAAACTGAATGACAGAATAATGAGAGAGAGCTTAACTTTTTATTTTCTTAATTAAAATGCTGAACAATACAATGTTTAAATACTAAAACTTGGCTAACAATCTCCACTAACCACGTCTAACAAATCCTACGTTAGTGGTGCTTAAAAACAGAAACTCAAATTTGCTCCTAACAAATAGCCAAAAACCAGCAACAGACTTTTGACAAAGTCTTCCAACAAAGTAGCTAATTTTCTCTGACTTTTATTCAGCTTCTCAGTGCACATATGAGCTTGAATTATGTTGCAACACCTCCCCTTAATTCAAACTCATACATACCAATTTTCTCCATAAAGAACTGCTGTTTGGCTTGAGCTAAAGCCTTGGTAAACAGATCTGCATTTTGGACGTTTATGCTGCAGAATCTTAGAGCGATTGTTTCCTCTGACACAAGCTTCCTTATGAAGTGATGCTGAACTTCAATATGCTTGGTTCTTGCGTGAAACGCTGGGTTTCTTGTCATAGCAATCGCAGACCTGTTATCACACCATATCTCAGTTGCTCCTTCCTGCTCACAACATAAATCTTTCAACAACTTTCTAAGCCAAACAGCTTGTCTTGCTGCTGCACCAGCAGCTACATATTCTGCTTCAGATGATGACAGAGCCACAGTATCTTGCTTCTTTGAGCTCCAAGTGATAGCTCCTGAGCCAAAACTGAAAACTGACCCTGATGTACTTTTCCTGTCATCCAAACTGCCTGCCCAGTCACTGTCTGTGTAGCCAACTAACTTGAACTCACTGACTTGTTCATACAAGATTCCAAAACGAGTTGATCCTGCAACATACTTCAGAATCCTTTTTGCTGCACCTAGTTGTTGCTTTGTTGGAGAGTGCATGTATCTGGATACCAAACTTACACTATGAGCAATGTCAGGACGTGTGTGAGTGAGATAATTCAGACCTCCTACAAGACTTCTGAACAGCTTTTCATCAGCTTTTCCTGTGCCATCCTCCTTCTGCAGCTTCTCATTAGGATTCATAGGAGTTTTGACAGTTTCGCATTTTTCCATTGAAAATTTCTTCAGCAGATCCACTGCATACTTCCTCTGGCACAGAAATATTCCATCTTCTCCTTGCTTTACTTCTAGACCCAAGAAATACTGAAGCAGTCCCAAGTCTGTCATCTCAAATTGCTCCATCATTGATGCTTTGAACTCATTTAGCAGCTTTTGAGAGGAGCTAAAGTAGATGATGTCGTCGACATAAAGACAGACAACAATGAATCCATTCAAGCCTTCCTTTTTCACATAGAGAGTTGGCTCATTCTCACTTCTTTCAAACTGATTTTGAAGAAAGAATGAGTTAATCTTGGTGTACCAGGCTCTTGGAGCCTGTTTCAGTCCATAAAGTGCCTTTTGCAGCTTGTAAACCTTGCCTTCTTCACCATCTTTTACAAAGCCGAGTGGTTGCTCAACAAAAACTTCTTCTTGTAAGTCTCCATTGAGAAATGCAGATTTTACATCCAGCTGAAACACATCCAATTTCCATTGAGCAGCCAAAGCTAATACCACTCTCACAGTTTCAAATCTTGCCACTGGTGAGAATGTCTCCTCAAAATCGATTCCTCCTTGCTGTGCATACCCTTTTGCCACCAACCTGGCTTTGTGCTTCTGAATACTCCCATCTGTATTGAACTTAGTTCTGAATACCCACTTAAGTCCAATAACATTCTTCCCTTCAAGAAGATCAACCAATTTCCAAGTCTCATTCTTTTGAATGGACTTGATTTCCTCCTTCATTGCATCTTGCCATTCAACTTCATCTTTAGCTTCATCAAAACTGGTTGGATCTGCTGCCATCAGTGCAAAGTCGCAGTTTGCATACAAGTCAGCAAGAGTCCTGTATCTTCTTGGTGCAGAATCAATCGATGAACTTGATGATGAAGGACTTGAAGAAGATGATGAGCTGTGATTTGAAGATGATGGTGTTGTAGGAGGACTTGGAGACTGCTGATTATTTGTTGGCACAATTGAGTCCTCCCTTGAACTATCTCAGTCCCAACTGTTTTCTGCTGAATACTGTCACAACTTTCTCTTTGCTCCCAATTCCAGCCTGCATTCTCATTAAACAAAACGGTCCTACTGACCATAATTTTGCCAGTAAGAGGGTTATACAGTCTATATGCCTTGGATTGAACAGCATAGCCAATGAATACACATTTCACAGATTTATCATCTAGTTTAGATCTCAAATCAACCAAAGCATAAGCTGTACAACCGAAAACTCTTAAATGACTTACAGATGGTTTTTTTCCTCTCCATGCTTCAAATGGTGTCATGTTCATGACTGCCTTTGTAGGAGAGACATTGAGGATGTACACTACAGTAGCTACAGCTTCACACCAGAAGTTGTTTGGTACACCTTTAGCTTTGAGCATGCTTCTTGCCATCTCTACAACAGTCCTGTTCTTTCTCTCAGCTACTCCGTTTTGCTCTGGAGTATATGGTGCAGTCAATTCTCTTCTTATTCCTTGCTCCTCGCAAAATGTGATGAATTCATTTGACAAAAATTCACCACCACGATCTGTTCTTAAGGTTCCACCAAGAGAAACTGTCTGCATTGGTCCACAGAGATAAGCATGCAGCAGCTCCAAACTTTCACTTGCTCTCCAAGCTCTGCCACTAGGAAATGATCCTTTTGACTGCTTTCCATATAAGCATCCTTCACACAACTCAAGCTCACCAATTTTAGGCAGCCCTTGCACCATGTCTTTGGATCTCAGAAGCTTCAGTCCCTGCACATTCAAATGACCATACCTCAGATGCCACAGCTTGGCATCATCATCTCCTTTAAATGTCAGTGCTTTGCTCACATTGCTAGATAAATCAAGAGGGAACATTCTGTTTCTCCCCATAACAATCTTCACTACAACTTCTTTGGATTTCTTATCACAGATCAAACAGATTTCATTCTCAAACAGTACTGAATATCCAGAATTGAGTAATTGACCCACACTCAGCAAATTGTGAGCCAAATTTGGCACATACTGCACATCATATAAGAGCTTAGTGTTTCCTTGCTCAGTTTTGATTGCAATCGTGCCTCTTCCTTCCACTTCAAGTTGTTTTCCATCTCCAAGCCTCACCTTGCTCTTTAAAGATTCATTCAGTTCTCTGAACATAGACTTGGCACTTGACATATGGTTGGAGCACCCACTGTCAACATACCACACGCCACCTCCTGTATCATTGCCAGCTGCACTTTGTGCTAAGAACAACTTTTGCTCATTCTCCACAAAATTGGACTTTTGATCACCCTTTTGTTCATCCTCCTCCTTCTTCCAGCAGCTAGCTTCTTTGTGGCCTGGCTTCTTGCAATAGTAACATTTGAGTGGACCTTTATATGATTGCTCTTTTCCTTCCTTATTCTGTCCTCTTCCACGGCCCCTTCCTCTTGAGCCAGCTCTTCCTCTACCTCTTCCACTGAATTGCCATGTCTTTTCCTTGTTTGAGGATTCTCCTTTCACATGGAATGCCTTCTCTTCCTTCTTCTCACCATCTCTATTGAGCCTCTCCTCATGAGCTTGCAAGGATCCCCTGAGATCATCAAAGGTGTAATCTTCCATGTCCTTTGACTCTTCAATAGCCGCTACAACATAATCATATTTTCTTGTGAGACTTCTTAGAACTTTTCCAACCACATGCTGATTGGTCATTGTTTCTCCATATGACCGCATTTGTTGTACCACAGTGGATACACGTGACAAGTATTCTTGGATAGATTCTTTGTACGTCATTAGAGCTGTTTCAAACTCTCTCCTTAGTGATTGCAGCCTCACTGTAATCACCTTCTTGTCACCTAGATACTCTTGCTTTAGAGTATCCCACGCCATCTTGGATGTGGTTTCTGAGGCAGTTCTGGGAAAGATTTCATCATCCAAGGCCTGTTGTATTATAAACAATGCCTTGGAATCTTTCTTTCTCTTCTCTCTCAATTGCTGATCAGGTTCTGGAGGTTGAGCATCTTCAAATCCATCTTCAACAAAACCCCACAGTTCTTGAGACTTGAATAATGTTTTCATTTTCAAGCTCCAAAACTGATAATTTATGCCTTTAAAGATAGGCAATTGTGAAGTGGCGATTCCAGATCCGTTGTTCTGCATTATCAACAACCTTTTCACTCTCTAAGGGCTCTCTCTTCTCACTCAACAAATTCCCAGGATATGAACCTGGATAATTAGTTAGCTCTGATGCCAAATGTTGGTTCTCAGAGGAAGAAGATAACAAAACTGAATGACAGAATAATGAGAGAGAGCTTAACTTTTTATTTTCTTAATTAAAATGCTTAACAATACAATGTTTAAATACTAAAACTTGGCTAACATTCTCCACTAACCACGTCTAACAAATCCTACGTTAGTGGTGCTTAAAAACAGGAACTCAAATTTGCTCCTAACAAATAGCCAAAAACCAGCAACAGACTTTTGACAAAGTCTTCCAACAAAGTAGCTAATTTTCTTTGACTTTTATTCAGCTTCTCAGTGCACATATGAGCTTGAATTATGTTGCAACAAATATTGCATATATTTTAAACTGACGTAGCCTCGTAGGTGACTTCACGTTCAACTCCAATTTCCAAAAGTTTAATGACGTCTTATGTGAAAGAAGAAAATTAGGTTATATATATTGTACTAATTCAACATATATAGATTGATTGTACATTGTGAGCTCTTCGGAATCTTGGGAGCATTATTCCTGTGGAGAATTATTCCTGTGGAGGCCATGAAGATTGTTAAAATAATGGTAGAATCTTCGGAGCATTTCATTCCCAAATGTTCTTGAGATTCGACATGCACAATTGCCGTTACATCAAACAAATTAAAACAACTGAATTAAAATCCATGATTCCTTTTTACTGGATGTTTTGCGTGTCTTTACTGGTACCATGTGTAATATCCTGATTTTTCAATTAATGAAAAATTATTTATTTTTGCACGTAGTGTGCACGTGCAATATTTTGGGTTGAATTATTTTTATAATGATGTGTATAAATATTTAATTAGGAGTTCTCAAATTATTTTGTACAAAAAGCCTTTCTTTAAAGCCTTATTTTAATTTATGAAAAGCTCTTTTCTTAAAAGCCCAAATGTATTTTATTTTATTTATTTTTATAAACTATTTTGGCCCAAAAAGAAAGCCCATGAATTAATTAAACTTGTCATGTAGAAGACTTTTTTTAACTAATTTATTTTTGTACAAAATAAAAATGTACAATTTTGGCCTAGTTGCATGCACGTGCACTACACGTACACGTGCTATGCACACCCTAGAGGAGGCCGGGATTCATTCTTTTTGGAGGGATTTTCAAAATTAAGCATGGTGATCATGGAAGTAGTTTCTTAGTTGTGGGTAGTTTTTCTAACTCCTACTTTGATCTAGACCCTTCATTCTACAACCACCAAAGCAATCTTAGCCCTCCATTTCACTCATCTTTTAGTATAAATACCCCCCCTCTCTCATGGCTAATTTTCATATGCAAAGTATATTTCCAAGTTATAGTATTGTAATAGTGTGAGTTATAAAAAGATAAAGAGTTGTGTGGGTTTTTGTTTGCTTGGAGTGGCTGGCATCACAAAGGAGGAGAAGCATTCGGTTGGGCTAGGAAGCATTCAGCTTTGGCTAGGAGGCTTGGAGCTTGTGCGCGCTTTGGCTAGGAGGAAGTGCTTTCATTTGCAAGGCTTGTGTTGTTTAGTTCTCTTCATTCAAGTTGGGTAAACATTTCATATTTCTAATATAGATTCATGCTAGTTTCAACTATCAAAAGAGGCATGAAAAATACTAATAAGAGTCCACTTAAATTGAGTAGTTAGTATATGAATTGTTTGAAATGTGGTGATATGGCTCTAGTATTAAAATTAAAATGTGGGTAGAATGCTCCATGACTATTAGTATGAAGCTATGATGGTGATTAAATTTATTTAAGAATGTTGTTAGTATGATTTGAGACATGATGCATGAATAAGAATGCTTGTTAATTGTGAAGTTGAAACATGGAACTTATTAAGAAAGAGTACACCTTATTTTTGAAGAAGAATGAATTACTTGTATGGTTGAGATGTGATTTATGCAATTGATAAGTGAGTATTTTTCATTGTGACATAAGTAGATTAAATGAAAGTACTACTCATAAAATTAGTAGTTGAATTGTGATGAATAGACCTTTATGTTGATAGGGATATGGACTATTACAAACATATGTATCGGTTGAATTAAGGATTAATAACAGTAAATTATCACAATGAAATCTTTGAATAAAAAGATTAGTAGATCCATTATTTGGCAATGTCGAAAATACAATATATAGTAGTTTAATAAATAACTCTTGGATTTGTGTGTGAAAAATACATTTTATTAGTATCAAAATTTTTTTTTTTTCTAACTGGTATGAACTTTATATGAATGGGGATTAATCTGGAGATTTTCAGTAATTTTTATAAAAACAACGAGAAACCAAGCTTAATTGAACATCGAGTATTTTTGATAAACAGTGGCTAATCGATTCAAAAAAAATTTTAGTACGGACTGTGACAACCTGAGCTAGTAGCTCAGGCGGTCACTGTGGGCGTTGGCTTCTCTGGTCTGAATTGATCGAATCCCTGTGGCTGTAAAAACTTTTCATATTTTTGTAAGGCCATAACTTACCGAGCCAGAGTAACAAATACTCTGTACACCCCCTCTATATCGTTAGCGGCAACTGGCCTAACGGCCCGTGCTCTGTGCTGTGTCGGTGTTGTGCCTGGTTCGAATCTTGCTATCGGCAAGATGAAAAAAATATTTTTTTTGGGAGTTTTTGATGTCCAAAAAATGTGAAAAAAATATGGTAATTCTCAGAAAAATATAAGGAATTTTATAGGAATGATTTGAGTATTATTTGAATGAATTCAACTATGGTTTGGAGTCAAAATGCATATATAGGCATATGGTTCTATGTGGATGATTAATATGAAACTATAACTTGGAAGAATAATTGATTTAGCACATTAAGTGTTAACTTGGCAAAAAGAAATGTGGTTTGTGACATGATGCAAGTATTTTCTCACTTGTGGAATAACATGAAATGTGTACATTGTTTAGTAATGTAGAATTATCATGATGATTGATAAGTGTATGCAAATTTTGTGTAATGATGGACTAGTGAACAAAGTGAAATCATGAATTGAAAGAGAATGTACATGTGAGTTTGAGAACTCGACATGGAAATTGTATAAATTGAAGATTGTGAAATGAAATTTGAAATAGAGTAGCTAAGTCTCCCCGGCATCGAGAAATGAAATAAAGTGAAATTAGACCAAGGTTGGTCGAGATGAAATGAATGAATAAGTCCGGTTGATGGAGAGGCTAACTCTAGAGATTAATTTTGTTCATGATTTTTAATAAAACTAAGGACTAGTGCATAGTGAAGACGTGATGAAAGTAAGAGAAAAACATTGAGTATGAGGGCCCTGGGTAGCGGCGAGAGCGTATCCCAGGAATTCCCATGACGAGTTTGGGTGAGGATACTGTTCCAGAGTACCGTCCCAGTGGCGACGCTCGTGGGATGTTTGAAGACTACGGGTGGTGTCATGTTTATGGTGAGAGCGTATCTCAGGAATTTCCATGATGCGTCTGGGTGAGGATACTACTCCAGAGTGCCTAAACATGAGTTCGTAGGTCAGATAACATCTAGGATACTTACCGTAATTACAGTAGTAGATTAAATCATAACGGAGGATTGAACCCTATAAAGATGAAGAACGAATAAGGGCTTGCCCTCGGACCTATGTAGTATGGGATGCATAGAATCCGAACAAGTGCGCATTAGTGTCATGTAACATAAATAAATGCATTAAGGATTAAGTGCACAATCACAACACGACATCAATAGGGTAGTCCCTTTAGTTTGAATGTGACAAGTTTGTGTTTGCTAAATATGAAAAGTTGAGTTATACTATTTCCGGCATAGAGAGGATAGCCGTGTATAATGTTCGTCGGTTGAATAAACTGACGTACCCACAGTCTTATATACAGGTAAATATCATGTTAAAGATTAAAGAGGAATGGATGCTTAAAGATTATATCATGCTGTTGTACTTGTATTTAATTGTTGTATTTTACTTCCGCTGTGCAAAAGAAAGATGTAATTATGATGTAATTTCTGATGTATGATGGAAAGTTTTAATTTCCCTGTAAAATTGTACTAAAGAAAGTGAAAAGATCCTGTAGAACATCTCGAATTCAGTGTATTTGGGATTCGGGGCGTTACAGAGTGGTATCAGAGCCACGCTTTCTACACTTTCACACTTGTACAAATTTATAGGGAACGACACCCTAGAAGTGGACATTAGAGTGTGTGTTTGAGTCTAGAGATTTAAATGTAAGTGACTTACATTTGTGTTGCTCTAAGATTTATGCTTCTTCCTCTCTATTTCTAAGATGGCTGATCACTTCGACCCTGCTGGAGGCGACGACTGACACATCATTGAGGAAGAGTACCATCCTGGACAGGCTAATTCTGAGGACGAGTACTATCCAGGGCAAGCTGATTCTGACAGTGAAGAATGGCCTGAATCCCGAGAGATCACCCCACCTCCGGATTCATCTGATGACTCTTCTTCTGACGAAGAAGAAGAATCAGTTCCAAGTGGTCTTGTAACTTCTCTTCAGAGGCAAGTGGAAACCCTGAAGGGGAGAGTTGGATTGTTGGAGGCTCAGCTGGAGAAGCGGAAGGCCGACTATTCTGTTCTTAGCCATCGGATTTGGGAACTTGAGAAGAAAAAGAACCTAACTGATGTTCTGAAGGATGAGATTGATGAACTGCGGGAAGAACTTCGAGCAGCGAAGAGGACCCGTAGGAGTTAGATTGTCGTAGCTTCTGTTTCTTTCATTCTGATGTCAAAAATGTTTTTAAATTCGAATGTATAAACTTTGGAATTCAATGAAAAGCAAGTTGGTTTAAATTCTTGTCCTATATTTCGAATTTAATGGATCTTTTGCATCAGAATATGTCGAGAAGAGGAGCTAGGAATGGGGAAGGTTTGGATCTGGAGACTGAACTTGCAAGGGTCTACCAGACGCTTAATGCAGTGGCTCAGAACCAAGGTCGAGGGCCGGCGAATCTAGTGCCCGAGGCGATTAAGCTGGTGGAATCGTTCAAGAGAATGAAACCACCCGTATTCGAGGAAAAGTCAGACCCAGATGCGGCTGACAACTGGATACGGCAAGTGGAGACAATCTTTGAGGTGTTGGAGACCCCTGAGGGTAGCAAGGTCAAATTGGCGACTTTGCAGCTGGAGAAGGATGCGGCGGTTTGGTGGCAATCCATGAAGAGGACCATGGGAGGTCTGTTGCTTGGCTGGGAGGAATTTCTAGAAGAATTTCGCAATCATTATTTCCCCTCCAACGTCCAGGAGAAGAAGGCGATGGAATTTCTGTCGCTTCAGCAAGGCAGCATGTCGGTGAGAGCATATGAGACCAAGTTCACTCAGCTCTCTAGGTATGCTCCAGAACTGGTGATGGATAAGGCCAAGAAAGCTCGCAAGTTCGAGCATGGTCTGAGGCCTAGCTTGAGATCTCGTATGATACCCCTTAGTATCAGGCAATTCGATAAGCTGGTCAAGAGGGCGGCAGCGACGGAGGCAGATATGGAGCAGTTCCATGTTGTTCAGAACAGGAGGAACAACTGGCAGTCTGGAAAGAGGCCTGCACATTCTGGGAGTTTCAGGGGGCAACCATCTGTACAGAGGTTCAAACCGACAGGGGCGAACGCTATTGGTGTAGCTGGAGGACCTGGAAACAATGTGGTGAGACCTTCTGCGGTGACTTGCTACAACTGTGGTGAAACGGGGCATTACAAATCTCACTGTCCCAAACTACAGGGTGGAAACAGCAACGCACCAACGCAGCAGGCTGGGAAGAGGCCGTACCAATCAGGGCGAGTATTTGCCTTGACGGAAGCTGATGCTGAGGAGGCAGATCAGGTCATCTCTGGTACGAGGGCTGGTGTTTAGAGTTTTTGTCATTTCTTTTCCCTTTGTTTAGTGAGACTGTTATGTAATGGTGTGTATTATGTAACAGGCGAACTATATCTTAATGGAATGAAAGCTGTCGTATTGTTTGATACTGGATCCTCTCATACTTTTGTGTCTCCAAAGTTTGCTAAATTGTTGGGAGTTGAGCCGAAGATTTTTCCAGGCAAGATCTTAGCAGTAGCTACTCCGTCAGGGAAAACTTTAACCACTGATCGGTATTATGCTGATTGCGAGATTGTGATTGGGGATAGAATCTTTGGCATTGATCTGATCGAGCTGACTATCTTGGGAGTCGATGTTATCATTGGCATTGATTGGATGTCGGTGTACAGTGCAAGCATCGAGTGTAAGACCAAGACGGTGACGGTGAAGGCTCCAGGTGGACCTGAAGTCACGTTCCAAGGGAAGAAGAAGTGTTCTAAGCTGGTGGCAACTATCCGCAAGGAAGAGACTCCTGTGGAAGTGCAAGGGATTCCTGTGGTTCGGGACTATCCGACTGTGTTCTTGGAAGATTTTCCTGGGTTACCCCCGCATCGTGATGTAGAGTTCAGCATCACTGTTCAACCGGAAAGTGCACCCATTTCTAAGGCACCGTATAGGATGGCTCCAGTGGAACAGGATGAGGTGAAACGGTAGATTGAGGAACTGTTGGGAAAAGGCTTTATTCAACCTAGTGCGTCACCTTGGGGAGCACCAATGCTTTTGGTAAAGAAGAAGGATGGATCGATGAGAATGTGTATCGATTACCGGGAGCTGAATAAGGTCACTGTTCAGAATAAGTATCCTATTCCTCGAATTGATGACTTGTTCGATCGTCTACAAGGAGCAGCTGTATTCTTCAAAATAGATCTTCGATCAGGTTACCACCAAGTTCGAGTGAAAGCTGAAGATGTGCACAAAACTACATTTAGAACTCGGCATGGGCATTACGAATTCTTAGTTATGCCATTCGGAGTGACGAATGCACTCGCAATCTTCATGGACTTGATGAACAGAGTTCTGAGGCCGTTTATTGATTCTTTCGTCGTGGTGTTTATCGACAATATCCTCGTGTACTCCAAGTCTGAGGAGGAGCACACTGAGCATCTGGCAGCAGTTTTGCAGAAGTTGGAAGAGCAGCAGTTGTATGCCAAGTTATCCAAGTGTGATTTCTGGAAATCTGAAGTGGCATTCCTAGGTCACATCCTTTCTAAGGAGGGAGTGGCGACTGACCCTCAGAAGATAGAGGCAGTGAGAGATTGGGCAAGGCCTACTACAGTGAAGGAAGTTAGAAGTTTTCTTCGGATGACTGGATACTACAGGAGATTCATTCAAGGTTATGCTCAGATAGCCGTACCGCTTACTGGACTGACCAGGAAGAATGTGAGCTTCAAGTGGACTGAGCAATGTGAGGCGAGTTTTCAGGAGTTGAAAGATAGGCTGACTACTGCACCTATCTTGGCTTTGCCTAGAACTGGTGTTGAGTATGACGTTTATAGCGATGCTTCACATCGGGGGCTTGGTTGTGTCTTAATGCAAGAAGGAAGAGTAATCGCTTATGGATCTAGGCAACTACGATCGCATGAGAAAAATTACCCGACTCATGATCTGGAGTTGGCTGCGATTATCTTTGCCCTGAAGCAATGGAGGCACTACGTGTACGGTGAGAAGTTGAATATGTACACGGATCACAAGAGCTTGAAGTATATATATCAGCAGAGGGATCTCAATCTGAGGCAGCGGAGATGGTTGGAAGTGCTCGAGGATATGCGACCTGAGATCAAGTATCATCCTGGAAAGGCTAATGTTGTGGCTGATGCACTTAGTCGCAAGAGTAGTTTGGCCAGTTTGATTACAACTCAGAGGCATCTGATTGAGGAGCTGGATCGAGCAGGTATTGAGGTTGTCTTGCAAGGATTGGGAGCATCTTTGGCTCAATTGAGGCTTCAGCCTACTTTGAATGCAAGGATCATTGCAAGTCAGGAGGTTGATGCTGATATTTTGGAGATGAAGGAGCAGGTCGGTGCTGGCAGGTTGCCCGGATTTCAAATCAGGGATGGAGTGCTGTGGTTCGGAGATAGGCTTTGCGTTCCAAATCAGGCAGACCTGAAGGAGAGTATTCTTCAGGAGGCACATGCTACTCTTTTGTCGGTACATCCTGGGAGTACTAAGATGTACAAGGATATCAAGCAGCATTTCTAGTGGTCAGGTTTGAAGCGGGATGTGGCTGAATTTGTTGCGAAGTGTGAGGTTTGTCAGCAGGTCAAAGCCGAAAATCAGAGACCCGGAGGTCTATTACAGCCGTTACCTATTCCGGAATGGAAGTGGGATAACATCAGTATGGATTTCATTACGGGATTGCCTAAGAGTTCTAAAGGCAATGATGCTATTTGGGTTATAGTCGATCGACTTACCAAGTCCGCTCACTTTTTGGCGATGAAACTCACTGCTTCGATGGACAAGTTAGCTGAGATGTATGTGGGTGAGATTGTCCGACTTCATGGTGTTCCCTCGACTATTGTGTCTGATCGAGATGCGCGGTTTACTTCGCATTTCTGGAGGAGTCTTCAGACAGCTTTGGGTACCAAGACAGATTTCAGCACTGCTTTTCATCCGCAAACCGATGGGCAGACTGAGAGAGTCAACCGCATTCTTGAGGATATGCTTCGGTGTTGTATACTAGACTTTGGAGGCAGTTGGGAAAGGCATTTACCTTTGGTGGAGTTTGCCTACAACAACAGTTTTCAGGCTAGCATCGGGATGGCGCCGTACGAAGCACTGTATGGCAGGAAGTGCAGGACTCCTGTTTGTTGGTATGAAGTTGGGGAGCGTCAGTTGTTTGGTCCTGAGCTTGTGCAGCTAACTTCTGAGAAGATTGATCTGATCAGGAAAAGGTTGGTGGAAGCTCAGAGCAGGCAGAAAAGCTATGCAGACAACCGGAGAAGGGACCTTGAGTTTGAGGTTGGTGATTTCGTCTTTCTGAAGGTATCACCCAGCAAAGGTGTGGTTCGATTTGGCAAAGGCGGGAAGTTAGCCCCGAGGTTTATAGGCCCGTATAAGATATTGAAAAGGATCGGGAAAATTGCTTACCGGCTTGAATTACCGGAAGAGTTGTCTCAGGTGCACAATGTCTTTCATGTGTCTATGCTGAGAGGTTATATTCCAGACCCGAGTCATCATTTGCCTGAAGTGCCGGAAGGTTTGCAGTTAGACCTGAATTACATCGAGTCTCCTGTTGAGATTGTTGATCGTCGAGAGAAAGTCTTGAGGAATAAGACGATACCGATGGTCAAGGTAGTCTGGAGAAACCACTTGGTTGAAGAGGCTACTTGGGAATCCGAGGAGAGGATGTTGAAGGACTATCCTGAGCTTTTTGCTTGATTGTATTTTTGCATCTTTTTGTTCTTGCTTGTTGTGTGTATTGTTTTTGTTTCTCGCTCTTGATTGTAGTTCCGGGGACGGAACTATTCTAAGGAGGGAGTGCTGTAATATCCTGATTTTTCAATTAATGAAAAATTATTTATTTTTGCACGTAGTGTGCACGTGCAATATTTTGGGTTGAATTATTTTTATAATGATGTGTATAAATATTTAATTAGGAGTTCTCAAATTATTTTGTACAAAAAGCCTTTCTTTAAAGCCTTATTTTAATTTAATGAAAAGCCCTTTTCTTAAAAGCCCAAATGTATTTTATTTTATTTATTTTTATAAACTATTTTGGCCCAAAAAGAAAGCCCATGAATTAATTAAACTTGTCATGTAGAAGACTTTTTTTAACTAATTTATTTTTGTACAAAATAAAAATGTACAATTTTGGCCTAGTTGCATGCACGTGCACTACACGTACACGTGCTATGCACACCCTAGAGGAGGCCGGGATTCATTCTTTTTGGAGGGATTTTCAAAATTAAGCATGGTGATCATGGAGGTAGTTTCTTAGTTGTGGGTAGTTTTTCTAACTCCTACTTTGATCTAGACCCTTCATTCTACAACCACCAAAGCAATCTTAGCCCTCCATTTCACTCATCTTTTAGTATAAATACCCCCCCCCCTCTCATGGCTAATTTTCATATGCAAAGTATATTTCCAAGTTATAGTATTGTAATAGTGTGAGTTATAAAAAGATAGAGAGTTGTGTGGGTTTTTGCTTGCTTGGAGTGGCCGGCATCACAAAGGAGGAGAAGCATTCGGTTGGGCTAGGAAGCATTCGGCTTTGGCTAGGAGGCTTGGAGCTTGTGCGCGCTTTGGCTAGGAGGAAGTGCTTTCATTTGCAAGGCTTGTGTTGTTTAGTTCTCTCCATTCAAGGTGGGTAAACATTTCATATTTCTAATATAGATCCATGCTAGTTTCAACTATCAAAAGAGGCATGAAAAATACTAATAAGAGTCCACTTAAATTGAGTAGTTAGTATATGAATTGTTTGAAATGTGGTGATATGGCTCTAGTATTAAAATTAAAATGTGGGTAGAATGCTCCATGACTATTAGTATGAAGCTATGATGGTGATTAAATTTATTTAAGAATGTTGTTAGTATGATTTGAGACATGATGCATGAATAAGAATGCTTGTTAATTGTGAAGTTGAAACATGGAACTTATTAAGAAAGAGTACACCTTATTTTTGAAGAAGAATGAATTACTTGTATGGTTGAGATGTGATTTATGCAATTGATAAGTGAGTATTTTTCATTGTGACATAAGTAGATTAAATGAAAGTACTACTCATAAAATTAGTAGTTGAATTGTGATGAATAGACCTTTATGTTGATAGGGATATGGACTATTACAAACATATGTATCGGTTGAATTAAGGATTAATAACAGTAAATTATCACAATGAAATCTTTGAATAAAAAGATTAGTAGATCCATTATTTGGCAATGTCGAAAATACAATATATAGTAGTTTAATAAATAACTCTTGGATTTGTGTGTGAAAAATACATTTTATTAGTATCAAATTTTTTTTTTCTTACTGGTATGAACTTTATATGAATGGGGATTAATCTGGAGATTTTCAGTAATTTTTATAAAAGCAATGAGAAACCAAGCTTAATTGAACATCGAGTATTTTTGATAAACAGTGGCTAATCGATTCAAAAAAATTTTTAGTACGGACTGTGACAACCTGAGCTAGTAGCTCAGGCGGTCACTGTGGGCGTTGGCTTCTCTGGTCTGAACGGATCGAATCCCTGTGGCTGTAAAAACTTTTCATATTTTTGTAAGGCCATAACTTACCAAGCCAGAGTAACAAATACTCTGTACACCCCCTCTATATCGTTAGCGGCAACTGGCCTAGCGGCCCGTGCTCTGTGCTGTGTCGGTGTTGTGCCTGGTTCGAATCTTGCTATCGGCAAGATGAAAAAAATATTTTTTTTGGGAGTTTTTGATGTCCAAAAAATGTGAAAAAAATATGGTAATTCTCAGAAAAATATAAGGAATTTTATAGGAATGATTTGAGTATTATTTGAATAAATTCAACTATGGTTTGGAGTCAAAATGCATATATAGGCATATGGTTCTATGTGGATGATTAATATGAAACTATAACTTGGAAGAATAATTGATTTAGCACATTAAGTGTTAACTTGGCAAAAAGAAATGTGGTTTGTGACATGATGCAAGTATTTTCTCACTTGTGGAATAACATGAAATGTGTACATTGTTTAGTAATGTAGAATTATCATGATGATTGATAAGTGTATGCAAATTTTGTGTAATGATGGACTAGTGAACAAAGTGAAATCATGAATTGAAAGAGAATGTACATGTGAGTTTGAGAACTCGACATGGAAATTGTATAAATTGAAGATTGTGAAATGAAATTTGAAATAGAGTAGCTAAGTCTCCCCGGCATCGAGAAATGAAATAAAGTGAAATTAGACCAAGGTTGGTCGAGATGAAATGAATGAATAAGTCCGGTTGATGGAGAGGCTAACTCTAGAGATTAATTTTGTTCATGATTTTTAATAAAACTAAGGACTAGTGCATAGTGAAGACGTGATGAAAGTAAGAGAAAAACATTGAGTATGAGGGCCCTGGGTAGCGGCGAGAGCGTATCCCAGGAATTCCCATGACGAGTCTGGGTGAGGATACTGTTCCAGACTACCGTCCCAGTGGCAACGCTCGTGGGATGTTTGAAGACTACGGGTGGTGTCATGTTTATGGTGAGAGCGTATCCCAGGAATTTCCATGATGCGTCTGGGTGAGGATACTACTCCAGAGTGCCTAAACATGAGTTCGTAGGTCAGATAACATCTAGGATACTTACCGTAATTACAGTAGTAGATTAAATCATAACGGGGGATTGAACCCTATAAAGATGAAGAACGAATAAGGGCTTGCCCTCGGACCTATGTAGTATGGGATGCATAGAATCCCAACAAGTGCGCATTAGTGTCATGTAACATAAATAAATGCATTAAGGATTAAGTGCACAATCACAACACGACATCAATAGGGTAGTCCCTTTAGTTTGAATGTGACAAGTTTGTGTTTGCTAAATATGAAAAGTTGAGTTATACTATTTCCGGCATAGAGAGGATGGCCGTGTATAATGTTCGTCGGTTGAATAAACTGACGTACCCACAGTCTTATATGCAGGTAAATATCATGTTAAAGATTAAAGAGGAATGGATGCTTAAAGATTATATCATGCTGTTGTACTTGTATTTAATTGTTGTATTTTACTTCCGCTGTGCAAAAGAAAGATGTAATTATGATGTAATCTCTGATGTATGATGGAAAGTTTTAATTTCCCTGTAAAATTGTACTAAAGAAAGTGAAAAGATCCTGTAGAACATCTCGAATTCAGTGTATTTGGGATTCGGGGCGTTACACCATGCTAGCTATAACTGTGTTCTTTTGCTGCTTGTGTTCTGGATGTATAGCTTGTTTTGATGCTCGCAGCGGTGTTCTCCTGCTGTTTGTTGTCCTCCTTTTGGATCTCTGTCCGTCGATGTTTGTAATTTTTCTTCTCTTTTTCTTCTCTCAGTGTTGTTTAGTTACTCTACTTGTGTTATTTGATTATGATGATGCTTTGGGCCTGTGCAGCATCCACCTTTCTTGCTGTATTTGTCTGTTTGTACAAAGACTAGTTTGTATATATAGATATTGTTTGGACTGATTGAGTTCTATCCATATGATCAAAAAGAATTTAAAAAAAAAAAAATCCATGATTCTTTGCTTAATTAATTAGTGAGTTTTAGGGTAATTCAAGTGTAGAGTCATCTCATGTGACACCATCCCCACCTCACGTGAGGTCGTGGAATCTCACATTCATCCTAATCCCTATCCTTTAACCTTACTAATAAATGGAGGGAAATTAGGCCCTACATTTCAAATTTTTTTTATGTACTTAAAACACTGCACTATTGTTGCTTCTTATTTTGGTATGGAAGCAAACACATAATGAGTTTATATTTTGAAAAAAAAACTACTAAAAATCTGACATTTGATCATCACCGTAAAAAGTGGTAAGTATTCCTGAGAATGGATCTGGATCGTCGAAAGAGCACCGTGGTCTAAATCTGACGATTGTTGACGGGGTCGATGGATCTGCAAAAAGCCTAAAACATCGGGTTGACACTGACGACAGACCCTCCAATGCTCAAGTCAAAACTAAAAAGAAAATTTTCTAATTTATTTATTACCTTTTGACTGAGGGAGGGGGAGGATATTTATAGGCCTGAGAAACAGTTAGGAAATTGATATGAATTTACTATCTCTTGTATGATTCTTCCCCTTTTAAGAGATAGAATCAATTTTTTTCCTCTTTAGGGATAAGAGATTTGAATTGCAGCCCTCATGAGCTAGGTGTCTTTTAATGGGCTTGAAAGCGGCCCATGTCTTATTAATGAGCCTGTAGAAGACCCAGAACTGTTAGAGAGACCCGTTAATGTTAACCTGCCTGTAGAAGCTTTAAGATATGTGCTGGAATCATACGGTCCCGATTTGTTGTAATTTTAACCAATATCATAAGCCCTTCACTCCCGGAAGGCGTTTTATTGGTTTTCGGGAAGCAGTTTGCATTGTTTCACAGTTCTGAGTTACTATCTTGGTTTTCAGGGACGATTAGAGATACCTGGAACTTGTTGAAATCTCCTAGAGGTGGCTAATATTTTCTTAAACTTTTCTGAATTTTTCATTATTTTTGAATTTTTAATAAATTTTCCCCAATTAATTGTTGCATTTTCAAAAAATGTAATTAAAATTTCCAATTTTAAATGAATTTTGAGGATTTTATTTTATCAATTTATCTGAACTGGCACGAATTTTAAAGCAATCTTGTGAATTGATCAAGCCCATGCTCACTCACCGAGGAGACCGAGCGGCTACGATGAAGAGGTTGCGCTGAGTTGATCCATGATTCCTTTTTCCTGGATGTTTTGCTTGTCTGTACTGGTACCATGTTAGCTATAACTGTGTTCTTTTGCTGCTTGAGTCCTGGATGTGTATCTTGTTTTGATGCTCACTGCGGTGTTCTGTTGTTTGTTGTCCGCTTTCTGGATCTCTCTCCGTCGATGTCTGTAATTTTTCTTCTCTATTTCTTCTTTCAGTGTTGTTGAGTTACTCTACTTGTGTCGTTTGATTATGGTCATGCTTTGGGCCTGTGCAGCATCCACCTTTCTTGATGTATTTGTCTGATTGTAGAAAGACTTGTTTGTATATATAGATATTGTTTGGACTGATTGAGTTCTATCCATATGATAAAAAAAATAAATTTTTTTTAAAAAAATCCATGATTCTTTGCTTAATTAATTAGTGAGTTTTAGGATAATTCAAGTGTAGAGTCATGTCATGTGACACCATCCACATCTCACGTGAGGTCGAGGAATCTCACATTCCTCCTAATCCCTATCCTTTAACCTTATTAATAAATGGAGGGGAATTCGGTTGGATCCTGTAGGTAAGGCAAGAAACACTGGGGGGGGTTGAATAGTGTTGTATAAAAATTAAAAACGAAATTGAATTTTTTCTTCTGTTCAGTCGACTTGAAAAGAAAAATAAGTTGACTAAGGCATTAGATTAGAAGAGTATTTTAGACAAGTCTGATCAGTCGACTTATAGCGAAAACCAGTCGACTTCCCAGACAAGTTTTTGAAAAGTATGTTATACCAGTCTGACCAGTCGAATTAAATAAGAGAGGAAGTCGACTGTCCAGACAAGTTTCACAGAGTAATTAACAAGCAAGTAAACAAAATGCAAGTTCATAGAAATACAACCACAGAGTACACACGATGTATCCTGCTTCGGTCCTCCCGACCTACATCCAGTCCCCAAGCAACCCACTTGAGATTTTCCACTATTCTTGAAAAAATACAAGAATACTCTACGGCGTTTAGACAACAATCTTGTCCAATCCGTACACCTCTCTCACCATTAGAGAGAGCAAACCTACTCTTCCACCAAGAGTGAAAACCTGAATCTACAACCTAGAGCCCTACTCTCCAACCGAGAGGACCACTCTCACAACCGAGAGTGAAAAGAAAATAATAAAAAGTTACAATCAACCTATAGCCTTGTTTTGTGATTGTGATTTTTGTAATTGGCTATTCGGTCAACTTCTGAATTCAGTCCAAAACGAATTCAATGTTATATTGGACTGAAAATTAGAGAACCAAGACTAAGAAGATTAGAGTGCTAGTTTGAATACTTATTCTTTTGAAACCAATAAACTTAAACTTTATTTCAAATGCTTGGAACCTTTCAATGGTGATTCCTAGGCTCTATTTATAGAGAGGAATCCCTTGAACATTGCAAATCAGTTTATAAAACTGATTTAAAATGGATATAATCTTTTGAAAATCGAAAAACAAGTTTTGAAATCAGAAAACTGTTGAAACGACTTGAACAGTCGACTATGTTGACATGATGAGTCGACTGGTCAGAGTTTGAAAGAGTTCAGATAGTTTCGTACTGATATAGTCGACTGGTGCCATAAGGCAGTCGACTGGTACTCAACAACTGATCTTATTCAAACTGTTTCGACCTTTAATATTTTAAAAAACACTCAATTATAAAGATGTGTGAGTGTGTGTGTTACATCAATCTAAGACTCAAAAAAAGAAAAATTGTAATTGTTTAACAAGACATGTAATATAACACATTGAAGTATAGGTCTTGTCTTGAGTCTTGAGTCTTGAGATGGAGCTTTAGCCTTTGTCTTTGAAGCTTGCTTGATCAATCTTGAGCTTTAGAACCTTGTAGATTTCTTGATCAATTTGCTTTGAGAGCTTTGTTTGAACACTTTGCCTTTGTGTATACATGGTATTGATACAACCTGCAATATATAAGAGGTAGCACAACAACTTTGTATTGTGTTCTAATCATCAAAATAAAGAATCAACAAATTCGGCCCTACATGTCACTCTTTTTTATGTACTTAAAACACTGCACTATTGTCGCTTCTTATTTTGGTGTGGAAACAAATACATAATGAGTTTATATTTTGAAGAAAACTACTAAAAATCTAACATTTGATCGTCACGGTAATAAATGGTTAGAGTTCCTAAGATTGGATCTGGATCGTCGAAAGAGCACTGTGGTCTAAATCTGGCGGTTGCTGATGGGGCCGATGGAATTGCAAAACGCCTAAAACACTGGGGTTGGCACTGACGACAGACCTTCCGATGCTCAAGTCAGAACTAAAGAGAAAATTTTCTGAGTTATTTATTACCTTTTGACTGAGGGAGGGGGGAGGGTATTTACAGGCCTGCGAAACAGTTAGGAGATTGATATGAATTTACTATCTCTTGTATGATTCTTACCCTTTCAAGAGATAGAATCAATTATTCTCCTCTTTGGGGATAAGAGATTCGAATTGCAACCCTCATGAGCTGGGTGTCTTTTAATGGGCTCGAAAGCGGTCCATGTCATATTAATGAGCCTGTAGAAGACCCGAACCTATTAGAGAGACCCATTACTGTTAACCTGCCTGTAGAAGATTTAAGATCTGTGCTGGAATCGTACGGTCCCGATTTACTGTAATTTTAACCATTATCATAAGCCTCCCACTCCCGGCAGACGTTTTATTGGCTTTCGGGAAGTAGTTTGCATTGTTTCACAGTTCTGAGTTACTATCTTGGTTTTTAGGGACGATTAGAGATACCTGAAACTTGTTGAAAGCTCCTGGAGGTGGCTAATATTTTCTTAAGCTTTTCCGAATTGTTCATTATTTTTGAATTTTTGATAAATTTTCCCCAATCAATTATTGCTTTTTAAAAAATTTAATTAAAATTTCCAATTTTAAATGATTTTTGAGGATTTTATTTATCAATTTATCTGAACTGGCGCGAATTTTGGAGCAATCTTGTGAGTTGATTTAACCCGTGCTCACCCGCTGAGGAAACCGAGTGGCTACAATGAAAAGGTTGTGATGAAAGGGTGACATGGCATAATCTGGTGCGTCCATCATGCTTGGGCTCACCAGTTGACTGAAATGGAGGGATAAGGAGCGATCAGGAGAGCGAAAGAAATGTGGTGTTATCCCACGTGTCGATCTCGCACTAGCGCACACAATGGAGTGATCGAACGATTGACAAAATGAAGCAGTGCGGTAGGGATGAAGTGGGGAGATGTGGCTCGATCACGTGTGTCCATCTCGTGCACGCTCGAAATTCTAAGTGATCCGATGGCTGTCGATGGCAGAATGCATTCTCTTGGTCGCCCGGCCATTTGGGGGACCAAATCCTCGTCTTCACCATTTTCAGCTCTTTGTTTTGGGTGACCCAGACATTTCGGTGACCACATTGACTTCGTTGAGCAAGCTCGTGGTGAGAAACTTTCGGCGAGCGATCCTTCGGCGACCAATGGGTCTCGGCGACCTCCTCTTCACCTTTTTCGGCGAGAAAAGGTGCGAACGACCAAGTTTGTGGCAACCAAGAACATCTTCGGCGACCAAGCTCTGGTCGACCAGAACTAATTGTGACCAAACCTCCCCCTCGGGGAGCAAAGCTTCTTCTACCTGTCGAGCAAAGGTACAAGTGACCAAGGCAACCAATCTTTTCATCAAGCAAAAGATTTTAGGTGACCAACTCGAGCTTTCAGCGATCAAGATGTTTTTGGGCAACCAACATCTCTTTGGTGACCACCTTCTTCTTCGTCGAGCAAGGTTTCGGGCGATCAGCTCGAATTTTGGAGAACAAGAGCTTTAGCGACCACCACTCTCGGCGACCGAGGTGTTTTGGGCGACCAACTCTTCGGCGACCACCTTCTTCTTCGTCAAGCAGAGCTTAGGACGAGCATGATTTTAGTTTCCAATGCCTTCTTCTTTGTCAAGCACAGCTGCGGGCGATCAAGATTTCAGTGACCAATGCCTTCTTCTTTGTCGAGCAGAGCTTAGGGCGAGCAAGTTTTTGGCGATCTAGGCTCATCTTCTTTGTTGCTCTGAGTTCAACTAGATTTCGAGCTTGGGTCTCTATCTTTGAAGTTTTTGTGGAGCTATGGGTTTGATTTCGGCCAGAGCTTGTAGTTGGAGTTGTTGTCTTCGGGTTTGGTTGACATTTGGATCTTAGAGCCTATGTTTGAAGCTTGTCTCCTTGTAGCCGGGGTTGGAGTATTGGGTTTTTTATTCATCTTTGGAGCTTCATCGAACTCGGGTGGCCAGCTTGTAAGAGATGAAGATGTGTTGACGATGAAGATGCTTGGATTTGAGCTTTCCCAACTTTTGAAAAGGTCCATTTGGTGATGAACATGTTGTTGTTGCCACTATCGGTTTGGAAACTTGCTAAATTTGGGTTGGATTGAGTCATGGGATTCCTTCATTAGTGCTTGCTTCATCAAATTGGTCTCTCTTTTCCTTGGTCTTGTTCAAGCGTGATGTAGCCGTAGATAGAGAAATATTCACCTTCTTCAGTTCAGCCTTGAGTTGATTTCTTTGCTTCCCCAATTCAGTAATCTCAACAACTAACTCCTTTTCAATTTCAACTACTTCATTTGCTTTAGCAGCATCGAAGTTGAGAGCTTCTTCTTTTTGATGTATGTGATCTTCGATAGGTTCTTCTACTTTTGTTGATGCTGATAATGCCAGAGATGATCATTGGAGTTTGGCCAATCTTTGGAGCTTCATCGGGTTGTTTTTGGCTTGCAGGTACATTGATATTTTGTCTCCCAAGTGTTCATTGAGTGGTCTACCTCGTCGAATTGCCCTTTCGTCGATTAAGCATTGTGTTGTTTGCTTGTTTGTTGAACTGCTCTTTCTTCGACCAAGCATTGAGTTGTTTGTTTGTTTTTTCGATCGAGCATTTCATTGTAGGACGAGTCTTGTTGGATGGGTGTTTACGCCCAACAAGTTTGCAATGGCAACTTTTAGATGGAGTTCAACGTTTGAACTTGTTGTTTGCACCCAACAACTTTGTAGAGACAGCTCTGAGATGGATTTGGACGTGGAACTTATTATTTGGGTCCAGCAAGTTTGAAGAGGCAATTCTGAGATGAAGTTGGATGTAGAGCTCGCTGTTTGATCCCAACGAGTTTGTAGATACAACTGTAAGACGGAGTTGGTCATAGAGCTTGTTGTTTGCGCCCAACAAGCTTGTAAAGACAACTCTGAGACAGAGTTGGACTTTCAAATAGCAAGCTCTGATATTTGAAGCTTGTAAAGACAACCTAGGACGGAGCTGATGTTAAACTCGCTGTTTGTGCGTAACAAGTTTGTAGAGACACCTCTGAGATGGAGTTGGACGTTGAACTTGCTGTTTTTGCCCAACAAGTTTTGTAGATGAAACTCCTGGACGAAGTTGAACATCGAACTTGCTGTTTGTGCCCATCAAGTTTTAGAGATGCAACTTTGAGATAGAGTTGAACCTAGAATTTGCAATTTGCACCCAGCAAGTTTGTAGAGGAAACTCTGAGATAGAGCTGGACAAAGAGCTTGCTATTTGATTCCAACAATTTATAAAGAAATCTCTGAGATGGAGTGGGACGTCTGAACTTATTGTTTGTGCCCAGAAAGTTTGGAGACAAAACATTAAGATGGAGTTGAACATAAAGCTTGTTGTTTGATCCCAGAAATTTTACAGAGATAACTTTGAGGTAGAGTTGAATGTTTAGCTTACTATTTGTACCCAGCAAGTTTGTAGAGAAAACTCTGAGATGAAGTTGAACGTAAAGCTTGTTGTTTGATCCCAGCAAGTTTATAGAGACAACTCTGAGATAGAGTTGGATGTTTGAACTTGCTATTTGAGCCCAACAGATTTGGAGAGGCAACTCTGAGATGGAGTTGAATGTAGAGTTTGTTGTTTGATCCCAACAAGTTTATAGAGACAACTCTGAAATGGATTTGAACGTTTAGCTTGTTGTTTGTGCCGAACAAGTTTGTAGAGACAACTCTGAAATGGAGTTGAATGTTGAACTTGCTATTTGTGCCCAAAAATTTGTAGAGGCAACTCTGAGATGGAATTGAACATTGAATTCGTTGTATGGATTTGACAAGTCATTAACGGAGCTTGAGCAGAGAGCAAGACATTACGCTCAATGTTTGGAGTTAACAAATTGTTGATGGGGTTCGAACAGAGAGTGTGGCACTGAACACGTCATATGGAGTTAACGAGTGATTGATGAAGCTCGAGCGAAGAGCAAGGCGTTGAACTCATTGTTCGGAGCGAACGAGCTTTTGACGAAGCTCGAGCGAAGAGCATGGCGTTGAACTCATTGTACAGAGTGAACAAATCGTTGATGGGACTCGAGCAAAGAGAAAAGCGTTGAACTCATTGTAGGAGTGAATGAACTGTGCATGGAGCTCGAGCAAAGTGCCGGGCATTGAACTTGTTGTTTAGACTTAACGAGTTGTTGACTAAGCTCGAGCAAAGAGCAAGATGTTGAAATCATTTTGTGGAGCTAACGAGTTGTTGATGGAGCCTGAGCAAAGTTCAGGATGTCGAATGTTGCATAGAGTCAACAAGTTTTTAATGGAGCTCGAGAGTTGAGCAAGGCGTCAAACTTGTTGTTTGGATTCAATGAGATATTGACAGAATCTAAATCAAAGTGTAGAACTTAATGTTTAGAGTTAATGAGTTATTGATGGAGCTTGTGTGATGTGCGAGGCGTTGAACTCGTTGTATTGAGTTAACAAGTTGTTTGACGAAGGAACTTGAGTGGTGCACGAAGTGCTGAACTAAATTTCAGGGGAGAATCTGCTGTGGGTGTTCCGAATCTTCTTAATATTGAAGTGAAGTCATTTGTGTTCGTTCAATGTTAAAGTAATTCCATCATTCTCTTTGCTGAAAAGTAGTTGTGTACATCGAATGAGGTCCTCGGAACGTCGGGCTTGCTCTCCTTTGTAAGGCATTGTGCTTGACGGAGTCGGGACTAGTCTGTTTGTGCGGTGCATTATGCGAGACAGAGTTGGAGCTTGCACAGGTGATGGTGGTAGGAAAGACTTGGAGCTTATCCGTCTAAGGAGGGCTTATCTTGAATTTTATAGTCAAGAGTTGAGGTGGCCCTGTGGAGCTGTTAGCTGGCAGGAGTTTTGTGAAGAGGTTTGTGTCTCTTCGGCAGAACATCGCTCTACCTGATGGACGACTTGTAGGACAACTTTTCATATAGTGTTTGCAAGACCTTTGTAGCAATGCTTAGGCATGAAGCGTAGACTCACTGTAATTTCGTTGTTTGTGAAATAAGAAATTTTTTACATGCCTATGCCTTTTTCTGTGATTTGTCATCATCGAGGTTGGCTAATCTTAGGAGCTACACTTGGGGAGAGTTGGACTCCGAACATCTCGTTTTATGCATAGCTAGTTACAGGAACAACTCTAGGAGGATGTTGGACTTCGAACTTGTTGTATGAGTCCTCCAACAAAATATGAGAGTCGCTTTGAGTGGCATGTTGAGCTCCAAATTTGATTGTTTACTGGTTTCCTGGAGCAACTGCAATCCACAATTTTGGACATCTAATCCATCTTTAAGGGTTTTTTTTAAACAAGTTTCAAGAACAGGTCGAATAACGAGTTGAGTTTTGAACGTGCTTGATTGCAGGTTGCTAAAAAAACTTCGAGCCATGGGTATGGATTCTGAACTTGTTGTTTAGGAGTTTAACAGGTTGTAGGAACAAATTAAATGGCGAGTTGAGCTCTGAACGTGCTTAATTACAAGTTGCTAGAGAAACTTTGAGCCATGCGAATGGACTCTGAACTTTTTGTTGAAGTGTTTAACGAGTTGCGGGAGAAAATCGAATGGCGAGTTAAACTCTGAACTTGCTTTGTTGCAAATTGTAAGAGCAACTCCGAGCCATGGGTATGGTCTCCGAACTCGTCGTATAAGGTGCTTTTAATGAGTTTTTTGTACCTTTTTTTTGGATTAGGCTTGGCATTTAACTCATTGTTTGCATCTAGAGAATTGTATTAAATCTTTGAAAAGATAAATGACTAATTTTATTAAAAAATTAATCTATGTGGCTACTCTGGTGGCTGACCTTTATTACGTGTAGTGACTGGTAGAGAAAACTGTCTTTATTGAAAAATATCAAAAATATGTAGAAGTGGAAAGTTCGTTTAAGCACCCATGTTGAAGTTCATGAGGTGTTCCATTTGCAAAGTTCCTGCTGATGTCTCCTTGCCCCCCGGGTCTTCAAGTTAATTAGTTGTTAGGAGAACAACTTAGTAGTCCTTGCTTGTGCTTGCCTGTTTTGGAGCAAGCCTCCCCTTGTTCTGCAGAAAAAAACAGAGATCTTCAAGTTCATCAATGTATTTAGGCAAGAATATTTCTTTCCGTCGAATGAGCAGAGTGGTGTTAGGCGAGGAATTCGGGTTTATTATTGTATTCTAATGAGGACTAATTTGGACCTGGTAGGGGATGACTTGACAAGTTTGGAAGTTCTCGGCAGGATTATCTAGGGCAGTAGCATCAAGCTCGTTTACGGGCTTGGAGTTACTGTGACGGCTTTCTGGTGATAATTCAATGACGTCTAGGGGGAGAACCGAACCCCCCATTGTGGCGGTGTAGCATGCACTTTCTGCTTTTGTTCCGTAGAGCTTGGCCTACGCTTTTGTAACACCCCGATAATTTTCAAAGATTATAAAAAAATAATAATATATAAGTATATAAATATATATGTATGTTCAAAAAAGTAAAGTGCTGTTTGTGATGGAAAAATATAATGCATGGTGTATATAAATGGTAATATGTTGAAAGTGAGTCTGGAGGTGGGGGCCACGTGCTTCAAGTGCATGGGCTGTTGACTTTGTCAAAACTAGGCTTGACGTGGCCTTGGTAAAAATGGGTCCACCTCCTCTGTTGACCTGTTGACCGTGTGCTTCTCTTGGGGAGAGAGAGCAACGGGAACTGTTAAAGAAAGAAGATCCCATATCGGGTATAGAGTAAATAATATATTATATAAATAGTATTAGCTAAGGATCAAGAGTCACCTAATCGGTTAACCAACCTTTGAGAGGCAGCCTGTGGTGGGCAGTTGTACTACATAGTATCTAATTTATCTTATAAATTGTATAAATTGTCTGAGCTAGGGGCAGGGGCATTACAGCTTTTTGCTGTTGGGAACTTCACTTTCAAGTGGTAGGTGGAAACAACTACATGAAAGGCCGCCAGGCCCGCCCAGCCAAATATTGTGTTGTATGTAGCTTTGACGTTGACTACTATAAATTCCAGCGCCACTGTTCGTGTTGCGGGGGCTTTTCATGCTATCACATCGAGTGCGACAATTCCTCCGATTTGAACAGAAACAATGGAGAATCCGTAGAGTGTATACCCGGCAGGCTTGAGGTCGTCAAAAGTTTTTATGAAGAGAATGTTTACAGAGCTGCCGTTGTCTATAAGGATGCTGCGTACCTTATGGTTCACCATGCAAAGATTTATGACCAATGCGTTGCAATGAGGTGTCCGGACACCTTCTAAGTCCTTGTCGGAAAAAGATATCAAGACACTGGTGCTTTTAGAAGATTTTATGCACTGAATTCACCACTCAGACCAAGGCTTTACGGGAGGAGTTGGACTCTCCCCCCCATTGGTCCACCGTGGATGGAGTGGAAAATGTCCATGTGTTCCGAGTTTTGTAATTTGGAGGGCATCGCTTGACCCTTATTAGCCTCCTATGCCAGAGGGGTTTCAGCATTGTTATTTTGCTGAACAAATTGAGAGAGATAGCATCGGCGAATCAGACCTTCAAGTTCTTCTTTAAGAGCTCGACATTTGTCGGTGTTGTGTCCATGATCTTTGTGAAATAGGCACCACTTGTTCATGTCTCTTCTCGTGCTAGCAGTGGTCATCTTGGGAGGGGGATGGAATATTTCGTCTTTTTCAACTGCCATGAGGATGGTAGACACACTTGCATTCAGGGGAATGAACTTACCGAAGCGTTGTGCAAGAGGAGGATAGTGTTGATCTGAGCCGTCTTTTGAAAACTTCTTGGGTTGTTCGCCTGTATTCTTCCGTTTTTCCCCGGAAGGTCAATCCTTCATGCTCTGAGGGTAAAGAGCTTCCTCAGTTCCAATACTTGTAACTCATTTCCAGAAGATCGGTGAAGTCTTTAGGAGGCTTCTTCGTAAGGGAGGCCTTCAAGTCTTTGTCAGTGACGTAGTGGCAGAAAGCGGTAGCCGCCAATAATGAGTCTATATAAGATATGGACCTTGCATCGGCTGTGAAGTGCTTGACAAAGTCTTTAAGCAGTTCTCTGTCCTTTTGCTTTTATTCCAACAGGGAAGCTCTTATTTTTCAGCCTTGCGGCTAGTAACGAAGTGCACTATGAAGAGCTTCTCAAGCTGGTCGAATGAGAACATTGACACTGGAGAAAGGCGGGAGTACCATTTCCTTACTGATCCTTTCAAAGTTGTGGGAAATGTCCGACACATGAGCGCATCAGTGACGTTATGGAACACCATGAGAGTTTTAAGACTCTAAATATGGTCATTCAAACTGAGGAGCTTTAAAGTTCTTTGAAATGGGGGCATCAAGGATGGATTTGCTGAAAGAAGGTCGACTGAGACGATAAGCCCTACTAGAGCAGTGCCCTTCATGTTTTATCTGTTCCAGATGGTCCTCAACTTCTCGGATGCGGCAAAGGACTTAGTCATCCTTCCCCATGGATCTGGTTGAGTCACTAAATTCTACTCTTGAAGGACCCTGATCATGAGTACATCGGATGGCTCGGAAGATTTTACGCTTGAAGTTTTCCAATTCTACCTTAGTGATTGAGGCTTCTTTCTCTTTGTTCCTCTCAAGATGCTTTCGAATCTCGTATGGAGGGCTTCTTGCAACTGTTCGCCCCCTATGAGAGGAGGAGTGTCTTGATTTCTGCCTTAGGGGAGAGTTGCTTCTCCGGTTCTCTTGACGATCTGTGCGAGAGGCCTCGCCCCATACACCCCTCTTGTCTAAATGAATCATTAGATCGGTCCCCTGTTGTCTGGCATTAATGATTTGACGGAAATCTCTTGACCCCCGGGGATCTCGCGAGGGGATCGAGTTTTTGAAGCATTATGGACTGAGACGTGGTCGTGTAGCGGGTGATGTTTATGGCGCTGTTCATGATGACTTTGTCGGAAGCCCCCTAGTGTCTTTCCATTGACAAGAGCTTAATTAGGCTGTTGGGGCGGATCCGACTGATGAGGAGGAGTTGGGTCCTCCACAGGAACAACTTATTGACGGAGAGGGGTGGCTAAACGGCTTGAGGACACTGCTTAGCCTCTTAACTTTGGTGGCATGATGGTAAGTCTAATCTTTTATGTAGATCTTTGTAGTTTCCCACACACGGTGTTAATCTGTTGTTGCTTATTTTTATGAGCGAGTAAACAGATAGTGAGTTTATATTTTGAAGGAAACTACTAACGATCTAATCTTTGACCGTCACCGTAAAAAGTGGTTAGAGCTTCTGAGATTGGATCTGGATCGTCGAAAGAGCACCTTAATTTAAATCTAACGGTTGCTGACGCGGCCGGTTGACCTGCAAAAAGCCTAAAACACCCGGGATGGCCCCGGCGACGGACTTTCCCACGCTCAAGTCAGAACTAGAGATAGAAGAACGTTTGAAAGAGAATTTTCTGATTAATTGATTATCTTCCGACTGAGGGAGGGGAGGGTATTTATAAGAATGAGAAATTGTTAGGAAATTGATATGAATTTGTTATCTCTTGTTCGATTCTTTCCCTTTCAAGAGATAGAATCCGTTATTCTCTAGTTTGGGGATAAGAGATTTGTCTTAGAGCCCTAATGGACTGAGTGTCTTTTAATAGGCTTGAAAGCAGTCATTGTCCTGTTAATCAGCATGTAGAAAGTCCGAACTTGTTAGAAAGGTCCGTTACTATTAACTTACCTATTGAAGCTTTAACATTTGTGCTAAAATCGTACGGTTCTAATTTGCTGCGATTTTTATCATTATCCACTATTCAAAAGATATTTCTAATTACCTCTCCTCTTGAAAAACAATTTACAAGCCCGTGTTTTTTCCAACAAATGATGTATTTTTTGTTGTTTGTTAAGTAGTATTTTTATCTTTGAAATGTTTATATTTGACCATTAAGCTACAAACCGTAAAGATTTTTGAGATGGATAAAATAAAATTTGAATTTGAAGCCGTACTGCAGCGTAATCCTTTTATTTAAAAGAAAAATATCTATATTTGTCAAAAGAGTTGTTTGACTTTTGACCGAAACCACAAATTAGACAACAACATAGATTGGAAAACGAAAATAAGTGCCAGTGTAACCATGGATAATATATAACATAATATAATATAATATAATATAATATAATATGCAGTATAATTCGTGTAATATTGTATATAAATTTTTATAAAATTAATAAAATAATATTTTTTTTTGAAACATTTATCTAATAACATCTATATAATAATGAAGATCTCAGTTCCAATTTAGATGGAGTAAGTGTGTGGAGAGTTATCTCCTACATTTGCACTCATTTTATTATTTTAAAAACAAAAAATAAGAAAAATTCTAGACAAAAATGGTTTAGCATAATATATTGTATAAATTCCAAAATTTTAATTATTTTTAATAATTTCTAATTAAATTTTTGTATTTAATAATAAATTTTGACATTTTAATTTAATTTCCTAATTTTAAATCATTTTCTATGATTTTTTATTAATTTATCGAGCTAGCGCAATTTTTGGAGTGATCTGGATCACTCATCAAGCCTGTGCTCGCCCGCTGAGGGGAATAATGTGCCAAGATGATGTGGTGATGTGGCGCGATGTGGGACTTTGCTCACGTGAAGGGCTCGCCCGCTGAGTGAATTGGACATGCGTAATTGGGTAGCGACGTGGCATGATCGGGAGCCTTGATTACGCACGTCTTTGCACATCTGGACGATCGGATGGTCGAAAATTGAGCGGATGTGGTGGCTGAGTATGTGCACGTGTTAAGGTATATGTGAATTTCTATTTTTGCTCCCCTTTCTCTCTTTCAAAATGGAGAAATAAGTGAGGGAGTACATTCTCTTTTCTATTAGCATATAATATATAGATATAAAGATATAATTTGTTAATTGTCAACGAGTCTCTTATTCTCAAATCATGAAGATTGAAAGTAATTCACATAAACAATGCTTTTGGTATATTTAGGTTTGATATGAATTAGGTTTGTTCCAATCAATGGTTATTTAATTTCGACCAAAACAATAAGTTTCCGTATATAGGATATAGACCAAGTGTTTGCTAAAAAAAAAGGTAAAGAATGCATAAAGATGACAATGTAATGTAATCATGCGCGCATGTGCTCTGTCCATATCCCACTTAAACCCACTCATGCATCTTGTCTCCCGGTTTTTCCCATATTCTGTCTACTTAATGTCGGTGCCATTTGGGATGCCAATTTCCTTTCTATTTCTGCCCAACCTAAGTGAATTTGACACAAAAAGACAAACCATGTATGTATTTATGCATGTATGTATAAATTTACATATGTACGTATGTGTGTATGTGCTTGCCTGCTAAGTATAATAGGTAGTATATATATGGATGTTTCTACTCAACAATCTTTTTGTGAGCATTCCATGATAGAAACATTATGAGAACTGACCTTATTATACCTGCTTAATAATATATACAGTCGAGTTCACAATAGCACCCACATTCGGCCTAGCTTCGGAGAATACGAGTTCAGGTCATTTTAAATGACGCTTGCCTGTCAGTCTTTGCATTAAAATGTTAAACTATATCGAAGAATTGTATATTTTGAGAAATTTTTTGTGTTAAAATTTTAAACCATGTAGTGTATGCATTTTTTTTTTTTTGAGTAAAAATTACTACTTGGTATAACCTCGATCAAATCAAACATCTCTATTTACCCATCTCATACCAATTTGTATAGTGTATGCATGTTGAATCTAAAGGAAACACGATTAATTAGGGCAACTTTGAAATAAATTAATTCTAGCTATATGATACATAGCCACTTCCTTTAAAACATTAATATGTGAAGTTCTCATAATGTGAGCATCTCATACCAATATGTCGTTAAAATCAATCAAACAATTTTTTTTTTTTGAGTTAAAAAATCAATCAAACATTTATGTGCGTCTTCCCAGATACCATGCTTTTGTGGTCATGGAACCCGACATACATATATATATATATATATATATATATATATATATATAATCCACAACTATTATGATGGGAGAGTCGGAGTTATTGTTTGTAAATCTACCAATTTATAAACATCATGCATAACTAATTAAAAAAATATCTCAAGTTCTAGGTCAGATTACGTCAGAATTAAACTCTTAAAAAAAAAATATTTTTTTAGACGTACATCACACATGTTAATTACTAGTATATATACATTATATGTGACAGTTTTTTTTTTGATGAATCGGATAGAGCCTTGCGGCTCCAGCCATATCAAAAAATATATTGATAAAGAACAAATATACAACGAGTCGCTTTACAAGGAGTAAAAACGCAAAAAACAGAAACAATAAGCGAGAAACAAAACAACACTAATCACAGAATGAATAAGACACAGGCAAGCTTCCAGCGCAGTACTGAGTCGCTTGCAAGAAGCAGTAAAAACATGGGAGAATGGATCGAACGAGCTCACAACCATCGCAAATGAATCCCCATCCTAGCGGCAAAATCGAGCAACCACGCGAACAACAATAGGAGATACATCGTGCACCTGGGTCGATTAAAAGCCTGCATAGGCGAGGATCGCACTGGCAACACAGATCAAAAACAAACACTGTAGGGGTGATCACCCATCAAAATCTAGGCAGCGATCCAGAACAGAACAGAGAAGGATCAAATAACACAGATCAAAAACAAACACTGCAGCGGGGATCACCCATCACACACAGGCAGTCGAAACGAGAAACAACAGCAAAAATGGAATCTGAAATGCATCCACACCGAACAAAAACACACTACCGCAGAAAAAGAACTGCGGAGAAAAAGGTCCAAGAAGAAACCAGACAAGAACCAATCACAAGAGGAACAAGATAATAAGAAACCCCAACCATACATAACCACCTCCAACTAACAACAAAGAGAAACATACAGTCCAGATAGATCAGAAGAGAATATAAACAGAGGATAAAGGCGTAGGCGCGCCCTGAATAAAGAGAAAACTACAGACAATAAAGAGCAGAAGAGAATATAAACAGTGACTAAAGGCGTTTGTGAGGCCTGCTTAGCCAGGAAACCGAGGTAGAAGGGTCTGGGCGATGAACAAAATAAAGCTCGTTAGCGAGGCTATATCAAAAGTCACCAGATCCACCAAAAGACCCAACCAGCATCAAACCTGAAGAGACAAAAAAGATAGCGTGAACAGATAAATAGTATAAGGAAAATAGGCTGGCTGCCTGCTGAATAGCAGAGCAATCATGAATCAGAGCTATATAAAAAAACTCCATTTAGAATGCATGAAGGTTGGTGAGACAGTTGAGGGCATTAGAAATTCTCTGACCCTGGAGGGCCTGCCTCGCTGCGGGAGGCATAGCCGAAGACCAGAAATCGAAAAGAAATAAAGCTTCATCTATAAGAGAGGATATAGGGGACTCGCGATGCCTGAAAATCCTATTGTTCCTCTCCTTCCATGTGATCCAAATACTGATGTGGACAGAGAGACACCAAGATTTGCGATACCTAAAATTGAGGGGGATGGACGCATACACAGAGCTGAGATTGGCAGGCAAAGGGTTGATTTCCCAAGCTAGCGAATTTTTTTTCCAAAAAGGACGAATGAAATCACAGCTCACGAACAAGTGATCCACGTCCTCGAAAGAATAGGAGCAGAGAGGGCAGACCTATCCCCAAGCTAGATTTCTTTTGTTGAGGATCTCCACGGTCAGTAATTTGTTGTTAAAAGCAAGCCAGGAGTTGATTTTGGCTTTTAACGGGGCACAGGAGCCCCAAATGAATTTGGCGAAGGGAGATAAAATACCTCTAAAGTTTAGGAATTGGTAAAAAGATTTAACCGAATAAACCCCCGCTGAGTTCCACCTCCACGAGTACCCATCTGCTATGGACCCGACAAAATCGTTGAGGGAAGAGATAAGGTCATTTAACTGGGCTCCACCATTCGGCGGAAGAACGCCCGAAAGTGGGATGACCCAGTGCCTAACGGAGTTGTGGAGAGAAAACAAGTCTCCAACAGAAGCCAATGGATTTAAAGCATTTTGGTAAATGAGAGGGAATGAGGAGGCTAACTTCGAATTACCAATCCAGAGATCCGTCCAGAACCTGGTTCTGGTACCCATACGACAAACATGGCGCAGACCGCAAAGGAAAGCAGGGGTCGCTCTCCAGACTCCCTTCCAGAATGGGGAGGCGTTCCGATGAATAGGGAGGGAAAGATCTCACCAATGGTGGGCGGCAGAATATTAGGATTTAATACTGAGGATCCACGGAAGGTGGTCAAAGTTAAGGAATCTCCATAGCCATTTGCCCAATAAGGCAATATTGTGAAGCCTGAGATTCAATACTCCGAGCCCCCCGGCTGCTTTGGATGAACAGACTAAATCTCAGTTGCAAAGGTGTGATCCTGGTTTGAAAGAGGAGGAGCCCGTCCAGAAAAAGTTGCTTCTAATTTGATCCACTCTCTTGATAACCCAAGACGGAAGAAAATAGAAGGACATCTTGAAAAGAGGGATAGAAGAAAGCACTGAGTTAAGAAGAACCAAACATCCACCGTGAGAAAGGAGTTTACCAGCCCAAACACTGAGCCTGGATTCAACTTTATCCAACAATGGCAACCAGTCCGATCTGTGCAGCTTCCCCCATCTAAGAGGAATACCTAAGTAGGTAATGGGGAAAGAGGCCAAGGGACAATTGAAAAAATTGGAAATCTCGGTCTGACGGTTAGGGGAACCTCCTAACCAGAGGACTGAAGATTTGTGGAAGTTGATGGATAGACCTGATGCCATCTCAAAGCAATAAAGAAGCAGCTTGAGGTTACGGAGAGAGTAAGGGAAAGGCTTTAGAAAGATGATCGTGTCATCCGCGTATTGGAGGTTAAGGACTCCGTTAAAAAGATGGGAGCCACCTAGCCCCAGAATAACTTGCTCTTCCCAAGCAAGTCGCAGTAATTTACTAAAGACATCAGCAACGAGGGAGAATAGAAGGGAAGAAAGTGGGTCTCCTTGCCGGAGACCACAATGAATTTTGAATTTGTGCCCTTCCTTGCCGTTAATGATGATAGATGAGGTTCCCGATAGCAGGCTAGATTTAATCCAAGCAATCCATCTGGGGCCAAAACCCCTATGGATGAGGATATCAGTCAAGAAATCCCAACTAACATTGTCGTAAGCCTTTTGGAAGTCAAGCTTTAGAAGAACCCCCTCCGAGTTGGAATGGTGGCAATGAGAGATGACTTCTTGGGCGGACGCAATGCTATCCAGAATGAATCGGTCTCGGATAAAACCAGATTGAGCCGAGTCAATAAGGGGGGAAATAACCGAGCCTAATCTAGCCGCAAGAACTTTCATGATGATTTTGAAAGTGGTGTTTATGAGGCTGATAGGCCGGAATTGGCTGACGGAGTGAGCACCCACAACTTTTGGGATGAGAACAATATGAGCGTAGTTAATACGATCAAAGGAGAAGGTTCCTTGATGGAGGTCGGAAAACAATTGGAAGAGGTCATCTTTGAGAAGAAGCCAAAATTTCTGAAAGAAAAACACCGGAAATCCATCCGATCCGGACGCAAAATCGCTTTTAAGGGCGAAAACCGCTGCTTTAATCTCTTCCAAAGAGAAAGGGGCCTCCAGGGAAGATAAGTCATGAGACTCAACTCCGTAAATACGATCCCAATCAAGGGAGATGGACGGTAATTTGGGGGATCCGATAAGATTCTTATAAAAAGAAAGGAACGCGCTATGAATCTCAGGATCGGATGAAAGATCGCGGTCGTTGTCCAGGATTGAGGATATCCTGTTACAACGCTGACGATGAGAAGCAAAATTGTGGAAGAAGGCGGTGTTGCCGTCTCCTTCTTTCAACCATTTGCTCTTGGCCCTTTGAGCCCATTTAATATGGTCCTGATAGAGAATGGATGAGTAATCCCGCTTGCACGCGAGTCTTTCGGCTCGAATGGAATCGGGCAACGGGCCCAGTTCCTCCATCCTATCAAAGGAATCAATAGAAGATAAAAGGAAATTTTTTAGGAAATTGGTATTCTGCTGTCTTTCACGACACCATATTTTGCAGCCAAACTTGATCGCATGAAGTTTGAGAAGGATATTACCAAGACCGGAAGAACCAGAAATGGCGGAAAGACATTCCCGCACAAGGTTCACAAATAACTCGTCTTGCAACCACAACTTTTCAAACCTAAACCTGTGTGGATGAGCAAAAGGGAAATGTGAAAAAAGAGCAATAGGGGTATGGTCAGAGGAGGGATTGGGAAGCGCTTTGGAGAATGAGAAGTGGAATTGAGTGATCCAGTTCTGCGAAACAAGGAATCTGTCGAGTTTGGCCATCACTGGCACTTGACGCAGGTTAGACCAAGTGAAAATGCGACCATTCAAGGGGAGATCGGTCAGTTGCAACTGACGAATGCAATCGTTAAAGAGGTAAGACTGCCCGTCAGGATGGGAAGACGACGATCTTTCCGATGAAAATCTAGTGACGTTAAAGTCTCTACAGAAGATACATAGTCCTTCTGCATAGGCGTGCAAAGAAAGAAATTCGTTCCAGAAAATAGAGTGTCTATCGGGCGTGGACGGTCCATAAACAGAGATAATAGAAAAAGAACAGTTATGAGCCGGCCAGAAGAGTTGAACGATGAGGAAAAACTGCAAACGAGAGATCGCGATAAGCGAGAAAACCGATTTCTTGAATCCGAAAATGATGCCGCCCCTAGAACCTACCGCATCCAAAGATATCCATTTAGAAATAATGGAACCTCCAATAGTGCGGTAGGTGATAGGGCATGGCGATTCGATTTTCGATTCCTAAATGGAAATTAGGTCACATTTGAAGAAGAGATAAGGTCGTACACTGCCCTTTTTTTACTGGGGCTGTTAAGGCCCCTAATGTTCCACGATATGCAATTCATCGACCACCGTTAAACTCTAGAACACTAAGATGCTCCTTGTGCCTTATGGACAAGAGCACCGAGGAGCAGTCCGATCCTAAACGGAACCCCATATCGTTGGAAAGAGAGATCATGTCTCTGTTGGATAACGCATCAAACTGAGGGACAAAAATGGAGCCTAAGGGAGGGATAGAAACGTTTAAATCGGACAGTTGACTATAAACCACAGAGTTGTTTACGCCTAAACCTTTGGACCTGAGTCGGGCACTAGTCCTCAGGAGGCGATATGGCAAACCAACTCGGGAAGCAGGCCCCGGAGCGGCTCTCCTACAGTCCTTGGACTGAGCGGAGGATGATTGTAAAACGACGGAGTCAATAGATAGGGCTTGAGAAAAGGATAGAGACCCAGACTGGGTGTCAGACAACCCACTCAGTTCACACATAGGCAGCGCGGATCCGAGGAGAGTGACACGTTGGGAAACAGAAGTGGATGAGATAAGAGGATTCTCGCCCGGAGAAATCAGGGCGGACGGGGAGCGCAGAGTAATAGAGCACCCAGGCGAGAGAGAGGGGGAAAACTTCCCAGGGATAGAAGGGAAGGAGAACAGTAATTTAAACAGCATCTTGCAACATGACGATAAATTAACATAACCGGAAAAAGAACAATTGAAAATCACTTCGCAGATTACCTGATCGGAGGGGAGATGAGAATGCAGGTCTGCTTCATCTTCAGCTAACAGGTCGTCTTGCTCAATCCAACCAACTTCCTTAGACTCTTCAGCTTTACCGGCCTTAATGGGAGGACACTTCGGCAACACCTCCGATATGGAAAGCACAATTAAATTCAATTCAATTACTTTTGATCAAAAATGGAAAATTAATTGAAACAAACTAAAGATTGAAGCAGAAACATATTTATGATGTACATGTGCTGTTTGTATATATTTTGGCAAACAAAGCTATGAAAACATCTGAGCCTACGGTTTGTAAGTAAACGAAAAGGGGTGCAGTTGTATCTGTTATCCTTCACAAAGCCATTAATCATTTCCATTATTTGTTTTCCTTTTCGATTATCTAAAAATTTAAGAGATCCATACATGTTCATCAATATGGTCAGTATATCTACGAGCATATGTAGTCTTTTGAATCTAAAATTTGGGTATCTGATATTTAGAATTAGAAATTTGGAATTATAGCTATAATCGTTTGAACCCAAAATTTGGGTTTTGATTCTAAAAAAGTAATGGACGGTAGATAAGTTTTCATCCCGTAGATTTTTTTTTTGTAAAAAAAAAAACTTAACGGACGAGAAATCATTTCCTGTCCGATCAAACTTTTTTAAAATTTAGAAAATCCGGGATGTCCGTATGAATATTTTTTTAAAAAATTGATCGGATGAGAAATCATTTCTCATATGTGATGATGGTAGAAATCGCAGCAAATTAGGGCCGTACGATTCCAGCACAGATCTCAAAGCTTCGACATGCAGATTAATCATAACAGACCTCTTTAAAAAAATCCAAAAATAATTAATTAAATTCGGAAAATTAATTAAAATTTTCAAAAAATAATTTACAATTGGGTTTATTAATTATAAAATTCAAAAAAGTGATTTTAAAATTGGGAAAATTATTTAAAAATCCACAAGAATCCGAAAAATGTGGAAAATTCTTGGAATATATCTGTCGCCTTCAGAATCCACTGATTAGTTCTAGGTGTCTCCAAGCACCCGAAAAGCTAAAAATGTATTCCAGAAATTCAAAAATAAGGTGTACTACTCTCCGAAATCCAAGAAAATTGTCTTTTGGGAGTGGGGGGCTTATGATAATGGTAAAATCAGAGCAAATCAGGGTCATACAATCTAGCACAGATCTCAAAGTTTCTATAGGAAGATTAACCATAACGGACATCTTTAACTGGTTCAGACCTTCTCCAGGCTCCTCTACAAGACATGGGCTTCTTTCAAGCCCATAAAAAGTGACAGACTAGTCCCACCAGGAGAGACACCCAGCCCATGCAGGCTAGAAGTCAAATCTCTTATCCCCTAACAAGAAAACTTATCTTTTGAGGGGGAGGAACATAAAGGAGATAAGGAATTCATATCAATCCAACGGTTCCATGTCTATTTCTTGATATGTTCCTCAGGCTTATCAATACCCTCCCCCTTCCACAGTCAGAAGGTAATCAACAATTCGCCAGTTTCTCTCTCATACTCTCTTTCTCTTTCTGGTTCTAAATTCAACGTTAGAGGGTCTGTCTTCGGGGCCACCCCCCGGTATTTGAGGTTTTTTGCAGGTCCATCGGCCGCATCAGCAACCGTAGATCACAGTGGTCAATCAACGATTCAGATTCAATCTTAGGAGCTTCAATCGCATTTTACGGCCACAACGTCACTAACAAAGACCTGAAGGCTTCCCTCGCCAAAAAGTCACCCAAAAGTTTCAAAAATCTCCTGGAAAGGAGTGACAAGTATAATAGGGTAGAAGAAGCTCTCTATCCTCAAGGAAAGAATGATTCATCTTCTGGGAACAAACGGAAGAATACAAGCGAGGAAGAACCCAGGAAGTTTCAGAAAAACGGCGCAGGTCAACGTCGTCCAACTCTAGCGCCACGCTTCGACAAGTTCACTCCTCTCAATGCAAGCGTATCAGCCATCCTCATGGAAGTTGAGAATGTTGGAATAATTTGCGCCCCCCCACCCCAAGATGTCAACGTCTAGAAGGATAAGCGACAAAAATAGGTGGTGCGCATTTCACAGAGATTATGGACACACTACTAACAACTGTCGAGCCCTTAAAGAAGAACTGGAAGTCCTGATTCTCAGGGGCTATCTCTCCAACTTCATTTAGAAAGACAACGACGCCGAAAACCCTTCGCCCGGGGGGGGGGGGGGGTAATACACGTCAAGAGAGGCCATACGAATCGCAATACTCTGAACACATGGACATTTTCCACTCCATTCATGGAGGCCCGATGGGGGGAGATTCCAACTCCTTCTGCAAAGCTTTCATAAGGGAATTCAACTCTATAGATAACATCCTGTCTGTCAAAAGCACCGGGGTCCCGAGATCTTTCTCCGACAAGGACTTAGAATGCGTCTGAACACCTCATTGCGATGCATTGGTCATAAACCTTTGCATGGTAAATCATGAGGTATGCCGCATCCTAGTGGACAATGACAGCTCAGTAAATATCCTCTTCATGGCCACATTTGAGGCTCTCAAGCTCTCCCGAGATCGACTCAAGCAGCTGGTTATACACTCCACGGATTATCCAGTGTCCCCGTTCAAGTAGAAGGAGTCGTCACACTGAAGGTGACAGCAGGAAAGGCCCCTGCTATTCGAATGGAAGCATTATACTTTATGGTAGTCGATGTCAAAGCCGCATACAACGCTATATTCGGCCATCCTAACTTAGCCGCCTTCCATACAGTTGCCTCTGCATTTCACATGAAAACGAAGTTCCCAACAACAGCTGGCGTAGGCCAAGCTGTAGGAAGCCAACAGGCAGCACGAGCATGCTACACAGCTATAATGGGGAGCTCAGTTCTCTCCCTCGACGCCATAAAGCTACCGCCAGAAAGAAGCCACAATAATTTCAAGACTGTAAACAAGCTTGAAGCCACTATCACTGGATGTGACAGAAGGAACCCCCCTCTTAGACTTGACGCCATGCCACCAAGACTAAGAGGCAGAGGCGCGGCCTCAAGCCGTCACACCAACTCTCTTCGTCAACCAGCTTCTCCTATGGAAGATCCAATTCCTCCTCAACAGTCACCCGGGCAGCCTAGTCACACTCCTTCCTAATGAAGAGGCACGGGGGGGCTCCCGACAAAACCGTCATGAACAACATCCTCTCAGCACGATCGTATCAGTCCATATTGTTTCAACTGATTCAATGGCCTCGCGAGGCCCTCGGGGGTCTAGAGATCTCTGCAAGATCATCAGTGCTAGGCAATAAGGAAACGACCTACGAATCCAATTGGACGAGAGATGCGCCCGATCTGAGGCCTCCCGCTTGGGATATCAAGCAAACCAGAGAACCAATTTTTCTGATAGAGATCAAGGCAATCATCCTCTCACATGGGTGCACCACAATAAAGAGCTCGACTCATGAGAGTCGAAAGCTTCTTGTGCAGAACAAAGGTAAAAATGCCCCAGTCACTAGGGCCGAATTAGATAAGTTCACGCTCGACATTCACCACACTATCCAAGGAAGTCAAGATCTGGGCCAGCCTCCCAACGAAGGATCCGCCGACTCAATCGGATCTCAGGGAAAGGACAACCAAGTCCTTTGCCATATCCAAGAAATAGAAGATCGTCTAGAACAGATGAAGAATGAGAGAAACCGCTCTAGCAGGACCTACCGTCCTAGTCAACCTTCCTTCAGCAAAATGATCCTCGATGCACCCAATCCAAGGGACATCAAAGCTCCTCAATTCGAATCCTACAATGGAGAATCAGACCCTTCCGACCATATCGAGTGCTTCAAAACACTCATGATCGTCAATAACGCAACTGATGCGCTCTTGTTTTGAACATTTCCCGCAACACTGAAAGGATCAGCAAGGGAATGATATTCGTGCCTGAATCCAGAATCAATATTCTCTTTCGATCTGCTAGAGGAGATTTTCATTGCGTACTTCTTTACTCGCTGCAAAGCTGAAAAACAAGTGCCTCCCTGTTAGAACTGAAACAAAGAGATGGAGAAACACTGAAAGACTTCATCAAATGCTTTACAACTGAAGCAAGGTCAATTTCCTCTTTGAACGTTTCAGTGGCGGCTGTAGCTTTCCGCCACAACGTCACTAACAAAGGCCTGAAAGCTTCCCTCGCCAAAAAGCCACCCAAAAGTTTTACTAAGCTTCTGGAAAGGAGTGACAAGTATAACAGGGTAGAGGAAGCTTTCTATACTCAAGAAAAGAATGATTCATCTTATGGGAACAAACGGAAGAATACAAGCGAGGAAGAATCCAGGAAGTTTCAGAAAAACGACGCAGGTCAATATCGTCAAACTCTAGCACCACGCTGCGACAAGTTCACTCCTCTCAATGCAAGCGTATCAGACATCCTCATAGAAGGTAAGAAGGATGGAATAATCTGCCCCCCCAAGATGTCAACGTCTAGAAGGAGAAGCAAAAAAAATGAGTGGTGCGCATTTCACAGAGATCATGGACACACTAGTGACAACTGTCGAGCCCATAAAGAAGAACTGGAAGCCCTGATTCTCCGAGGCTATCTCTCCAACTTCATTCAAAAAGAAAACGACGCCAAAAACCTTCCACCCTGGGGGGGGGGGGGGGAGGGCTAATAAACGTCAAGAGAGGCCATACGAATCGCAAGACTCTGAACACGTGGATATCCTCCAACCCATTCATGGAGACTCGATGGGGGGAGATTCCAACTCTTCCCGCAAAGCTTTCATAAGGGAAGTCAACTCCATAGATAATATTCTGCCTGTCAAAAGCACCGGGGTCCCTATATCTTTCTCCGACAATGACTTAGAATGCGTCCGAACACCTCATTGCGATGCATTGGTCATAAACCTTTGCATGGTGAATCATGAGGTACGATGTATCCTAGTGGATAATTACAGCTCAGTAAATATCCTCTTCATGGCCACATTTGAGGCTATCAAGCTCTCCCGAGGCCGACTCAAGTAGACGGTTATACACTCCACGGATTCTCTGGTGTCCCCGTTCAAGTAGGAGTCATCATACTGGATGTGATAGCAGGAAAGGCCCCCGCTATTAGAATGGAAGCATTGGACTTTATGGTAGTCGATGTAAAAGCCGCATACAACGCCATATTCGGCCGTCCCGACTTAGCCGCCTTCCATGCAGTTGCCTCTGTATTTCACATGAAAATGAAGTTCCCAAGAACAGCTGGCTTAGGCTAAGTTGTACGAAGCCAACAGGTAGCACGAGCATGCTACACAGCTACAATGGGGGGCTCGGTTCTCCCCTTCGACGCCATCAAGCTACTCCCAGAAAGTAGTCACAATAATTTCAAGACTGTAAACAAGCGTAGAGCCAATACCATAAACAATTCTACCAAGAACTTCCAGACCTGCCAAATCATCTCCCACCAGGTCCAAACTTGTTCTCATCATAACACAGTATTAACCCTGAATCCCTCGCCCGAAGCCACTCCGCTCATTCAACGGAGACAATAGTCATGCCTAAACACATTGGTGCATCAGAAGATTTCTCTTTCTCTATGCAAAATAATGGGGGGACTCCCTCCAAAATAGGCAAGTCCATGCAAGGTCTACCAAGTTGTTTGCCTAACGGCTCATCAACTTGAAGACCCGGGGGGCCAGGAGATATTTGTAGGGACTTGGAAAGTCGAACACCTGCAAATGTGAACGAGGGCGTCTGAAACGTCCTCTCTTAGTAGTAGTAGCAAATTTTCTCAATTTGTAATAACGGGTAGCCACTGGAGCAGCCGCTTAGTTTTATTTTCCAATAAATTGTAGTATGAAATTTTGCAAAATTCTTGTACAACTCTACGGATGCATATAATGAGTTGAGTGCCAAACTTATACACAAAAATGGCACTAAAAGCTCGTTAAAAGCTTCCTACAAGACAGGTTCGGAGTCCATAGTCATGGTTCGAAGTTACTCTAGCAATTTGTAATGAAGTAAGTTCAGAGTGCACTTTGCCATTCGATTGCTCCTGCAACCTGTTAATATTAAAACAAACAACGAGCTAAATGCCCAACGTACACCGAGAGCGGCGCTAAACACTCGTTACAAGCTTTCCATATGACGGATTCAGAGTCCATACCCATGGTTCGAAGATACTCTAGCAATTTGCAATGAAGCAAGTTCAGAATGCACTTCGCCATTCGATATGCTCCTGCAATCCGTTAGCGCCTCAACAACTGGTTTGGAGTCCATACCCATAGCTTGGAATTACTTTAGCAACCTGCAAATAAGCACATTCAGAGTTTAACTCGCCATTCGATCTGCTCCTGCAACCTGTTAATACCTAAACTAATGAGTTCGGAATCCAAACCCATGGATCAGAGTTACTTTAGCAACCTCCAAACAAGCACGTTCAGAGTTCAACTCGCCATTCAATCTGTTCATGAAACTAGTTAAAATTCATTGAAGGCAGATTAAGCGGTCCAAAATCGTGGATCGCAGTTACTTCAGTATCACTTGTAAAAGCAACACTTAGAGTTCAACTCTCCACTCGATGTGACTCACAATTTTTCGGAGGACCCATACAACAAGTTTGGAAAAAGACTCTCCCTCAGAGTTTCTCCTACAACTAGCTGAGTTCAAGGCGGAGAAGTTCTAAACTCCGTCACTCACCATCGACGGTTCGTTAGATATACACAACAGACTAGAGGCCTTACTATTTAGCTATAAAGAAAGCAGTCGATGGCTCATCAATATCGACAACAAGGTCCACAAAAAGGATCAAGCATGTGGAGAGAGTTCATCAAGAATCAAAGAACTATCGCAAACCCATACGTTCAGATCCAGTACCACTACAAAAATCTACAAATACAAAATGACAAGTCAAGAGTCTAACTCTCCCCAAGAGCAGCTTATACGACAGCCAATCCCCAAAACAACGAATCACAGGACAAGACACCGGCACGTAGATGAATTCTTATTCCAAAAAACTACAAGTCTCATTACATTAGCATAATTACAATGTGTCTACGTTTCATGTCTAGAAATTGCTACCAAAAGTCCTGTGAACACTGTACAACAAACTGTCAAGCAAATTGTTCTTCCAGCTACACATTGGAGAGATGTTTTACCTAAAAGAATCAAGCCTCTTCACTGGCCTCCTACCAGCTAGCAGTTCCATAAGGCCGCCTCAACTCTTGATGATGAAATTCAAGACAAGTCTTCCTTAGGCGGGCAATCTTCAGGTTTATCCGATCATCTTCACCTGAACAAGCTCCAACTCTGTCTCGCTTAAAGCACTGTGCAAATGGAAGAATCCCAATTCCGTCAAGCACCGCATATCGCGAGGGAGAGCAAGCTCAATGCCCAGAGAACCTCGTTCGATGTACACAACTATTTGTCGGCAAAGAAAATAATGGAACCACTTCAACACTAAACAAACAAAAGTGGCTTCACTTCCATATTAAGAAGATTCAGAACACCTACAACTTATTCACTCTAAAAATGAGTTCGGCGTTATGCACGCCACTTGAGTTCCTCCGGCCGAAAACTCGTCAACATCTAACAATGAGTTCAACGATCTGCTCTCCGCACAAGCTCCACCAAATAGCTCGATGGTTCCAAACAACGAGTTATACACTCTGATTGCCACTTGAGCTCCATCAACAACTCATTGGCCCCAAACAACGAGTTCAACACTCTTCTCTCCGCACGAGCTCCATCATTAACTCGTTGACTTCAGACAATAAGTTCCATGCTGTGCTCACCGCTTGAGCTCCTTCAATAACTTGTTGGCTCCAAACAATGAGCTCAACGTCTTGGTCTTCGCTCAAGATCCACTGAATAGCTTGTTGGTTCCAAGCAACGAGTTCAACGCCTTGCTCTTCGTTCAGGCTTCTTCAACAACGAATTCAATGCTCTGCTCTCCGCACGAGCTCCATCAACAACTCATTGACTTCAAACAATGATTTCAACGCCTTGTTTTTCACACGAGCTCCATCAACAACTCGTTGACTCCAAAAAACGAGTTCAATGCCTTGCTTTTCGCACGAGCTCCCTCAACAACTCGTTGACATCGAGCAATGAGTTCAACGCCCTGATCATCGCTCAGGCTCTATCAACAACTCGTTGGATCCAAACAACACGTTTCATCAACAACTTGTTGGCTCCAAACAACGAGTTCAATGTTCTGCTCACAGCTTCAGCTCCATCAATAACTCGTTCGCCCCAAACAACGAGTTCAACACTTTTCTCTCCGCACGAACTCCATCAACAACTCGTTGACTTCAAACAATGAGTTTCATGCTCTGTTCACTGCTTGAGCTCCTTCAATAACTTATTGGCTCCAAACAACGAGCTCAATGGCTTGGTCTTCGCTCAAGCTCCACTGAATAGCTCGTTGGTTCCAAGCAATGAGTTCAACGCGTTGCTCTTCGTTCAGGCTTCGTCAACAACGAGTTCAACGCTCTGCTCTCCGCACGAGCACCATCAACAACTTATTGACTTCAAACAATGAGTTCAACGTCTTGCTTTTCACACGAGCTCCATCAACAACTCATTGACTCCAAACAAAAAGTTCAATGCCTTGCTTTTCGCACGAGCTCCCTCAACAACTCGTTAACATTGAGCAACGAGTCCAATGCCCTGATCTTTGCTCTGGCTCCATCAACAACTCGTTGGCTCCAAACAACACGTTCAACGCGCCGCTTGAGCTTCATCAACAACTCGTTAGGTCCAAACAACGAGTTCAATATTCTGCTCACAACTTAAGCTCCATCAATAACTCGTTGGCCCTAAACAATGAGTTCAACGTCTTGGATTTCGCTTAAGCTCCGCCAAAAAACTCGTTGGCTCCAAACAGTGAGTTCAATGCTTCACTCACTGCTTGAGCTCCATCAACAACTCGTTGGCCCCAAACAACGAGTTCAATACCTTGGTCTTCGCTCAAGCTCCACCAAACAACTCATTGGCTCCAAATAACGAGTTCAATGTTCAGCTCATCGCTTAAGCTCCATCAATAACTCGTTGGCCCCAAACAACGAGTTCAACATCTTGGACTTCGCTTAAGCTCTGCCAAATAACTCGTTGGCTCCAAACAACGAGTTCAATGCTCCTTTCACCGCTTGAGCTCCATCAAAAAATTGTTGGCCCCAAACAATGAGTTTAATGCCTTGGTTTTTGATCAAGCTCCACCAAATAACTCGTTGGCTCCAAACAACGAGTTCAATGTTCTGCTCATAGCTTGAGCTTTATCAATAACTTGTTGGCCCCAAACAACGAGTTCAACGTCTTGGACTTCGCTCAAGCTCCGCAAACAACTCGTTGGCTCCAAACAGTGAGTTCAACGCTCCGCTCACCTCTTGAGCTCCATCAACAACTCGTTGGCCCCAAAAAACAAGTTCAATGCCTTAGTTTTTGCTCAAGCTTCACCAAACAACTCATTGGCTCTAAATAACGAGTTCAATGTTCATCTCATCGCTTGAGCTTCATCAGTAACTCGTTGACCCCAAACAACGAGTTCAACGTCTTGGACTTTGCTCAAGCTCCGCCAAATAACTCGTTGGCTCCAAATAGCGAGTTCAACTTTCCGCTCACCGCTTGAGCTCCATCAACAACTCGTTGGCTCCGAACAATGAGTTCACTACCTTGGTCTTCACTCAAGCTCCACCAAACCACTCATTGAATCCAAACAACAAGTTCAATGTTCAGCTTACCACTTGAGCTCCATCAATTACTCGTTGGCCTCAAACAACGAGTTCAACGTCTTGGACTTCGCTTAAGCTCTGCCAAACAACTCGTTGGATCCAAACAGCGAGTTCAACACTTCGCAAACTGCTTGAGCTCCATCAATAACTCGTTGGCCCCGAACAACGAGTTCAATGCCTTGGTCTTCGCTCAAGCTCCACCAAGTAATTTATTGGCTCCAAACAACGAGTTCAGTGTTCAACTTTCCGCTTGAGCTCCATTAATAACTCGTTAGCCCCAAACAACAAGTTCAACGTCTTGGACTTCACTCAAGCTCTTCCAAACAACTTGTTGGCTCCAAATAGCGAGTTCAATGCTTCATTCACCGCTTGAGCTCCATCAACCACTCATTGGCCCTGAACAACGAGTTCAATGCCTTGGTCTTCGCTCAAGCTCAACCAAACAACTTGTTGGCTCCAAACAACGAGTTCAATGTTCAGCTCACCGCTTGAGCTCCATCAATAACTCGTTGGCCCAAAACAACGAGTTCAACATCTTGGACTTTGCTCAAGCCCCACCAAACAACTCGTTGGTTCCAAAAAAATAGTTTAATGCTCTGCCCACCACTTGAGCACCATCAATAACTTGTTGTCTCCAAACAACAAGAACATCACCCCATTCCTTGCTCAAGTCTTTCCAACGTCAAAATCCACCACTAGCTTGCCGAGTGCAAACGGAAATCCCAAATGTCCAACTCCGTCACAGAGTTCTCTCCAAGCTTGCTGGATTAAACTGCAAGTTCAACACCCAACTCAGTCAAAGAGTTGTCTTTCCAAACTTTTCGGGAGCAAACAGCATGTTTAAACTCAGCTCTACTATAAGTTGCCTCTCCAAACTCCCCGAGATCAAACGGTAGTTTCTAAATCAACTCCATCAAGGAGTAACCTCTATAAACTTGCTGGAATCAAACAGCAAGTCCCAACTCAGCTCCACTATGATTTACCTTTCCAAACTCCCCGGAATCAAATGGCAGTTTCTAAACAGCAAGTCCCAACTTAGCTCCACTACGAGTTGCCTCTCCAAACTCGCCGGGATCAAACAGCAGTTTCTAAATCAACTCGTTTAAGGAGTAACCTTTATAAACTTGCTGGGATCAAACAGAAAGTCCTAACTCATCTCCACTATGAGTTGCCTCTCCAAACTCCCCGGGATCAAATGGTAGTTTCTAAATCAACTCGAATAAGAAGTAACCTCTTTAAACTTGCTGGGACGAAACAACAAGTTCAAGCTCAACTTTATCTCAGAGCTCTCTCTGAACTCGTCGGGATCAAATGGCAGTCTCTACGTCAACTTTATCTTAGAGCTCTCTCTAAAAACTCGTCAGGATCAAACGACAGTCTCTACATCAACTTTATCTCAGAGTTGTATCTGAACTTGCCGGGATCAAATGAAAGTCTCTGCATCAACTCTATCTCAGAGTTGTCTCTAAACTTGTTGGGATCAAACAACAAGTTCCAACTCAGCTCCACTTCGAGTTGTCCCTCCAAACTTGCTGGGTTCAAATAGCGAACTCTACGTCAACTCATTCAAAGAGTTGTCTCTCTAAAATTTTCGAGCGCAAACGGCAAGCTCAAACGTCCAACTCCGTTACAGTGGTCTGTCCAAACTCGTCGGGATCAAACGATAGTCTCTACATCAACTCTATCTCAGAGTTGTCTCTGAACTCACCGGGATCAAACAACAGTCTCTAGATCAACTCTATCTCAGAGTTGTCTCCCTAAACTTGCTGGGATCAAACGGCAAGCTCTATGTCAACTCTGTCAACGAGTTGTCTCTCTAAACTTGTTGGGCGCAAATGGTAAGCCCGAGCGTTCAACAATGTCCCAAAATTACCTCAAAAAACTTGCTGAAATCAAATAGCAAGTCTGCATCAGTAAGCTACATACTTAAGATCCAACGATCAAAGCACTCTGCTCCTAGGCTGACAGAATGCTCGCCCAACGATGAAACACTCGATCGAAAAAACAAGTGACAACACTGCACTTGGTCGAAAAAAGAGTGGTTCACCAAAATGAGCAACAAGATGTTTGATCAAAAAGTACAATAAGCAATGACTCATCAAAAGAGTCACAAAACTCGAACTCAACTTCGGGCACAATATACAACATCAATCTTAATGCAATCAATCCCAAGCTCCTTGCAAACCTGCAAGTTCCAAAATTCCCAAAAAATTCCAGGGAGTTAGATTTTTTGGAATAAATAAAGGCAAGAAGGCTCGGGTTGCATCATAATCGAATTCAGATCCAAATCCAAAGCCTATTTCACTCAAAATAGAGCTAAAAGGGCTTAGGGTAGGATCCAAACTAAACCTGCTATCCAAAACCCGCAACCCTCCTTCCCTTCTTCTTCAAAAACAGAGCTCAATAGAGCTTCTTCGAAAACCCCGTTGCTCGAGCCCGTCGAAAAAAGTGCCACCATCGACGCAGCTCGCCATACAAGCTCATCACCATGCTCACAAAAAACAGAGCATCTCGAAAACTTCAAGAATCCCAAGTTCGTAGCTTAACAAGATAGCCCGACGAGAGGAATTATTCATTGCTCAACCGAAGCTCATCCATAAATTGACGACGTCATGGTAGCTCGATGAAATGCCATAATGGACGATTCTGCCTTAGCTCGACAAGAAATTGCGAGCCCCATAGCTCGACCGAAGTCCAAAGCTCCATAGCTCGACAACTCGTAGCTAGACGGAGAGGCTCGGCTCAGCAGCTCGGTGGGGAAACATTTGCCTCTCCATAGCTAGACCAAGAGCGGAGCTCATAGCTCGACCGAAGAGGAGGTGCACTACAACACAGGTTCGATTTACCGGCGTATATTTCCCGGCATTTTACCATTCGTGCCGGGGTAGGGAGTGACCAGGAATGGGGCGTCAGATTGGATAGTTATACACCGGCAGCCTCTATAAAATATCGGGGAATCATGATATTCACCGACATTTTCTTTAGAAACGCCGGTGAAGGGTATTATTCACCGGCGTTTTAATAAAACACGCTGGCAAATATACAGATACCGGCGTTTTAATAAAACACGCCGGCGAATATACAGATACATTCACCGGCGTTTGTAATTTCAAATGCCGGAGAATTAACTGAGATAAATCCCCGCGAACCCTAACATTTCGCTCGCTAATTTTCCAAACCCAATATTTGGCCGCCTTCGTTTTCCCTCTTCCCTCTTCCCTCTCTCTATTTCTTGCGCTTTGCCTCCATCCCTTCGTCATCTTCTACAGCCCAATTTGATTTCCCTCATCCCTCTCTCTATTTCGCGGTGAATTTGCGATCGAAAACCACCGCTCGTCGCCCCCCTCTCTCTATCTCCTACGCCACTGCTCGTCGCCCCGCTCGTCGCCCCCGTCTCTCTCTTCAGTAATTTCTCTTAATTTATCTCTTTTTCACTATCAAAGATGCTGAATTCATGCATCTAATTGTCATCTTAGCATGATTTTTTTACCAAAATAGGTTAACTTTCAACAAAGGATGCTAGCTGTATACCAAAATCCTCCAAATCTGTACAAGAATTGGGATGAACAAACCTTGTGCAGGTTTCTTTTGGAGCCACAAACATCAATGGTTTAGTTGGGATGAAGAATTAATAGAGAAACATATATGCTTAGATACTGGAAATTTTCATTTTCTTTTACTGTTAAAGAAGCTGAATTCATGCATCTGATTGTCATCTTAGCATGATTTTTTTACCAAAATGGGTTGACTGTCATCTAAGGATGCTAGCTGTATACCAAAATCCTCCAAATCTGTACAAGAATTGGGCTGAACAAACCTTGTACAGGTTTCTTTTGGAGCCACAAACATCATGATTTAGTTGAGATGAAGAATTAATAGACAAACATATATGCTTAGATACTGGAAATTTTTATTTTCTTATACTGTTAAAGAAGCTGAATTCATCCATCTGATTGTCATCTAAGGATGCTAGCTGTATACCAAAATCTTCCAAATTTGTACAAGAATTAGGCTGAACAAACCTTGTGCAGGTTTCTTTTGGAGCTACAAACATCAATGATTTAGTTGTGATGAAGAATTAATAGAGAAACATATTAGTAGCCATATTAGTTTCTTTTGTGCAGGTTTATTATTATTATTATTATTATTATTATTATTATTATTATTATTATTATTATTATTGTTATTATTATTATTATTATTATTATTATTATTATTATTATTATTTTGGGATAAGTAACTGATTATTAGTAGCCATGAACAGAATAGTTCATGAGTTATCAGATCTTCTTGTTACCGTATTTACAGCACGACACCCTCGTTATTCGTCCGATTTCTCTTTCTCAGCAAATATCCTTTACCATCATCATCTCCTTGAACGGAAAGCCAAATACAGGGAAGACTATAGTCGAATCGATATTACACTCGAACACAAGGTGTGCGATAAAATGCCACTAAGGTGGTTGTGATAATTTCCACAAAGGTAGTTTAGGGTTATATGAATAGAGTAGATTGTATTAAGATTTAATTATTTTTTTATACATTTTTGGAACCACGATTTCTTTATTTTACAGTTAATTGTTATAACGTTTATTTATTTGTAGCTAGGGATGGTTTTAAAAAAGGTGAAATTAAATATACAAAATGCCTTTTACTATTAATACTATTTAATATATCAAATTTTAATTTCAGATTGTGTGCTATTGTTATAATGGATAGAAATAGAAGTTGAATTAGTAAACCATAATTATCCAAGGAGTACCATGATGGTATTAAAGATTTTATTATCTTTGCCAAATGAAATTCCCGTGATCCCAACCTAATCCTTTGTCCATGCCTCCGGTGTACAAATTGTAATTTGAGGACATGTGACGTAGTACATACACATTTGGTTGCCAACGGTTTTCTTCAAGGGTACACACGGTAGTTTTGTCATGGAGAGGATCATACACCAGCTTCTATTCGTCCGGTTGTATTAGAAAATGAAGATGAGCCCTTAGTGAACGAAGACTTAAGTGTTCCCGATGAGATGCATGCTTTGTTGTAAGATGCCTTGGGGATTCATAATGTTTCTTTCCACACCAATAATCCAACAACCCAAGTTCATAATGAGTCAACAGAAATATCACACATTGGTGGTGGGGTGGACGAGGAAATGCCTGACCCCGCCCCTAAAAATAATAAATAGCAAGAATCCTTCGCTAAGTTGCTTGAAGATGCTAGTACTCCGTTGCACCGCGATTGCACCTAATTCTCTAAATTGTCATTCATTGTCAGACTATTTCAGATTAAATGTTTAAACGGGTGGTCTGCTAAGTCCTTCAGTATGCTACTTGAACTGTTGAATGAAGCATTTCCGGGAATCTGTATTCCAAACTCAGCCTATAAAATAAAAAAATTCCTAAGTTCTTTCGATCTAAGGTATGAGAAGATAGCAGAATGTCCAAATGAATGTATGCTTTTCACGAGAGGTAAGGAAAGTCTGGAGAATTGCGAAGTCTGTGGTTCTTCGAAATGGTCAGAAACACCAAATCAAGACGATCAAGCCAGTGGATCTACTAAGCGAAGTAGGAGAAAGAAGCCTGTCAAAATACTACGTTACTTTCCTCTGATTCCTAGGCTACAAAGGTTGTTTATATCTACGAAAACTTCTTCTGATATGAAATGGCATGCTGAAGGTCGCACTAATGATGAGATTCTTAGACATCCTGCTGATTCTCAATCTTGAAAAAAATTTGATGAAAGATATCCCGATTTTGCGGAAGATCCTCGGAATGTGAGACTTGGACTAGCTAGTGATGGTTTCAACCCTTTTAGGCAAATGAGTAGTACATACAGCATATGGTCTGTTGTGTTAATACCATACAATTTGTTACCTTGGAAATGCATGAAGCAGTCCTCATTTATTTTGTCCATGATAGTTCCTGAACCGAAAGGTCCTGGAAATGATATAGATGTGTACCTACAGTCGTTAATAGATGAACTTCAGAAATTGTGGATGGGTGTTCCAACCTATGATGCTGTGGCTAAATAAATATTTTCTCTTCGGGTCGTGTTGTCTTGGACAATCAATAATTTTCCAGCATATGCAAATTTATCTGGATATAGCACTAAAGGACATTATGCATGTCCTTGTTGTGCTGACCAAACTAGTTCAAGGTGGTTGTAAAATGGCAGAAAGTTTTGCTATATGGGTCATAGGAGATGGTTGCCTGACACACATATATTTTGGACAAAGACAGCGACATTTGATGGTACCGAAGAGTGGGAACATGCTCCTGGAGCTTCTTCTGGGTCAGATATTTTAAGGCGGGTAGATGGTCATCATTCAAATATGGAAAAGAACCACAAGTCAACAAAAAGGGCAAGAAAATGGCAAGGCCGGAGCAAGGTGAGGAGACCGATCTATGTGGCGAAGATGATGATCAGAACATGAGTTTAGGTGCATGGAAGAAGAAGAGTATTTTCTTCAAGTTGCCGTATTGGGAATTCAACTTATTGCGACATAATTTAGATGTGATGCATATCGGAAAAAATATTGTTGAAAATTATATAGGAACAGTTATGGGAGATGACCGGAAGACAAATGACAATTTCAAGAGCCGACTTGATTTGAAGTCAATGGGCATCCGACATGAGTTGCACTCAGAGGAATTACCGAACGGAAAAGTACTCCTACCTCCTGCAATCTATTCAATGTCAAAATCGGAGTTGGAATTATTTTGCAAAGTTCTACTGGAACTTAAAGTTCCTGATGGCTATTCTTCTAACATAGCAAGATGTGTCAACTTTAAACAGAAGAGGCTTCAGGGTCTAAAGTCACACGACTACCACATCCTAATGCAGGATCTCCTTCTTGTGGCCCTAAGGTCTTCAATGTGTGAGCAAATCACTACTGTCCTGAAAGATCTTTGTAGCATATATAAAGGTATTTGCTCAAGAATGCTTCGTGTTGAAGATATTGACCAATTGGAGCAGCGGGCGGCATTGACACTTAGTAAAATGGAGATGATATTTCCTCCATCGTTCTTCACTATAATGATTCACTTGACAATCCACCTTGCTGGTGAAGCCAGAATCGGCGGTCCTGTTCACTATCGGTGGATGTACCCCATTGAGAGGTAAAAAAATTTATGCATCTTACAAAACTGAATTTTCAAAAGCTCATTTCTTTTAATCCCCTACTCCGCTCTAATTCATTAATTGTACATGTTCAGGTACCTATACCGGCTCAAGGGTTATGTTAAAAATAGAGCATATCCTGAAAGGTCAACAACTCAGGGATATCTATCAGAGGAGTGTTCACATTTTTGTTTCAGGTATCTGCAGGGTGTAGAGACATCTTTGACTAGACCAAGGAGAAATCCAGACATTTCCAATCTTGATGGTGCTAAATATCTTTTCGATACCGCTGGCACTACTATTGGTAAAGTTGATGCATTTGAGCTAGATAACTTAACGTGGGAACAGGCACATCGATATGTGCTAGACCACCAAGCATCAGTGGAACCATTTCAAAAGTAAGTTGCTTTTGAATTTAAATCGAATATAGTGAAAACCGCAGAGTTCGATATTAACTTACTTTTGTTATTTCTTATTTCAATTGCTTGTATTTTAGCAAATTTGTCAGGGACATCAAACGAAGGGCTAGGCCAAGAAGACTACCACCACGTGAACAAAACAAGTTGATGAATGAAAAATTTCATAAGTGGTTTGAATCTCATGTAGGTGAATTAAGAAAATGCAAGTTAATCTTCATTATATCTACATTATCCATGGTACTGATACGATTTGCGCAAAATTAATAGGTACATTCTTTGGATCCTGAAGGTGTGTCATTTGAAATACAAGTACTTGCCAAAGGTCCCTATAAGATGGTCAAAAGATACGGAGGATACATATTGAATGGCTTTAGATTTCGTATTAAGAATCATGAATGTAATTTGAAGTCTCAAAATAATGGAATGGTAGTGACTTCTAAGACTAGAAGTTATGCTTCCAAGTCGGACACGAGGCCTGTAGATGAAAATCTCGACTACTATGGAGTGCTCACGGATATCATTGAGTTGAATTATTTTGGTCATTTTCGTGTTGTCTTATTTCATGGGGATTGGGCTGAGTTTGATAGGAATTTTACTAATAACAAGGATAAGTTAGGCTTCACAGTTGTAAACTTCTCAAAATTGATTCACATCGGTACACATATTAGCCACGAACCATTTGTGTTCCCATCCCAAGTGCAAAAAGTGTTCTACATTGAAGATCCAACCCTGCCAAAATCGTATGTGGCTCTCGTTATGCAACCAAGAGATGTATTCCAACTGGGCGGTACTTCAGAAGATGAAGACGGTGAAGTCATGAACAGTTACATTGCTTCTGAGTTTCCTATGTTTGATGTAAACACAACCGACGGCAGAATTTGCGAGACTTGGCTCCGCAAGGATGGAGAAGAGGGTGATGTATTGGAAGATGTCGTATCGTAGTTTACTTGATTTTCATAGCTCAATATTATATGTCCTGTAATTTTCGTGTCTTAAATCTTGTTGTAATATTATGTCTTGTAATTCCGAACATGTTGTATGTGAATTTAATAATTGGTTTAATTATCTTTCTATTTTCTACTGCTTGGTGTCATTTACATTAAACTATGCTTAGTGTCATTTGCATCAAACTATCATTGTAGTTGAATTTGTTACAAATCTCACTTTTTTAATTTTTTGTAATTATGTTGGTTTGATAATCCTACTGAAGTAAAATTTTTTATTTCTGCTTGATCACACATAGATTCTGTTTCATTAGCATTGTTTATGCAAATATTAAAAGCTAACACTCTCTCTATGAAGTCTCACAATTGATTTCCATTTCAAGTGGAGGTGTTCTTTCCATAATTCTTAGTTAAAAAAACCTTTTAGCCCGTCAGTTGGTTTAATTATTACTTGAAATTTCTTATTTTTTGATAGTTATTATAAACATGTTATTAATTAATTTTGCTCCTCTAATGAATTTATTGAATCTTTGACAGGTACAAGATACCGAGGCGTGGAAAAAAGATAAACATAAATGATGGCAACAAAAGCCATGGGGATGAGCAGCCACTACATAATAGTGGCAGTCAAACAGATGAGGGGGAGGGTAGCACGCCGCCCACTGTCAAAAAACATCGAGGGCGAACTAAGATGATGGGCATATGGAAACTTAAGAATGACGAAAGGATTGTGGTGGAGGAAAACAGTGTCGGACAACCGGTTGGTGATAATGCAAGCAAATTCTCATCCTTTATTGGGGTAATAGCAAGGAACCCACGGATAATTCCTTTGTCGTACGAGAGTTGGCCGAAGGTGCCAACCACGACAAAGGCAACTGCAATTACAACAATCAAGGTATTTCCCATCTAAAATAAATAATTGGTAGGCTCAAATATATTATTGAAATATGTATTTTTAATGATGGGTATTCGGTTTATGCAATTCAGTTATCCTTTGTTAAACTTCATAAATTTTGCAGCAATACTTCTCGTTCACGGACTCCCTTACGCCTTGGTTGAAAAGTCACTCTCCAAAAAGTGGAGGGACTACAAGAGTGAATTGAAGACTAGGTATTTTGACAAAGACCAGTCAGAGGCGGATAATGCAAGGGATGTGCCACCGGATGTGGAGCCTTCAGATTGGCAATTCCTTGTACACTACTGGAGTTCGGCGGTCGATCAGGTATTTATATTACTAACCAAAATTTAATGACTTTGTGGTTGTATGGCTACTCTAATTAAATTTTTTGTTAACTTCATTGTGGCATGTACAGAAAAGGACGGAGGTGGGTGTGGCGAGTCGGTCAAAGCAGCTAGTGTTGCACACCGCTGGTACACAGAGCTTTGCTCTGGTTCGGGAAGAATTGGTAAGCGCAATCAAATTGAACATTTTTGACTTACAGTTATTTGTTTATAAGCATTTCATCTTACTAATATATAGGAAGAAGATTTAGGGGGTCCTGCGGAGTTTGGCGACATAGATTTTTTCGATGCCACCCACAAGTCGAAGGATGGGACGTATGCGACCCCTGAGACAGCACGGATTGTGGTAATTTGTGAACTAATATCTATCAAATCTACAATTGACTATCATTATAACTATTTTAGTTATGGATAATTAAATATTTAGTGAATTGAGTTGGAATTTTTCACAAAATTGACTATAGGCTATGACATAATATTTTAGTGATGAACTTTTAGAAATTTACTACTATATATAGGCTATAGCAATTTTATTGTTTATATATATCTTCAGTTACTTTTACTTTTTGATGATTTATAGCTTATTTTTGTAAATGGTTAATGATAGTCGAAATCTCATCTGCTTTTTACTCTAATTGTTATGTCTTTTTATAGACTAACGCTCGGAAAAAGTTTGATGAAATCTCTTCCGCTTTAGATTCTGACCGTACGATGGCATCCAAAGATTTCCGTACCCGCCAGCGGCTTGCCTTGACCGTAGTTAGGGGAAAGGAGAGGCATGGACGTGTCCGTGGTATGGGGCTAGGACCAACCCCCTCGCGGTTATTCGGACAGAGTGAATATACTTCAAGTGGGACTCGGGACGAGGAGATGACTTCATTAAAGGCACAAGTGGCACTCCTCCAAGAACAAATGGCCCAGTTAATAGGGCAGCAATCTCAAGTCCCAGCACCGGTAAGTCTTTAAATTGGTAATTTTGAAGAGATTATAATTTTGAATGCATGAAAGACACGTATTAGTGTTTGTGAGTCTGCATTGTGGCTGTCGTCTAGTGGCTGTCATCTATGTTTCTTAATTGGGCTGTGATTAGAAAGAAAGGGCTCGAGTGGAGATCTGGAAACCCATATAGAGACATCTCGTTTATTATAATCTATTATTATTGTTGGAGCAACCCCCTCTTGCTGTTGTTGCTGATCTCTTTGTGTGCGTGTGTTGAAGAGAAAGAAGGGATGAGAGAGAGTTGAGGAAAATGCCGTTATGTTAGCCTGGTGTATCCTCATTCTCTACCATTCCTCTTTCTGGCTCCATTTATGGCTTCTATATTAAATTGGTTTCCTTCTACGATGACAGTTTCGTAAAACTACACTTGATATGAGCCCTGTTCTATTGTTCTTCAATAAAATTGGGAGTTTTGGTGATCCAACTAGTAATCATAGTTGCACCCCACTGCATACTCACAAACACTAATACGTGTCGTTCATGCATTCTATGACCAACCCCACTTTGGCATATAGCATGCTCAGATGACATTCTATGACCTACACACATGCTTGTTCAGCCCAATTCTTGTACAGATTTGGAGGATTTTGGTATACAGCTAGCATCCTTAGTTGACAGTTAACCCATTTTGGTAAAAAACCATGCTAAGATGACAATCAGATGCATGAATTCAGCTTCTTTAACAGTAAAAGAAAATGAAAATTTGTAGTATCTAAGCATATATGTTTCTCTATTAATTCTTCATCCCAACTAAACCATTAATGTTTGTGGCTCCAAAAGAAACCTGCACAAGGTTTGTTCTGACCAATTCTTGTACAGATTTTGGGAATTCTGAAGTTTTTATATCCAGGATCACAAATTTTTATTGGGATGTGATTGGATTATTTAGTGACTGTCAACAAGTGTTCTTAATTGGGCTGTGATTAGAAAGAGACGAGTTGGAGTGGAGATCTGGAAACCTATATAGAGACATCTCGTTCATAATAATTTATTATTATTGTTTTTCTTGTCGCTCTTGCTGTTGTTGCTGATGTCTCTTTATGTGCGTTTGCTGAAGAGAAAGCAGGGATGAGAGAGAGATGAGAAAAATGCCGCTATGTTAGCCTGGTGTATCCTCATTCTCTACCATTCCTCTTTCTGGCTTCTATATTTGGTTTCCTTCCACAATGACAGTTCCTTAAAACTACACTTGATATGAGCCCTATTCTTATTTTTCTTCAATAAAAATGGGAGTTTTGGTTATCCAACAAACATGTACCCGCATACTTCCAAATGGCATTTTCTTTAGAAAGTCAGGCTCCAAAGAATCGATCTATGACTAGAATCTCCATTCAAAGCCCAATCAAAATTTGTCATCCTGGATCTAAAATCTTCTTTGAGCCACAAACATCATGAATTAATTGGGATGAAGAATTAATAGACAAACATATATGCTTAGATACTGGAAAATTTGATTTTCTTTTACTGTTAAAGAAGCAGAATTCATGCATCTGATTGTCATCTTAGCATGATTTTTTTACCAAAATGGGTTAACTGTCAACTAAGGATGCTGTATGTATACCAAAATCCTCCAAATCTGTACAAGAATTGGGCTGAACAAACCTTGTGCAGGTTTCTTTTGGAGCCACAAACATCAATGATTTAGTTGGGATGAAGAATTAATAGAAAAACAAATATGCTTAGATACTGGAAATTTTCATTTTCTTTTACTGTTAAAGAAGCTGAATTCATGCATCTGATTGCCATCTTAGCATGATTTTTTTACCAAAATGGGTTGACTGCCAACTAAGGATGCTGTATGTATACCAAAATCATCCAAATCTGTACAAGAATTGGGCTGAACAAACCTTGTGCAGGTTTCTTTTGGAGCCACAAACATCATGATTTAGTTGGGATGAAGAATTAATAGAGAAACATATATGCTTAGATACTGGAAATTTTCATTTTCTTTTACTGTTAAAGAAACTGAATTCATGCATCCGATTGTCATCTTAGCATGATTTTTTTACCAAATAGGTTAACTGTCAACTAAGAATGCTAGCTGTATACCAAAATCCTCCAAATCTGTACAAGAATTGGGCTGAACAAACCTTGTGCAGGTTTCTTTTGGAGATACAAACATTAATGGTTTAGTTGGGATGAAGAATTAATAGAGAAACATATATGCTTAGATACTGGAAATTTTCATTTTCTTTTACTGTTAAAGAAGCTGAATTCATGCATCTGATTGCCATCTTAGCATGATTTTTTAACCAAAATGGGTTGACTGTCAACTAAGGATGCTGTATGTATACCAAAATCCTCCAAATCTGTACAAGAATTGGGCTGAACAAACCTTGTGCAGGTTTCTTTTGGAGCCACAAACATCATGATTTAGTTGGGATGAAGAATTAATAGAGAAACATATGTGCTTAGATACTGGAAATTTTCATTTTCTTTTACTGTTAAAGAAACTGAATTCATGCATCTGATTGTCATCTTAGCATGCTTTTTTTACCAAAATGGGTTGACTGTCATATAAGGATGCTGTATGTATACCAAAATCCTCCAAATCTGTACAAGAATTGGGCTGAACAAACCTTGTGCAGGTTTCTTTTGGAGCCACAAACATCAATGATTTAGTTGGGAAGAAGAATTAATAGAGAAACATATATGCTTAGATACTGGAAATTTTTATTTTCTTTTACTGTTAAAGAAACTGAATTCATGCATCTGATTGTCATCTTAGCATGATTTTTTTACCAAAATGAGTTAACTGTCAACTAAGGATGCTGTATGTATACCAAAATCCTCCAAATCTGTACAAGAATTGGGCTGAACTAACCTTGTGCATGTTTCTTTTGGAGCCACAAATATCAATGGTTTATTTGGGATGAAGAATTAATAGAGAAACATATATGCTTAGATACTGGAAATTTTCATTTTCTTTTATTGTTAAAGATGCTGAATTCATGCATCTGATTGTCATCTTAGCATGATTTTTTGTATACCAAAATCTTCCAAATCTGTACAAGAATTGGGCTAAACAAACCTTGTGCAGGTTTCTTTTGGAGCCACAAACATCAATGGTTTAGTTGGGATAAAGAATTAATAGAGAAACATATATGTTTAGATACTGGAAATTTTTATTTTTCTTTTACTGTTAAAGAAGCTGAATTCATGCATCTGATTGTCATCTTAGCATGATTTTTTACCAAAATGGGTTCACTGTCAACTAAGGATGCTATGTACACCAAAATCCTCCAAATCTGTACAAGAATTGGGCTGAACAATCCTTGTACAGGTTTCTTTTGGAGACACAAACATCAATGGTTTAGTTGGGATGAAGAATTAATAGTGAAACATATATGCTTAGATACTGGAAATTTTCATTTTCTTTTACTGTTAAAGAAGCTGAATTCATGCATCTGATTGTCATCTTAGCATGATTTTTTTACCAAAATAAGTTAACTGTCAACTAAGGATGCTAGCTGTATACCAAAATCCTCCAAATCTGTACAAGAATTAGGCTGAACAAACCTTGTGCAGGTTTCTTTTGGAACCACATACATCAATGGTTTAGTTGGGATGAAGAATTAATAGAGAAACATATATGCTTAGATACTGGAAATTTTCATTTTCTTTTACTGTTAAAGATGCTGAATTCATGCATCTGATTGTCATCTTAGCATGATTTTTTGTATACCAAAATCTTCCAAATCAGTACAAGAATTGGGCTGAACAAACCTTGTGCAGGTTTCTTTTGGAGCCACAAACATCAATGGTTTAGTTGGGATGAAGAATTAATAGAGAAACATATATGCTTAGATACTGGAAATTTTCATTTTCTTTTACTATTAAAGAAGCTGAATTCATGCATCTGATTGTCATCTTAGCATGATTTTTTACCAAAATGGGTTCACTGTCAACTAAGGATGTTGTATGTACACCAAAATCCTCCAAATCTTTACAAGAATTGGGCTGAACAAACCCTGTGCAGGTTTCTTTTGGATCCACAAACATCAATGATTTAGTTAGGATGAAGAATTAATAGATAAACATATATGCTTAAATACTGGAAATTTTCATTTTCTTTTACTGTTAAAGAAGCTGAATTCATGCATCTGAAGATTTAAGATCCAGGATGGCAAATTTTGATTGGGCTGTGATTGGATTGTTTAGTGGCTGACGTCTATGTTCTTAATTGGGCTGTGATTAGAAAGAGAGGGCTCGAGTAGAGATCTGGAAACCCATATAAAGACATCTCGTTTATAATAATTTATTATTATTGTTGTTTTTGTCGTTCTTGTTGTTGTTGCTGATGTCTCTTTGTGTGCGTGTGCTGAAGGGTAAGAAGGGATGAGAGATAGATGAGGAAAATGACGCTATGTTAGCCTAGTGTATCCTCATTCTCTACCATTTTCTGTTTCCATTTCTGGCTTCTATATTTGGTTTCCTTCCATGATGACAGTTCCTTAAAACTACAATTGATATGAGCCCCTTCTTATTTTTCTTATTTTCCTTATATTTGGTTTCCTTCCACGATGACAGTTTCATAGATTGTCTGAACAATGCATGAAAGACATGCTTAGATACTGGATTTTCATTTGTTTTACTGTTTTAGATACTGGATATTCCCAATCAGTGGAGAATATAAAGGTTTCAAGTTGAATACTTGATTTTCATTTGTTTTGCTGTTTTAGATAAATTCAAAAACAAAATTAAGTACTAGCTTTTTAGCACTGCTATATAATTATTTTACCTCTCTATATATCATTAACAATTCCATTTGCAATTGGCACTTTGATCTTAGAATTTATGAATTGGGTAAATCTTTTTGCAAGTTCAAAAAATATGTATATTCTGTATTGTGGTCTACTATTGAACTAAATTATTGTTTTTTTTTTCATAGAGCGGTCTCCTAGATGAAGGAAATTCTGATGATCAAAACTGAAGCTACTCGAGGGGTATGAATCTGTGGTCGGCCTAGTCTAGTTGTTGTTATGTCCTCCTTGCTGTTGTTATGTCTTGTATTGTTGTTTTAAGTAATTGTTGGGATATTTGGGATGTTCGTTACTGTATTTGTTAATTATGACGCTGTGTTAATTTTGTGGTGAATTTGGACGACGATATAACACGTGTAAAACATTATTATCTTTAATTCTTGTGTTTGGTTGTGATTTGCGCATTAACATGCCTAAAATTGGTTGAATCAGTTGTGAATTAGTTTACAGGTTTTTTAAATGAAATTGTGAATTGAAATCAAATGGAAAACTGGAGCAGGAAAAACAAACGGGCATACACCGGTGTTTCATAAAACACCGGTGTATCTAATTGTTTAGTTGAAAATTTCATTAGAAAGGCGTTTCCACACATGCCGGTGTATCCATAAGTTGCAACAGTACTAAGAAACACCGGCGTTTTATAAAATGCCAGTGAATATCTCTATAGCGGCGTGTTTACGACACGTCGGTGCTTGTAAGTAAGGAAAGAAGGGCACTCAGAAACAAGCATACACCGGCGTTCTATGACCGCCGGTAAATATTACACATACACCGGCATTTCTACAATCGCCGGTGAAAAGATATATACCGGCGGTATGTGACCACCAGTGAATGTATATTGGGGGGAAAGAACGACACCCAGAAATTCCCATATACCGACGTTGTCTGGCCGCCGGTGTATTTTCAAGATATACCGGCGTCCAGTAGAAACGCCGGTGAATACACCTATCTTTCCGTGACGCTCGATTTGGCGGCATTTGTACCGGCATTTTTATAAATGCCGGTGAATGTTTCACCGGCGTAAAAAACTGCCGGTGAAGGTCTAAAAAAATGCCGGCGAATAGCTTCTGTGTTGTAGTGGTGCCATAGTTCAATGCCTCCGTAGCTCGGCCAAGATGCATCTCCCGTAGCTCGAAAAAAGCGAGAACTCATAGGTCGACCAAGATCGAATGCCTATAGCTTGACAAAATGGTCGGTCAAGCGATGGGGTCGCTCACAGCAATCGCGATCCGTCCGATCGCCCAAAGATTCGAGCACAAGATGTGGTGGACGCACGAGATTGAGCCACGCAGCCTATCTCCTTCCCTAAAGCTCTGCTTGCTTCTCCGCCATCTGATTTCACTCAACGGGCGAGCTCCCCTCTGATGAGCACTCCAGATCATGCCATGCAGCCATTGATCACAGCAATCTCATCACAATTGCCCAAGTGCATCAGCGGGCGAACCAGCATCTGATCAATGCTTCTGAACGGGACAAAATTCGCGTCACATCACCGAAATCACCGTGATCAAATCACAGCCATTCAATCCACTCAGCGCCAGAGTCTGATGCTGATCGATGCCTCAGATAGCGGTAAAAAGCGTGCGCAACTATGATTATTCACAAAAATCCCCAAAAAATCATTTAAAATTCGAAAAATTAATTTTAGAAAAATCTAAAAACAATTATTTAAATTTGAAAAGTTCTTTAAAAATTTCAAAAAAATAATTAAAATTGGATTTATTAATTATAAAATTCGAAAAAGTGATTTTAAAATAGAGAAAAGTTCTAGAAAAATTTGGAAAAATTTGAAAAATATGGAAAAATCCAGGAAAATATTCACTACCTTCTGAAGCCATTAATCAGTTCCAGGTATCTCCGAACACCCTAACTGTTAAGATTGTACTCTAGAGTCCAAAAGTAAGGCGTACTACTCCTCGAAAGTCAAGAAAATTTTCTTCCGGGAGTGGGGGGCTTATGATGATGGTAAAAATTGTAGAAAATCAGAGTCGTACGATTCATGCAAAATTCTCAAAGCTTCTATAGGCAGATTAACCATAACGGACCTCTATAATAGGTTCGAGTGTTCTCCAAGACATGGGCTTCTTTCAAGCCCATAAAAAGTGACAGACTAGGCCCACTAGGAGAGATACCCAGCCCATACAAGCTAGGAGCCAAATCTCTTTTTCCCTAACAAGAGAACTTATATCTTGAGGGGGAGGAAGATAAAGAAGATAAGGAATTCATATCGATCCAACGGTTCCAGATTGATCTATTGATATGTTTCTCAGGCCTATAAATACCCCTCCCCCTCTATAGTCAGAAGGTAATAAAAAATTCACCAGTTTTCTCTTATACTCTCTTTCTCTTTCTGGTTCTGACTTGAGCATCGGAGGGTCTGTCCCGGGGCCACCCCCCGATGTTTCAGGCTTTTTGCAGGTCCCTCGGCAGCATTAGCAACCGTCGAATTCAGATCACAAGTGGTCAATCAACAATCCAAATTCAAACTCATGAGCTCTAACCGTATTTCACGGCCAAGGTCAAAGGTCAGATTTTTAGTAGTTTCCATCAATTATATACTCACTATCTATTTGCTCCCACACCAAGATAAGCAGCAACAGCTATCGTGGCCGCTACCCCAATGATCGACCCAACTCCTCCAACCATTGCACTCCCTTTCGCATTAGTTGTGGAGCCCTTCTTCACTTTAACCATTGTTCCCTTTTTCGCATTGATGACGTGCGAGATGCTTGCTGTTTGTAACCCACCAAGTCTTGCTTAAAGATGATACAACTCCAAGTTTTTCTCAACAACTACTTTCCTGAGAAGAGCACACTCTCCAATACTGTCTTTAGTCACTTTTGAAGGCAGGGGCAAGTTGGCAAGACGATCGGCACGCAGAAGTGCTAACTCGCAATCCCTCTCGATAAGCACAAAATTAAGGAGAACAGACTCCAACCCTTCGTCCTCCGACTGAACAAGCAAACTGTCAATAGCCAATTCTGTTATGCGCAGTTGCTTGCGAAGTCACTCAACCTCGTCACTACGGGGTTTCTCACCCGTTCCCACGATCATTTGTCAACAATTACAGAAGCATGGTCAAGCAAAAATATAAAATACTAGGTTTCACGGTCAAGCGTCACTTCAAAGCACATTAACGCAATACGAAAAATGGTAACAAATCTGGAAGATAGTTTTTCAACCACTGAAACGAAGATACAGGAATGCAATGGCCAGTCCGCAATTAGGCATCACAGAAAGTAGTTACAAGTTCGAAACAAAGGCAAATAAAGAAAACCGAAAAGAAAAATGGCAGAACAAGGTGAATCGAGTATCCACCTGCTTCGGTGCCACCACGGACAAGGAACCCTCAGCTGCTTCCTTCCCCTTGTTCTTCTTTCCAGAGCTTTTTCTCGCACTGCCCACAGGAGTGCCGATCCTGCCATCATCCTTCCTGCCTATATCAAAGGGATCGCTAGGTCAATGAGTCACATGGTAGCCTTTCCCATAGAAACCGGGAATACACTCTGCCACGTGTGAAATCGTTACAGCATAAGAGTTGAGCATCCCCTCCTGCAGTTTGGACTTACACTCAGCATGAACCTTGGCCACCTCGACCTTCAGCTCCGAGGCTGCTTCAGTGCGAGCCTTCTCCAACTCTAGTAGAACTTCATCTTTCCTCTTCTCCAACGTCTTGTCTCTCTCCTTTGACCCCTCTAGCTCAAGGCGCATCTCCTCCTTACTCGCCGCCAATGCCTCCAACTCAACGCGCGCCTCCCATTCCTTCTTCCTCAGCTACTCCAACACCGCCTTGCTCCGTTACTATAACACCCTGCAAAATAAAATGATTTATTTTGCATTATTAAATAATATTAAATTGATAAGGTTGATTATTTTGACTATTTTCTTGAAATTGCAATTTTGCACTTGCAACACACGTGCAAAGTTAGAAAATTTTGAATTCTTAAAATTTCATGGTTAATAATTTATTTTCCTCATTTATTTATGATATGTTAATTTTTCAGATTTATTTAAATTAATTTAACTATTTTATGAATTTGTCAATTTGACACGTGCAAATATTTTTTTTGGGTGCAAATCTCCACTTTTATATTTCTGAATAAATTATTCTATTTACAATTAAGTATATCCTAAATTTTGAAATTTTTCTAAATAAAGAAACTATTTTTATAAATACTTCGAAAGAGAGGGACTTTTATGTAAAAAAGCCGTTTGGATCTCAAACAAATAATAAAAGTTTTTTTTACTGATTTTTTGGCTGTCCATGGTCATCATTGAAAATAAAATCTACTTAAATTTTATTAATAGTTGATTTGTTAAAGATTTCAGCAAATATGGTATTTTTGCAAATATAAAATTTAGGTTGGATCTTGTGCAAATATTTTTCTTAGAAAGTAAAAGTCAAAATTTTAATTGGAAAATATAATATGTATTAGTAGATATTAATTCTGAATTTTATGGATTTTTACAAATATTTTATGATATATTTGCAAAAATTACAAAGAGATGGGCTTTTGTGCAAAATTACAACTCTGAGTACATATCCGAATTTTTTAATTTTTGGGCTATGCTTGATGGTTGGATAACTCATTAGTAAATGGATTTTATTTTATTTTAATTTATTAAATTATTTAACTATTTTATTACGGAAAGGTTTATATATGTAAATTAATAATTTGCTATGGGATGTTTCCATAAACTTGTAAAATCCTAAAATCTCCATATTTCAGCCTATATTATGGCCACTACAGCCGTCCCTCTCCTCTGCAAAATAAAATATATTTTTAGTATTAATTTCTTGGAGTTTCGAAGTAATGATCTTGGACTTTTTGCAAAAGAAAGACTTTTTCTTATTCTTTATTAATTCGGTTGATTTCTTCAATGAGGTGAGTGACATATGTTTGTTTTGTACTGTTCTATCCATGCTGTATGTGATTGTATGTGTATTAGAAAGCATGATTAGGAATTTTATGATGATAATATGAATTCTTGATGTATGGATATATAAAGAATCTTTCATGAAAACTATGCTATTGATGATTGAAATTTTATATAGACGACTCGAGATTGTTAAGAACCTAATAAAAATAATGGGTATGTTGATTTCTTCCATAATCTTGCTGTTTTGAACATACACTAATGAGTTTGTATGATGTTATTGCAAAAAGTGAACAAAACTTGATCTTTACTGTATGTGTGTGTGTGTGTATATATATATATATATATATATATGATCTGCTGGAGTGTTTTTGATCAGTAAACTTAATTATTTACATGTATAAATGCTTGCATTCATGGAGAAACTGATGTAGGAGGTTGTGTGGTGGTTTAAAAAAATTTAAGATGGGTTTTGGTTCAAAAGAAATCAATTTTTGATGTTTTGCAGAAGGTTACAGATTTTGGGTCTGACTAGGTTCTGCCGAAATTGGGTTTTGTGATTTTTATGTAGTTTTCAATAGAGATTTTATTTGTTTGATACTGAGACTGAATCTTAACATTGTACTACTTTTATTTGAAGAGATTTGATGCTTTAACCGATATTAGAACACACCTACACACACACACACACACACACACACACACACACACACACACACACACACACACACACACACACACATATATATACTCATGTACACTATTTTGAAGGATTATCGAAAATTATTGTTTCGTGAAGTTTTCAAGTGGAATTGAGTTGTTTTGATACTGAGGCTAATTAGAATTATATAGCACTCCTATTTGGTAAATTTTGATACGATAACTGATGCTTAAATACCCTAAACATATGTATATATACACTACTTCACTGCTTTGAAGATTTGTGAAAAATTATACTTTTATGATCTTAATATGATTTTGATATGTTCTATAAACTTCTATATGCTATACAAGTTATATTCAATCATCTGAGGAATTTGGTTTTACAAATTTGTAGTTTTACAAAGTAGAATCATGTATCAATCGAAATGTGCACAAACCTTCAACTGGCTGTATAGCAGCTAGCGGTCAACTGCAAGGTCGACTGTCCATTTTTTAACTAAAAGGAAGGTCGAATGTCAAGAAGGTCGACTGCAAGGTCGACCGACATCATTGTTTTGGGCTGTTTTGTGAGTCTTTCGTCGTTTTTATTGAACGATTATTTCTTTGAACTTATGTATTATTGATCTACTGTTTTAAGTGATAATATTTATGCTACAGGTGTAACACCCCACAATTTATTTTAAATTAGAAATGCAATTTTTTTTGCACATATGATGCACGTGCAGATTTTTATTCTCATTTTGTTATTCTCATTTACAAATTTCTTAGTATGCATAAGTTTTTAATGACCCATTGGACCTAAAGAATAAATCTAGCCCATTAGGAGGAGAACCCACTAGGATAATTAAATTAGTTAAATAAAATGAAAGCCCACAATTCAAGACCACTAATTATAACCTAAATTAGGTTGAACATAAACTTATACATTGCAAGTTACAAAAAAAATCTAGTACCCAATTAGAACTATAGAATTGTATTAAAGTTGTATTGTGTGCATGTGCATGTGCACACTTGAATTTTGGTCTGATGGCACAAGGAGGCCGATTTTGGGCTTGGGGGAAGGAGAGGGTGAATGAGAGTTAAGTTTTTGAGAGTGGGGAGGGAAAAAGTTAAAAGTTTGGGGGTTATAGTATTTGAAGAGTTGGGAGTTAGGGAGGTTCAGAAAATGAAAAGATAGAGAATTAAAATGGGAATTTATTAGGTTGAGAATTATGCAATTTAAACTCTAGCCTAGACCTATAAATAGCACCCATTTCTCTTCTCATTCTTCACACCAAAAGCAAATCAAGTAAAGAGAAAGAAAAGAAAAAAAGGATTGTGTTCTTGTGCTTGGAGGCTTTTGCTAGGAGGAGAAGAGCTAGGAGTCTTTGGAGCTAGAAGTGGTGTTCTTTTTTTTCATTGTTCAAACTTCACAGAAGGTGTGTGTCTCTATACTTTCTAATTGTAGAGTAATGCATGCTAAGTAATCAATAATGAGTAGTATGGAAATTCTTATGTGATCTATGCCATTGTATGAGATGAGAATGGTAGTAATCCATGTATGATTAATAAATTTTAATTACATCATGTTAGGGGTTAAGAGAAAAAGAATTGATTGGTTATTTGTTATACATTAGTGTACATGAATGTAGAAAATTGTTATGTGAACAATTGATAAGTAAATAAATTATTGTGAAGAATATTTGATGTTATGAAACTCATTTGAGTGTTTATAGAAAATATAATATGCTATCTCTAATTAAAAAGTATGAATGCAAATTTGTGTTTATCAATAAAGTCGGCTTGGGGTTCGAAACCTGTTAGCCCCAAAACATTTTGTTACTTTGTTTTCAAAACTATTCGAATCCGAGAGAGTATTTAAGTGGAATTCGGTGTGAGATTTGGACACAAAGCCCACATGGGCTAGTGGCTAGTGGGGCTGACTTGGGGCGCTGCCTGAGCATTCACAGGTTCGAAACCCAGGTTTGCCTTTTATTTTTTTTGTTTTTAAAAGGAATTGGTGAGTTTCAATACATTTAAAAATTTGAAGAAAAATCCTAATAAATATCATAAAGTGATGAAGTATTTAAAAAAAAAAATAGTTTCAAAGATTTTATGTACATTTTTAGAAGAAAAAGGGACATTTGAGAAAGTATGAGATTTTGATCTTAAGTAAATTATTTTAAGAATATAATCCTTATCCTTAGAAGAAAAATAAAGACTTTGATATGTGAGAATTAGTCTTCTTGTTGAGATTATGCATTTATGTTGAATAAGAAACTCTAGATTTCTATATGTACTCAAATTGTTAAAGAGTTTAAATTAGATGAATGCATGAATAGAATCATTGATTGGAAAGAATTAAGAGTGGAAAAGTAAATCATGAATAGTGTTAAAATGAGACATTGACTAAGACGTGAAACGAATTGAAGTTGAGAATAATCAAGTTTAAGACATGTTATTGAAGAGTGTGAATACTCATGGATTCTTGTACATGAAAAAGTTGTGATTTAGAATTAGTGAGATCTCGGGTACCGGCACTTTTTGAAATGAAAGATTTGAAATATATTTTTGAGATAAGGCCATGGGGCTATTTCATATTTTTGAGTAAGACCGGTAGGAGGTAAAACTGATTCTAAGTTGGATAAATTATCCACGTCTTGAACTTAAGAACTAGACACTTAAGTGAAGATGTAGTAAGACCTAGGCAAACGTAAGTGGGGTACTCTATATAGTCGGGCGGTGGGTTGGCTGCGGCGATTCACAGGGACTATAGACCAATCGGGCGGTGTACTCCAGGACTGTGGTTGCCTCGAGGGAGACGAGTTTTATTTGAAATCCGGGACTATGCGTAGTTGGGCGGATAATTTGTCGTACTCCATGTATATGCGTATACCGGGGCTAGAGGGGCACTTGCGGGAGGTTCGCACGATGAGGAGTCTGTATCGGGCGGGGAATTGGCTGCGGCGATTCTCCGGGGCTGGAATCCGTACTCGTAGAACATCTCAACTTTGTCTTATTACTGGGTAGTTGTCATGACGAGGGATCGAATCCTTTATTGTGGAGTATGTAGGCGCTTGCCATCGGACCTATGTAGTATGGGATGCATAGAATCTGAACAAGTGTGCATTAGTGTTATCATAGAATAAAAATATCTGTATTAGGCATTAAGGCATAGCATACACTTACATGTTTAGAGTAGTCACATTTCTACACTTTATTTCATTCAAGTTTGTGGTTTGTTAAAGTATGGTGATCGTTATACTGTCTTCGGCATAAAGAGGATAGTCATGTATAACATTTCGTCAGTTGTAATCAACTAACGTGCCCACAGTCTTACATGCAGGTAATGGAAGTTCATGAAGCAATAAAGTGGATATGCTAATACTGTTTTGTTTAAAGATGTTGTAAATATTTTATTGTAATTTATTTCATCTTCCGCTGTGTAACAAATGTAACAAATTGTAATGTATTATTGAAAAGTTTTAATTTTCTTGTAAAATTGTACGAAGTGAAGTAAAGATCTTGTGAAATCTCGAATTCGGTCTTATTTGGAATTCGGGGTGTTACAACAGGTTACAGTATTTTACGAAAAGTTATATTTTGTTTATAATAGAATTTAAATTACATTCCTATGACTTTATAAAGAGAGAAATATGTGGTTTTCGAAGGAATTGATGTTTTTGTGATATTCTAGGACATCAAAATATTATTTTCCACTATTTAATGGATTTGATACTTTATCGGAATTCTGGAATTTTATGAGCACATTAAATGAATTTGGATTTTTGTTGATTTAAGAAGTTTTGTTTATATAAACATTTCGATGATGAAATTATGAGTTTTATTGAAAGATTTGGTATTGATGGTTGAGTTATGAGTCTCTAAAGGGTGAGTGGGACCTAATTACCGGCAGTTGAGATTATGTGATTTGGTTAGTTGAGGTTTTGTTGTTGACCAGTTGAGTTAAGTCCGGTAGGGTACACCAACTCTAGGAGATTCGTAATCAACTGATTAACTTAAAAAGATATGGACATGCACTAGATGGTGATATGATGAAATGAGAATATGGGTTATGAACCTCGGTATGGCTTGTGGTGTGAGTTAATCTTCGGAATTATCGAGGTGTGAGTGAAATAGTCTCCGAAATTACCTACGATGTGGGATTGATCTCCGAAATTATCGGGGTCGAGACGACACTCATGGGGTATTCGTGTGATGAGGTGCCAAAGCTTGTGGTGTGGGGTATTCTCAAAGAATCTCAGGTTTGAGTGAAATAGTCTCCGAAATTATCTGTGGATAGAGATTGACCTCCGGAATTATCGAGGCATGGGCTAATACTCACAGTTTATCTAGATCTCGTAGTAGTCATCGTAGTAGGATTAGTTGTATAACGAGTGATTTAACCCTATTAAGTGGAAAACGTTAAGGGCTTACACCAGACCTATGTAGAGTGGGGAGCATAGATTCGACAAGTGTGCATTAGAGCGTTACACATATAGCATTGGTGTTTTTCTTGACTTGGTTTTATGCATGTTGTTTTCCTGTTTTCCTACACTTGACACTTAGTCTAGTTTTACTTGCTGTTTTTATGTTTTATTTATTTATTAACTCCTTTTTTTCATTTATTATTACTGTTGGTATATGTTGTTTATGACTTTATTCCTTAGGTTATATCATGTTGCATTTCTTTTTATGTCACTCACACTGTTATGGCTAACCCCTATAGTTTTGGGGGTTAAGGTTATCTCTAGCGTTATGTTTTACAGGTAGCTACTTATAGCTTAGGATTTGGATGTGTGTGGTAGACTGATAATATGGCTTAAGAAAATTGTAAAAGGATGTGTTGTAAAAGAAAGAAAATATAATTCAAGGTGTTTAATATTTTGCTGTACTTTGTAAACAATTGATGTAATAAAAAGTTTTAATTTTCCCTGTATTTGGTTGCTATGTTTATGATTACATTGAAGTTGATTCTGAAAATTGTGTCACGTATTTCTGAGATATTATATTGAAAATTCGGGGCGCTACAGAGTTGGTATCAGAGCATACTTCCTGGTATGGGAAATAAACATAAATGGACATTTGATGTGTGAGAACCTAGGCAGACATTAGATGTGTGAGTACACAAGTGGACATTAAATGTATGTATACCTAGGTGGACATTAGAAGTGTGAGTACCTTGGTGTACATCTGATGTGTGTGACTTGATTGTTGATCATGAAGGCCTATAGTGAGATTTAGACTGTTTGTATGCTTAGACTTGAATTAAATTTTTTTTATCGCAAGTGTATTGGTTATTTTTACATCAAGCACATACTTTTCTCACTAACTTTTTTGACCTCTTTTGTCCGCTTTATGCATTTGATATTTTATTATATAAGGTATTACCCCCTCAACTTGTATATTTTCTATCTTACTAATATTAACTATATCTTTTTCTATTTTACTCACTGTGTATAACTTTGGATTCTATGATTTTTGCCAGTATTTTCTCAGTTATTAAATTTAATTATCTTCCATTACATTCTTATAATTATTTATTCTCTTGTATTTTAAAAAAATGTTTCTTAGTTTTGTAGTTCTCACTCTTGTATCCTATCACTTTTATGGTTTTACATTTGTTTGCTTACTAGATAATTTTTGTGTAATTAACTTATTTCTACTTTTATTCGGTTTCTTTTATTTTTCGGTGACTGATTTAATTTATTTTAGTTTCTATATCTCTAACCAAGTTTGTATTATTTCTATTGATTAGTACAAACATTACGCTTTCACTAATTGTCTTGTTCTCTTTTAAATTTGTTTCTATGACTTTACTATTAGTTTTTACTTTTTATTCTTTTGTCCAAATTATTATTTTGCAACTTTTGGTGTAATTCAACAGTGTATCCTTTAGTATTTCACAAGCTCATTTTTATTTTGCAACTCTTACTCATTTCTTTCTTGACATTTTATCCTTCTTGCTTTCATGCGCTTTTATGTTACTCGTATATTTTGCTATTACTTTTACATATTACATTAAGTTTTGAATTACTACGTGTTACGTTATTATCGCAACTCCCATTTTTCTTCGTTATTGTTTTTTCTATATTATAAATTTTAGTTTTGCATATTTACTTTCATTTTATATATACTTGGATTTTTCGATACCATATTTTCAATTATTTATGTATTGTCTTATTTATTTTGAAGCATTTGCACTTGATTGTAGTATTTTACTCATAAAAAAATGATATATCTCTGCACGTTTAAATTTTTACTATTTATTATGTTTTTGCACCTTATATTCAATACCTTTGTTATTACTTACTGTTTACTGCTTTTGTTATATTTACTTTTCACTATTTAAAGCTACTTATTAATTTTGTTGCTTTATGCTTCTCGAATGTACTATATGCACTCACTACTTATATTTTACTTAATTTCTATTATCATTACATTCTTGATTTCTACATATACTTCCTACTAATTACTATATATGTATCATATATTTCAACATACTTACTATGCATATCATTTTACACTTATTTAATTCCTACATTACTGTATATTTTATGATATATTTATTGTGTAAATTTACTACACTGCATATTTATTTTCTCATCCACATTTGTATTTGTGCTTAAGTATGTATTTCATTCCATTTTTCTCCTTACTTTATAAATCATTTTTATTACCACTATTTTGTACTATTGTGTTTGATATTTATAATCTATGCATCTATTTTAATATTCCATCGTGTGACTTTCAACTCCATCTCTTACTTTTCCTACTAGTTTTATATCATGAATTTCAAAAAATAACATCATACTTAAGTTTAATGTCCAATATCCCTGTGCATATGGAAGGTTACATCTTCCATTTCACCATTTCAGTGCAACCTAATGTCGAGATAGAAAATATGCAACTAGACGTCAATAGAGGCAAATTGCAACTGGATGTCGGGTAGGCAAGATGTGCAACTGAATATCCAGGCGGCAACCTGCAACCTGATGTCGTGAAGACAAATATGCAACTTGATGTTAAGGAGGCAAGTCTGCAACCAGAGCTCAATGAGGCGAACCAACAAAAAAAAAGAAAAAAAAAAAAATATATATATATATATATATATATATATATATATATATATATATATATATATATATATATATATTCTACCTATTTGCTAATTGATATTTCAAGACTTTTTACTTATATAATGAAACTAATGATAAAGAAATGTTTTTTATGACTTTTGTTTATATAAATTACACTTTATGTTTCCATGTAATTTGAACTAGTATAGTTGATTTTACTCTATTATGTTTACGAAATTTTTAAGAAGAACCTGCATCAGAAGCAGGCGGCACCTCTGCAAGGGGCTCAGTCTGCACGGCAGGGGCCAGGGGCAGCAAGTCCTGGGAAGGAGAAAGATGCATAGCCGACCTCTTCCACTTCTTCGGCTCGTCATTACTCTTGTTTCGTAGCGCATCCAAGTCCACCAGAATGTCTTTGTAATCCAAGCCTATTCTTCCTCTAAGGTGAAACAAGAAGGAATTAAAACTCGTAAAACTAAATGAAAGCAACAAAGGCATGGATAAAATGACAAGAAAGCAACAACGATAAAACCGTACTAGAAACAGCCGGGCCAAGACCACCTTTGAAGAGTACTTCGTCAGTGATGTCTTTCCACTCCAACACCTTCAGTCCAAGAAAGGCATGATTAACTCTCATCTCTTCCAAGGTCATCACCGGTTCTGCTCTCACCACCGAGGGAACCGTTCTCCTCCATGTAGTCGGGATTCCCCACGACTCAGCGCTGCGAACAATAAGAAATTTCTCCTTCCAACATCTAATTAAGCGGGAAGCATCGAATAACCCCCAATTCCTACGAGGGATAAGGTACCAACGCTCCTCCACTCTGCTAAGTTGGATGAGTTTGAAATGACGTCTAAACACTAAAAGACTCGGCTCAATTCCGAGCCGACAATACTGTAAGACAAATCAACAATGTGCCTCCACGTGTTCGATACCAGCTATACCGGACACAGCCGATACCAGTTGAGCATCTCTTTAACAAAGGGGTGAGGGGCAAGAAAAGCCCCGCGAAGAAGGCATCTCACAGAAAGAAGAAGTATTTCTCAGACATGGTGTAGCAGGCCCTAACTCCAGGACCTAGCAGGAGTAAGGTGTACTCGCAAGGAATCGCAAAGCCCATTCTAATCATGGTGAGCTCCTTCCGTATAAGGATGTTGGTGGCATTATCAGACTTAGTAGTGTAGACGGGCTCTGGCTCGTCATATTCCATGCCACTCAAATGAAACTCTCGTTCAACTATAGGATACTCCCCAATCAGTTTAGGGACTAAGAACAACGGGGTCTTAAGGGTGCATCCCCTATCTCTCTCAAGCTCGATGATCGTTTCCACAACAGTGGAACGACCAGCTACATCACACCCACTTTCCCCTCCGGCGAAGGGGCTGAACACAACATCATCGTCTACATCAAGACTAACCGACATGGAAGAAGCACCGTCAACGGAATGCTAAACATAATGAACAGCGATCGTAAGAGTGTTACCTAGTCAAAGTAATGGGAAAGCCAAATCTACGGCAGAAACTGGAACCACCATCGAACACCAAACGAGCCATCAGCACCGCCCGATAAAAACACCATAACTTCTAGAGAGAGAAGCTCTCAAAATTTTCTAGAGAGAGAAAGTTAAGTGGTAAATGAAGGAGTGGGAGGTGAAATCAACTCCTATTTATAGAACCCCGAAGATCAAATCACCACGTGGTGGGATCTGAGCCCTCCACAAGATCCAACGGCCAGATCACACTATACCAGGTTCAATAAGAACAGTATCTTAGCAATAGGACAGTCGACCGGCAAAACGAGCGAACGTCACAACACTTGGTCGATGAAAGAAGCAGTATGATGGGAAATTTTTTTTCACAAACACTTGGTAGGTATGATGGAGCGGACAATTTCACAAACACTAGGTAGGTATGATGGGGTGGAAAATTTCACAAACATTTGGTGGGCGCAATTGTCACCACCAACAAAAGGAAACCCATCACCAACCATGCTTCAGCGTGACCAAGTCTACTAACCCCACGGCATTTCCCAATCACCACTAAAGTCATTCAATCTCACCCCCAATCAAGATCAAGCTCAAAATCAACTCTAACTCCAAAGAGGTGAACAAACCCAAAATACATTAGTACCCCTACCTTGGTACAAGAAATGGAACTCTGTCGAAGATGATTCAACTCCCAACAAGGCAAGCTCCTTGCAAGATCAAAGCTTCAACCTATACTCCAAGAGAGAAGATATCCCAACTCTAAGAATTAGCAAAAACTCCAAAAAGAAATAGAGCTCACGGGTCCAAGAAGAAGAAAAAAAATAGAATTGGGTTGGGTCGGGTTCAAGATTCGCAAATCAAACCCGACAACCATGAAGTTCAAACCCAATAACCCGATAACCTCTTCTTCTCCAAAACGTCTTCTTCTTCTTCTTCTTCTTCTTCTTCTTCAAAAAAAAAAAAAAAAAAAAAAAAAAAAAAAAAAAAAAAACCTTCTCTTCGAAAAGGCAGGGCTCGACTGAGAGCCCTTCTCCTCCTCACCCCAACTTCAACTGCGAGCTCTCACCTCGTCAAGTGCATCGCCGAATTCTCGTTCAATGAGAAGATGGCATAACTCGACCAAACATCAAGAACACCTCGATCAATGTTTTGAAAACAAAGCATCACTCGAAAAGGCAAGGAATAGCTCTTCAGCTCGGCAAAAGTACACCATAGCTTAGCGACACTCCAAAAACGCCATAGCTCAGCGAGAAGTAGCTCGTAGCTCAATGAAGTTTGACAACCAATAGCTCGGAGATAATTCAAAGCCTATAGCTCGCCAACTCCTCCATAGCTCTGCCAAAGCGAGCTATTTCCATAGCACGGCCAAAAATAAAGCCTCGTAGCTCGGCGAGAAATTGTGAGCTCCATAGCTCGGCGAAGCGAAAGAGCTCATTGCTCGGTCAAACCTCAAGACTCACGATGGAAGAGAGAGTTCATAGCTCTGTGACCACTCTTGCATAGCTCGACAATGTCAAAAACAATCTCGACGAAGGTTCAAGTCACCCAAACGGAGGTCGCCAAAGTCGTAGCCCGCCCCGAAGCTCATAGCTCGATGCTGTGGTACCAGGGCCGATCCTGAGGTATTTGAAGCCCTGGGCAAAAAAACTTGGACCCTTTATAGACACACATGTATTTTTATATATACTAATAAAACATAATATAACGGCAAGGGATATGAAAACAATACCCAGAAAAATAAAGATTACTTTTGTTTTGCTTTATGACACCAAATACTTCATATTTTTTATTAAGCATAGTGACAGCGACTCTAACACCTGCAAAAAAAAAAAAATTCAATCACATCTCATCTAAAATGATTTCTTGTTGCATTTTTAGAAGAAAAATTATCAATTATATGTTCAACCTCAATATTTTTCAACATATTCTTTTCAATACTCAAAATTGTTAATCCATTTAACTGATCTTGAGTCATAGTTGTTCGCAAATAAGATTTTAATAATTTAATTTTGAAAAGCCTCTTTCCGCAGATGCCACAGTCATAGGTACAGTCAATAAAATCCTATAAGCAACCAAAATATTTGGAAACATATCCTTTTTTTTTTGCGAACTCCATAATTTTAATTGCATGCCATGGTTTATCTGTTTCATGCGCTTCACTTGGTAGCATTTCTTGCAATATTTGTAATTCCGAAAGTAAATAATTTGCATAAATATCAGACATCTCACCATGTTTCAAAGCAATTTCAAGTTGCATATAACAAATTTTCATTTCATCATCATCCAATGAAACTAACCGCGATGCATCAAATAAGAAGACAAATATAGATTCAAACACTTGCATTTGTTCAAATCTACTCTTCAATTGAGAAAGAGTCATATCAACTAAAACAAGAAAATAATCAATTCTAAAATTTTCTTGAGTAGATTGTTGTTCTCCATCCGTATCAGGAATTTCATCAAAATGCCTCCTGCTAAAAATCCTTCATTTTACACGATATAATGGCTCAAATTTCATTTCAGATGCAATTTCTTTAGCTTCAATCATAGCAGAAGTAAATCCATTTTCTCTATATTTTTCAAAAAATGAAACCAATCCTTCCAAGTTTAATTGCAACATCAAGAAGTATATCTTTAGTCTGCAACATTTTACTCACTAAGTTTATATTATACAAAATTTCATTCCAAATAACCAAATTTAAAATAAAATCACACCTGATGCTAATTTCTCAGCATCCTAACTCACTTTAGAATCATCAGAAATTTTTGCTAATTTAATTAAAGGATGTTTTATTTTGGGAACATAACTTTTTATTGCTTTTACACTTTCAATATGACTTTCCCAGCGGGTAGTTGATAAAGATTTCAAAGTTAATTCATCTACATATTAAAAGATTCTATCACTTTGTTGATTTAGAAAACACATTATAAATGGCTCAACATGCTCCAAAAAAATATTTTCCTTTTAAACAAGAGTTTGTCATATCACAAAGTACTAGATTGAGAGAATGACAACCACATGACATATAAAAAGCTCCGAGATTTATGTCAAGTAACCTTTTCTGAACACCTTGGTGTTTTCCTTTCATATTAGAACCATTATCATAACCTTGTCCCCTCACATTATCAATATCTAAATCAAGAGAGTATATAGCATTTTGTAATTCATTAAAAAGGCCCAATCCAGATGTATCTTCCACATTTAGAAACTCTAAAAAATACTCTTCTATTTTTATTGGGTAACTTGCGACATCGACACATCGTATAATCAAAGTTATTTGTTCTTTGTGACTAGCATTAGGAGTGCAATCAAGAATCACAGAAAAATATTTGGCATCTTTAATTTTTTTTATAATTGCATTGTTGACACTTGATGCTAACATAGCTATCAATTCATTTTGTATTTTATGACTACGATAATGATAATGAATATTTTTATCTTGAATTAATCGAAAATGTTGCATCATTACTGTATCAAACTCTGCTATTGATTCAAGAAAGCCTAAAAAAATTTCATTAGAATCTTTATAGATTTTTTCATTTGTTCCACGAAACGACAAATTATTCATAGCAAGACGTTTTACAACAGCAATTATTCTAACCATAACTTGTTTCCAATGGTTTGTATCTTTCTTGACTTGCTCTTGTAATTCTTTATCAACTGTTCGATTTTTGTTCAATCTGACTCGCAGTTCAACTAAAGCTCTAAGGTTAATAAGGTGTTCATGAATATTTTCATGTTGTTTAAGCTTATCCCCAGAATGTTTCCAATCATTAATTCCTTCATCTGCTAATTTACTCCTAGAATGAACTTTTCCTACCACTTTACAACAAAGACAAAATACTCTATCCAAATCTTTTGAGTAAACCAACCATTTTCTATCAGAAAGATCTCCATTTGTTAATCTTCGATAATAAAAATCAGAAGAAAACTCCCTGTTTTGATTATCCTTAGGAAAATTAATATTGGTTTATCTAATAGGACCTTTTTCTACAAGAAAATCTTTGATATTCCCATCTGAACTATCCCAAACTCTAGGATCATATATATTCAAAGATGGGAATATTCTTGTGTAATTGGAATGCTTGTGTAACTTCTGAATATTCAAGCATATTGTTTATTTCTATATTATTTTCATTGTTCTCATTTCAGTAATATTTGTTGTTTCTTCCATATTTTTTGTTTGTTCATTTTTATTTTGAACAAAATCATGATCTAAATTTTGAACTTCTTCGTTTACCTCATTTTTAGTTTCATCTAAATCTTGAACTCCTTCGTTTACCTCATTTTCAACTTGGTTTTCAGAAGAAACATTTATTTTCTTTAAAAATTTATCTAAAGAACCACTTTGAGATTTTATAATATCTTCTTCTTTTTTCTTTCTTTTTCTTTTTTCATACCCAGAAGCATGTTTCTTAGGAAACATTCCTTTTAATCTAGAAATTAAAATGAAATTAATAATGCATAAAAATATAGAATAATAGAACCTGAATAGTGAATGTAGACTTGCATAATTGGAATGACAAAATTGAATAGTGAACAATAGAACCAATGACAAAATTGATGGGGAAGTATAATTGGAATGCTTGTGTATATGTTGTTGTTCTACCCAACTAACTAACTTCAAAGAAAGAAAGACAGGAAAGACACAAACAAGTCCAATCCAACTAACTTCAAGCAAGGATTATGATTTATGAGAAGGATAAATAACAAATAGTCGAGCATCACTTGCCCAAACAATCCTAAACACATCTGTATTCTATTTCTTTTTCGGTTCAGACTTTTTCTAACAGAATTTTAAACCAGACAAGACCATGAAAATATATAGTTCATCATTAATCATAACTATTATGATCGATTCTGTGCATCTGTGATGTTTCAGCATCAAACAAACAGTTTGCAAGTCAAAATTCAATTTAAAACATGCAGAATTGTAGGTACATCATAGAAATGTCCAGAGGAAGAAATGAAATACAAAATTAATTAAGAAAACTTAAGGATGAGGAAAAATGAATCCTCATAGGAGAGGAGAGGTCCCTACTAGGGCCTCTTTAAGCATTCAGGAAAGGAGGGAATTTGTTGTACTACAAACTATTTCAGTACAAAACTACAAATGTTGTACGACTCTACATCACGCAAGAAAAACTGTTCATACCTCAAGGAAAAAACTCGAATGATGCTGATCGTTCAAAATTCCCGATGGAAATGAAATCATACGCATAATATTCCTATCACTGCAAGGAAAGAATAACTGAATTAGCAACATTTGGAAATTTACGTTATATATTAACACGAATAGAAGAGCCTAACAATTCAAGGACTAACAAATTCAAGGATCAGTTATAGTTATAGCTCATAACTTCATAAGATCCCCATTAGAAACATAAGTTTAAATTGTTCAAAAGTTCTAATATGAACATAAGTTGATAGTACTTCATAGTTCAGATTCTCAGAAGTCAGAACATTTGGAAATTAGGAAAAAAAAAACTTTGCAAAAGAAACAAACAAAAATTCTCAACTAACAGTTTGAAAAAGATTGAAGATGCTGGAAGGGGGGAGAGAGAGTGAGTGAGAGAGAGAGAGAGAGAATTTGAAGAAGATGAAGAGGCTGGACCAAATTTTTTTTTTGAAGAAGTTGAAGTGACACTAGAAGAGAGAGAGAGATTACTAAATTGAGCCCTCCTTAAAAATTAATTACAAACCCATTAATCCATTATATTAATTATAAAACCATTAATCCATCATACTTCAAAAAGTATGAGCCCCTCCCCCGAAATGGGCCCTGGGCGGTCGCTCAGCCGGCCCGGGGCCAGGGTCGGCCCTGTGTGGTAGCTCGAAGAAGGTAAGAAACCATAGTTCGACTAGGATCAAAAGCCCATAGTTCGACAAAATGGTCGTCCGAGCTAGGGGGTCTCCATAGCCATCGCCAGCCCTTGGATCACTCCGAAATCTGAGCGCAAGCATGATGAGTGGTCCAGATTCATCCACGTCGCCACTTTCTTCCTCAGAGCTCCGCTCAATTCTCCGCCGTCTGATCTCACTCAGCGGGCGAACTCTCTCGAGATCAACGCATAGGATTTTGCCATGTCACCCTCCATCACAGCGGTCGAATCACCACCATTCAAATGCATTAGTGGGCGAGCTAGCCTGCGATCAAAGTCTTTGATCGCACCAAAAAGCGTGTCGAACTCTGATAATTCATTAAAAATCTCATAAATTCATTTCAATTCGAAAAAATAATTTAAAAAAATCCAAAAATAATTAATTAAATTCGGAAAATTAATTAAAATTTCCGAAAAATAATTTACAATTGGGTTTATTAATTATAAAAGTCAAAAAAGTGATTTTAAAATTGGGAAAATTATTTAAAAATCCACAAAAATCCGAAAAATGTGGAAAATTCTTGAAATATATCTGCCGCCTTCAGAATCCACTGATCAGTTCTAGGTATCTCCAAGCACCCTAAAAGCTAAAAATGTATTCCAGAATTCAAAAATAAGGTGTACTACTCCCTGAAAGCCAAGAAAATTGTCTTTTGGGAGTGGGGGGCTTATGATAATAGTAAAATCAGAGCAAATCAGGGTCATACGATTCAAGCACATATCTCAAAGTTTCTATAGGAAGATTAACCATAACGGGCATCTTTAACTGGTTCAGACCTTCTCCAGGCTCCTCTATAAGACGTGAGCTTCTTTCAAGCCCTTAAAAAGTGACAAACTAGACCCGCTAGGAGAGACACCCAGCCCATGAAGGCTAGAAGTCAAATCTCCTATCCCCTAACAAGAGAACTTATCTTCTGAGGGCGAGAAACATAAAGGAGATAAGGAGTTCATATCGATCCAACGGATTTAGATCGATCTCTTGATATGTTTCTTAGACCTATAAATACCCTCACCCCTCCACAATCCGAAGGCAATGAACAAATCGCCAGTTTCTCTCTCAAACTCTTTCTTTCTGGTTCTGACTTGAACGTCGAAGGATTTGTCACTAGGGCCAACCCCCGGTATTTCAGGCTTTTTGCAGGTCCATCGGTCACACCAACAACCGTCAGATTCAGTTTACGATGGTCAGTCAACGATCCAGATTCAATCTCAGGAGCTCTAACCACATTTTATGACAAAGATCAAAGATCAAATTTTTAGTAGTTTTCATTAAATAAGAACTAAATATCTGTTTGTTCCCGTACCAAAACAAGTAGCAACACTTTTCAAGTCCTATAAATGCAGCGAATTTTTGACCAAAATGACCCACTCTTAGAAAGTTTTTACTAAAATTACCCACTTTTGAAAGTTTTTACCAAAACGATCCACTTGCTAACTGAGTTAGCGGCCTTAGTAAAAACAGGGTCGCTACCTGAGTTAGCGAGTGTATACTTGGCATTTTTTTTCAGGTTTCACCACTTGGAGAAAAACCTGAAGAAAAAAGTCAAGTGTACACTTGCTACCTCAGTTAGTGACCATATTTTTATTAGGGTCAGTTAGCGACTGTGGTACAAATGAATTGAGGAAAAAATATATTTTGGCTTGAATTATAAAAAAAATCATTGGGTTTAGAGTCGCTATCTCAGTTAGCGAGTGTGTTTGTACCACATTCGCTAACTGAGATAGTGAGTGACTTGAAGAAAAATATATTTTGATTTAGACTCGTTATCTCAGTTAGCGAGTGTGGTACAAACACACTCGCTAACTGAGATAGCAAGTCTAAACCCAATCCGTTTGTACCACACTCGCTAACTCAGTTAGCGACCTTAGTGAAAATAAAGTCGCTAACTGAGATAGCGAGTATATACTTGATTTTTTTTCCCAGGTTTAACCATTTGAAAAAAAAAAGCTGAAGAAAAAGTCCAAGTATATCCTCGCTAACTCGACCCTGTTTTTACTAGAATCGCTAACTGAGTTAGCGAGTTAGCGAGTGAGTCGTTTTGATAAAAACTTTCGAAAATGGGTCATTTTGGTAAAAATTTTCAAAAAGTGTGTCATTTTGGTCAAAAATTCAAATGCAGCTTCATGGTCACGAGACTCAGTTGACAAAGAGCATACTGTGCACTTAATTAATTCTTTCTCCCACTAGTAATCTACACATTAGCTAGCTTGGGAGTCCGAGCCAATTAATTTATTTAATTAGAACTTTTTTTCTTAGTTCTGCGTGCAGTATTGGTGTCTGGCTCTGTTCAATCTTTCAACTCCGAGAGACCTAGAGATCTAGGGTTCAAGTACTCTCAATCATCCACATCCCTCATTGAAAAATTAATTAATCCATTTGTTTAACAGATTGCATTAAAAGCTTTTTGGCTCTCCTCTATGAATCCATATGTTAGCCTATGTTAATTAAATAGCTTATATATTTAACAATTCACGGATTAATGTGATGCAATTTAATTATTTTGATCCAGACAAGAGTTGTAGGGAATATTTGGGAGCATGTATAAAGGTTTTAAGAGGAATTAGAACTTGGAAGGTTGGTGGATTAATTAAGAGTCAAGTTATTTAATCATAAAAAACATTAAACGCCAAAAAAAATATTTAACCTTTTTGAGTCAATGAGGCTAGCAACCAGCCCTAGGTATCTGACAGTCCAAGCCAAACTTAATACTTGAATCTGGATGTCACCTTAATTAATTAAATTATTAATTAGTTAATTGGGTTATTATTGCAGTTAACTGAGCGTCCTTAACTATTTGATCCGAGGATGACTACACATACATGAGTTTTTATCCAAATGTACATTATAAATATATTGGGATTCACTTTCTACAGAAAGACAAGGTTTTAATCTTGTTTTTTAGTATGAAGTGTGTCCCAATACATTTATAATGTACATTTGGGGTAAAAACTCATGTATGTCTAGCATTTTGCATTTGATCCAGCTTGCCATTCACGAGTGCCAACATGAGATTTTGATTCGATGCATGCGAGTACTTAAAGCACAATAAATTTGTAAATCCCCACAAAATACTTCCTTCTTTTAACCAATAACTAGCTAATATCTCTACTACTATTCTCTACTACTATAATGGGAGAATGCCTTAGTGTAATTTGTCTATCTACCAACCCGCGCAATGCACGTACAATTAAAACCCGCAATATAAATCCATGAAAATCGTAAACTGTCCGTGCAAATTAGTTTCCCTCTTCACATCTCTCAAAACCCAAATGCCTCATTTCTCTCTCTCTCTCTCTCTCTCTCTCTCTCTCTCTCTCTCCCCCGATAATTTTCGTTCCTTCTTTTCATCTCCCTCTTCGTCTCGATTCTCATCTCTCCTCACTCGCGCCGCCGCCGCTACCCTAACCCTAATCTCTATCAACTCCTATATCACAACTCAACCCATCCCTAATCTCAATTACCTCCTCTCTCGCTCGCATGAACCCCAACCCTAGCTTCGATTTATCGATTTAAGGTATTTTCTGCTCCTTTTGTTTTAATTTCAGTAAATTCTGTTTCAATTGCAAGTTTGACGTATTAGTAGTATGGCTATTATCTTTTGGGGTTTTCGTATTTAGATAAAATAATTGTACAGTTATTGGAAATAAGATTGGGGATGATGATTATTGTGTATGGATTTACATGTTGCTGTAAACAGTGAGGAATGAATGTGAACAATATGGTTATATAGGAATTGGTTGTTGGTTTTTTGAATGATTTAAGTAATAATTAGCTTCTAAGGGGATGTAGATGTTGGAAGATAACTTATGTTATTTGAAAAGATGTAGAGTTGAGTTCAGAAGAATAAAATGGAAAAGATAAAACAATTTTTATTGAACTTTTTAGCTCATCTATCTATCTATCTATCTATCTATCTGTTGCTGCTGATTCTGGTGTGGGGACAAACAGATAGTATTTGTGGATTCTTAAAAAACTTTGAATAGCAAACCTGTTATCTGTTCCGCCGGAGTTGACCGTTGACTCCCGCCGTTCACCTGCAAAAAGTGCGAGACACCGGGGTTGATCCTGGCGACGCACCCTCTGACGCTCAAGTCAGTAATCAGAAGTGATTATGAAAGAGCGTAAAACTGGCAAAAGATTGATTACCTCTTAATAGAGATGGATGAGGGGTATTTATAGGCGCCGCTGGGGTCAGATTAGGAATGAACTCCCTGTGGTTAGATAAGAAATGTAATCTCTAATTCCCAGTGAAAGAATAGATATGAATCAGGGCCGTTGATTAGGATTAATCAGAAATCCTAATTCTATCCTTTCTGGACCGGGTTTGCTGCGGGTTGAAACCCGCACCCAGTTGAGGTGGATCCGATTGCAGTTTAGTGGATCTGTGAGGGGAGAACCAGTACCCGCTTCAGACCCATTGGTAGGTGAAATTACCGTTTTACCCCTGGACTTCAAGATTCATGCCCGATTTGGATGGTTCTGATTTAACCCCATTTTTAACCATATCACGAGCCTCCCACTCCCGAAGACTGAGTTTGATCAGCCTTTGAGGAGTAGTTTTACTATTTTAATGGCTGACGGAGTTGTATTGGAGTCCAAATGGAAGGTTTTGAATCTTTGAAGGAGGTAGTGTGGTGATTTTTGAAGTTGGTTGCACTCTAAGTTGTTCTAGAGCTTTTCTGGATGTTTGGTGATTTTTATCTATTTTTTAGGATTATTTATTTAATTTTGCGAAGTGTTAACCGGTCGTTCGGGGGTCTTAACAACACGTTCTAGGCAATAATTGTTCGTTCAGGGGCTCAAAAATATGCCCCCAAATTTATAATTATTTCCTAGAATTTTTAGTTAATTTTTTCGAATTTTTAGTAATTTTTTCACAATTTTTAAATAAATAAAACGATTAAAATAAATAAAAACTAATTTTTAATACCGATTTATGGCGTGGCGCGATCTGAGCCCTCCATCAGAGTCGAGCACGGTTTTCTGGGCGATCGGACGATCCATGTTGCTCGGCAGATAGTTTCTCCATATGAGAGAGTCGGTGCCTCAGTGGCTCAGCTCGGCTCCTCGGTAGCTCGGCTCAGTGCCTCGGAATCTGCCGAACTGCGTGGCAAGATCCTGAGCGTCCATCTCAGCGTGGATCCCAAAAAATGCTATCTTGTCGTTTAGTGGACGTGGCAAGATGTGAGCTGTCCATCGCGTCGAGCGCGTTTTTTTGACAAGATCCAATGGCTGAGGAGGGTCGGCCTCTTTTTTCTCCATATGTGGAGGTCGGTTCCTCATCCACTCGGCTCGGCAGCTCGGTGTTGTAGGCCGAATAAGTGCTCCGACAGGACGTTCGGTTTGACCTAGTAGCTCGAAGGCTCGACCAAGCTGTTCGGTAGATCGGCTCGATGCATCGGGATCTTCCGAGCTACGTGGCACGATCCTGAGCGTCCATTTCAGTGCGGATCCCCAAAAAATGCTATCTTGTCGTTTAGTGATCGTGGCAAGATCTGAGCCGTCCATCACGTCGAGCACGTTTTTTGACAAGATCCAACGGCTGAGGAGGTTCGGCAGAATTTTTCTCCATATGTGGGGGTCGGTTCCTCGGCACCTCGGTTCGGCTCCGTCTGCAGCTCGGCCCGGAGCCTCAGGATCTGCCGAGCTACGTGGCGCGATCCTGAGGGTCCATCACGGCGTGAATCACGAGAACGGAGTTCAGATCACGAGAAAACGTTATTTTGGAACGATCCGACGGTGATTCAGCCTCGACAGAATTTTTCTCCATATGTGGAGGTCGGTACCTCGGCACCTCGGTTCGGTTAGAATGGCTGTTCGGTGGCACGCCGAGGCGTTGATTGCCGAGGGATGGAGTTAGGTGTTTTGAAGAATCTCTGTCTTGAGCCGTCGCCATCCTCCAAACCAGTAGCTTGGTCACTTAGCCAAGCTGTTCGGTAGCTCGGCCATGCACGTCGGTGGCTGGCAGCTCGGGAGGTACGCGTGGCTAAATCTGGAGCGATCATCACGGTGTGAATCACGAGGACGGGGTTCAGATCACGAGAAAATGTTATTTTGTTGTTTTGTGATCGTGGCGCTATCTGAACCGTCCATCAAGTTTTAACACGAATTTTGGAACGATCCGATGGTGATTCGGCCTCGGCAGAATTTTTTTCCATATATGGAGGTCGGTACCTCGGCACCTCGGTTCGGTTAGAACGGCTGTTCGGTGGCACGCCGAGGTGTTGATTGCCGAGGGATGGAGTTAGTGTTTTGAAGAGTCCTGGTTCTGAACCGTCGCCATCCTCCGACCCAGTAGCTCGGTTGCTTAGCCAAGCTATTTGGTAGCTCGGCTAGGCACACCGGTGGCAGAGTCATGGACTTAAGCGATTTGAAGAGTTTTTGTTTTGAAACTCTCCGCTTTGGCATTTTGCCTTCTCTTAGTGGGCTTTTAAATGCCCAAGGAAGCCCAAACGTCACTTTGAGGTTATAAATTCTCACTCCCCCACCCCAGAGCTCATTTCTCACTTTTCACTCCAAGTTTTCACTTTTACTCTGTATGCTCTGCTAGCGGCGATTTTAGCTCCAAGACAGTTGCGTTAGCTGTCGCGTGGGCTAGGTGATTTCCGGCAAACTAATTCCGACCGTGAACGTCACTTCAAGGCCACGTCACATCAAGGTTAGTTTATTTGCCTTAGCTTTTTTTAGAGATGTCAAGGGTAGACTCGGGGAGTGAGGCCTCGTCCTCGGGCAATAGTGGCACCGAGGAGAGGAGGCAAATGGAGACCCGAAGAAAAGGGAAGGAGGTGGCCGAGCCGTCCGTGGCCGAGGTGAAGAAGAAGAAGAAGAAGGCAGTGGCCCGATCTCCTGTAGTCGAGGAGATCGTGGAGACCGAGAGGCGAGCCCCTGAGTCGGGCCGGTACCCTTGTGTACTGTCCGGCCATGCCGGAGTCAGGCAATACGAGGGTGACCTTCTGGAGAAGGCAATTGTAGGTCGGTCGGCAGTCTACGAGGAGAACAACCCGGTCCAGACTACTGAGGTGGACGAGATTGCGTCGGTATTATCCGAGAAGGACCTGCTCCGGATCAGAAAAGGGTTCGCCATCCCTCGGGAGTACAAGCTGATCCTCCCCAGCCCTGGGATGCCAGCGAACTCCAATTTGCTGAGGGATATGTGTGTATTCGACTACGACTCGCTGAACGCCGGATTGCGTTTTCCTCTGCACCCCTTTGTGTTAAAGGTCCTCCGGTGGTACTGCCTGGCGCCGACGCAGTTTATGCCGAACACCTGGCGCCACGTGAATGCCTTCTTGCTGCAGTGCCGCAAAGCCGAGGTCGAGCCAGACGTGGTGATCCTTCGGAGCATGTATCGGATTCACCGGATGCACAAGACCGAGCATCGCTACTACCTGTCACCCCGGAAAGGCGTTAGGCTCATAGAGAATCCGGACTCGATAAAAGGTTGGAAGGAGAAGTTCTTTATGTTGAGGGAGCCCTCGATGCTGGACATTCCGACTCGGTGGAAAGTAGAGGTGCCGAAGTTTGCAAGGGTCGACCCGGTACTGACAGTGGACGAGGCGGAAGTGGCGGAGAAGATCATTGCTCTCCCAATATTGAGCTGGAGGGAAATGACCGAGGAGGTGCTACATGGGTCGGGCCTTAGTCCGATCGACCCGAGTACGCTTCTGACATCTTGTAGTATTTTTTTCTAAGTTTCTTGCTCGTTTCTTTAACTTGCTGTTTTTTTTGTTGTTTGGAACAGAAGCGCCGAAGATGGATTTTCTGGGGATGATGAACGAGCGAGGCAAGGTTGCCGACGTAAGGAAGAGGAAGAGGTCGAGCACGACGGCTTCGTCCGGCCGACCCTCTAAGGCTCCTTCGGCAGTTGCTCCGCCTACTACTGTTCCTGAGGCCCCCTCGCCAGTAGTGGTCGTCTCCGCCGACCCCTCGGCTCCTGCCGCGTCTACCACGGCCGGTGAGGCCTTCAACGTCTCGGCAGCGCTGGCGCTCAAGGCTCCTCCCCTGACCACTCAAGCCGAGGAGATCCTGACCGAGCAGCATAAGAAGCTGTTCGTCCCTGACTGGCGAGTCAAGAACCATGACGGCTTCCTCGGGGACTCGCAGATGTGCATGCAAGCAATCAAGAACTTAGCGACCCCAAAGGATCGAGCTGCACTGAAGGCGGGGACGACTGGCGATGACACCTACGAAGTCGCTCGGTCGCTTGTGTCGGTAAGCTTTGCATTCATAGTTTTTTAGAATTTCTAAGTCCGCCATTCGACTTTTACTTTGTTCTTACTCTCTTTTTCCTTCGGCAGGCCACTTGTCACTTTGGCCACCTCATCCAAGAGTTCGCCGAACAGGAAAGGGAGTTGAAGGCCGCCATCGACAAGGACAGGGTGGAGAAGGCGAGGGCGGTTCAGCAGCTCGAGGCAGAGCAGAGACGCTCGGACGGTTTGGTGGTTCGGGTCACCGACCTCGAGGCGGACCTGGAGCGAGTTAAGGGGTGGCTCGCCGACGAGGTTGCCAAAGTCGCTAAGGCTGCTGAGGAGTTGGCGGCATCTGCGAAGGCACTGGAGGAGGCAAAGGCGGAGAAGGATGCTGCGGCGGCGAAGATAAGGGCGGAGGTTGAATCCGAGGCAAAGGCACACATGGCTTCTAACATGGAGAAGTCCTATGAAAGGGCACTCGACCATGTCCAGGAGCGCGTACCCGGCTTTCAGAGAATCGTATATAGGATGTGGCCCGGGGCCACGGTAGAGGGCGAAGAAGAAGAAGGCGAAGAGGAGGAAGGCGATGAGGAGGATGAGGAAGTGCCTGTGGTCCCTGAGACTGTGGTGACCGACCCCCAAGCCGGGGCAACGAGGGGCGATGGGCCGTCTGGCGAGGTGCCTGTGGTCGAGCCGCCGCGGCAGGTGGACCCTTGATCTTCTCGTCTTCTTGTATTTTTGTTTTTCTCTACTTTGAATGTAATTCCTTTTCGCGGACTGGCCACCGCTTCTGCTATGAATGAAAAAAATTTGTTTTGGTCTTTTCTAAGTGTTTTGTTTAGATTTTTAGTCTTTCAATGTGATGCCCTAGTTTTTCAGAACGTCGAACACGCACCGGTTATCGCAACCACTCGGCGCCGTGCAGAACTGTTTAAGCAGTCTCGCGAGGCTCGCCTCGAGGGCGAGATCGATCTGATCAGAAAAGTGTCGCTCAATGTGGAGAAGAAGAACATCGAGCTGCTGGCCGAGGTACACCACTTGCGGATAGTCGAGGAGGAGCTCTCGACGATGGAGGAAGAGCTGGCCTCGGTGCTGGCTGAGCGAGACGAGCTCGCGACGAAGGTCGAGCAGCTGCAGAGGGTTATAGTTGACAAAAGCATCGAGGTGACCCATTTGCATCGCATCATATCCGATAGTGCTGAGTACCCGGGTTCGGCAAAACTCCTTCGGCTAAAGATATCGGTGAAGGACGACACCTTGAAAGATAGGATCGTCGAGCTCGAGGAGGAGGTCGCTCGTCTAAGGCCTCAGCCTGCGAGGACCAACGTCCGCAGCACCTCATGTACACGCGAGGAGTGCGAACAAGGTATTTCCTTCTACGAGCTCGCGACTCGTCCTCCCGCCACAGGTCGGACCGCGGCCGATGCGCAAAGCGGTGTAGCTGTTAGCTCGAGCGGAGCCTCGGTCGGAGCCACTGTTAGGGTTAGTGGCGAAGAGGCGTCCCAGTTCGTCGGCCTAGAGACGAGCTTGGAGATGAAGAGACGAAAACCCCGAGTGTCTCTGAATCGGAATGTCCCCATTCCGAGGAAGCGCTGAACAAGTTGTACTGCGCTTTTGATTTCTTGCATCATCTTTTTTATCTTTTTTGTTGTAACTTCTTGCCTTGTAAATTTATCAAGTTTTTTTAATGAAATCGAAGTTCGTCTGCTCATTGCTGTGCCATAGTTGCCTTACTCTTGAAACGAACCATAAGAACCGATAGTTAGCTTCTAGCCATAGAACTCTTGCCTTAGCTGTTAGAACTTTAGCTCTTGCTCGGAGTATACCGAGGCAACTTTGCACTTCGGTAGTGTGGTAGCTCGGATTTCAGACCCGAGCCACGTGGCTCAATCTGGATGGACGATCACGATCATGGCACGAATCACAAGGCGGGAGGCTCGAGTTTCGAGAAAATGCTATCTTGTCATTTTGTGGATACATGGCACGATCTAATCCGTTCATCATGTTCTAGTACGCATTTTGAGACGATCCAACGGTGAAATTGGTTCGACAGAATTTTTCTCCATATGTGGAGGTCGGCTCCTCGTCCGCTCGGTTCAGGATACTGAGGAAGTGCAGTCGAGCCGAGTGTTGGACTCCGAACTCGCCGTTAGAGTTTGTTCAACGGTTGTGGGAGCAATTCCGAATGGAGACCCACTCCTAGCTCGCTTAAGAGCAAGCTTGCGGAGCAGAATCAAACCAAGTGTTGGACTCCGAACTCATCGTTAGAGTTTGTTCAACGGTTGTGGGAGCAATTCCGAATGGCAACCCACTCCTAGCTCGCTTAAGAGCGAGCTTGCGGAGCAGAGTCGAACCAAGTGTTGGACACCGAACTCGTCGTTAGAGTTTGTTCAACGGTTGTGGGAGCAATTCCGAATGGCGACCCACTCCTAGCTCGCTTAAGAGCGAGCTTGCGGAGCAGAATCGAACCAAGTGTTGGACTCCGAACCATCGTTAGAGTTATTCAACGGTTGTGGGAGCAATTCCGAATGGCGAACTACTTCTAGCTCGCTTAAGAGCGAGCTTACGAAGTAGAATCGAGCCAAGTGTTGGACTCCGAACCATCGTTAGAGTTGTTCAACGGTTGTGGGAGCAGTTTCGAATGACGAACTACTTCTAGCTTGTTTAAGAGCGAGCTTGCGAAGTAGAATCGAGCCAAGTGTTGGACTCCGAACCATCGTTAGAGTGAAGAGCAAAGAGTAGAGAGATATAAGCATTTGTATAAGCAAAATATGAAAAACTTTATTGAAGACTACTAGTCGGCTACTTCTGAGTTGCGAGCCGTTATTACATGAGAGAAATAAAGGAAAAAATACAAGTAAAAGGAGAGGAACGGTTCGACATCCCAGAATACTTAGAGAGGCGTTAATGCTCTCTCCTGGTTTTTTAAAAGATGGTCGGCATTCCAAGTCCTGGGGATCTCTCTGCCTTCAAAGTCTTCTAGCCGATATGTCCCGGACCGAACTACTTTGGCAATCTTGTAGGTTTCCTCCCAATTTGGAGCTAGTTTGCTCTTTTGACCAGGAAAAGAGATGGCTAACTTTATGAGGACCAAATTCCCTTCTTTGAGGTCGGTAGGACGGACTCTCTTATTGTATGCCAGCTCGATCCTTCTCCGGTAGCTTTGTTGTCGAATGGCAGCTCTTTCACGGATCTCGTCAATTAAGTCTAGATTTGCTCGGAGCTCTCTGGCATTTTGCTATTCTTCATAAGCCATTAGACGAGGAGAGGGTATACCAACTTCTAGGGGGATCACAGCTTCGGACCCATAGGTGAGATTGAATGGGGACTCTCCTGTGGGGGTCCGTTTTGTGGTGCGGTAGTTCCACAGCACGTTAGGGAGCTGATCAACCCATAAGCCTTTAGAGCATTTATCCAACCTCTTCTTAATACCGGAGAGGATCTGTCGGTTAGCATTCTCCACTTGGCCATTCGACTGTGGATGGGAGACGGAGGAGAAACATTATTGGATGGCGAGGTCTTCACATAGAGCTCGGAAGGCAGCCCCGGTAAACTGGGTTCCGTGGTCTGTTATGAGGACTTGAGGGACACCGAATCGGCGGATTACGTTCTTTCAGAAGAACTGAAGTACTTTGTTCTCGGTGATTCTGGGCAAGGGCTCGGCCTCTATCCACTTCGATAACTGGCCGGGAGCTGGTGGGAATGGCCCTAGTAAATCCATCCCCCACATTGCGAAGGGGATTGGACTTGATAGGGAAGTGAGTGGAGCTTGTGGGAGACGACGGATGTTGGAGTACTTCTGACAAGAGCTGCATTGCCGAACGTACCGTTCGGCATCTTGTAGGAGAGTGGGCCAGAAATATCCATAGTTCAACACTTTGGGGGCTAGGGATCTGGACCCTGAATGTGCCCCGCCGATGCCCTCGTGAAGTTCTTGCAGGGCGTAGTCGGCTTGTTTCGGGGAGAGGCACCTCAAATATGGCTTGCCGTCTACCTGTGTGAATGAGCGCTTGTATAGGATGCCCTCGATAAGTGTGTATCGCTCTGCCCGGGTTCTCACTCGGCGAGCTTCCTTAGGATCTTCAGGGAGGAGCCCATCCCTCAAGAACTCAACGAGGGGTTTCATCCAATTATCTTGAAGCAGGATAGGTAAAGACTCCATAGAATCGGAAGTTTCGTCTTCTATACTTGGCTTCAGGAGTACCTCAATCAAGACAGTATGCTCGAGACCCTGTAGGGAGGAGGAGGCTAGCTTGGAGAGGGCATCGGCCTGGGAATTTTCCTCTCGGGGGATTCGCTGGATGAGGGCTTCTTCAAATAGGGCCATGAGATTCCTGACCTTGGCTAGGTACTTAACCATTCGGTCATCTCTTGCCTCATACTCGCCCAGGACCTGATTTACGACCAGCTGAGAGTCGCTAAAGATCCGGAGGCGCTGCGCCCCTGCAATGCGAGCCATTCCGAGGCCGGCTATAAGTACTACATATTCTGCTTCATTGTTCGAGGCCTTGAAGTTGATGCGGAGGGAGTATTGGAGGATGAAATCATCTGGGCCGGCCAGAATGACCCCGGCTCTGCTTCCCTCGTTACAAGAGGATCCATCCACATAAACCGACCAGACAGGTGGTCCCTTCATTGCTTGGCTGAACCCGGAGATGGTACTTTCAACTATGAATTCAGCTAAGGCCTGAGCCTTGATCGCGGTCCGAGACTGATACGTTATATCATGCCGGCTCAGCTCGATAGACCACTTCATAAGGCGATCGGAGGTCTCCGGCTTGTGGATGACTTGCTTCAGCGGTTGGTCGGTAAGAACGACCACCGAATGGGACTGAAAATACGGGCGAAGCTTCCTCGCGGCCATCACTAGGGCATATGCCATCTTCTCTATCCTGGGGTAGCGGAGCTCGGCATCCCGAAGTACCTTGCTCACGTAATAGATAGGCTTTTGGTTCTTATCTTCTTCCCTTACGAGAACGGCACTGAGGGTCTGCTCGGAGGCTGCTAGGTAGAGGTAGAGGGGTTCACCAGGAATTGGTTTGCTGAGGAGGGGAGGATTGACTAGGTAAGCCTTGAGCTGGTTGAATGAATCTTGTTGTTGCTGACCCCACTCAAAGCCTTTAGCCCCCCTGAGAGCCTTGAAGAAGGGGAGGCACTTCTCTCCTGATTTTGAAAGGAAATGCCTTATGGCTGCCAGGCGACCCGTTAGCCTTTGAACCTCTTTGACATTCTTCGGGGGAGCCATGTCCAATATGGCCTTGATCTTCTCGGGGTTGGCCTCAATTCCTCTTTGGCTGACCATGAAGCCTAGGAATTTCCCCGACGAGACTCCGAACGCACATTTGTTCGGATTGAGCCTCATATTGTGTCTCCTGAGTACATCGAATGCCTCCTGCAGATCGACCACATGATCGGCCCCGTGGATGCTCTTTACAAGCATATCGTCAACATATACCTCCATATTCCGGCCAATTTGTGCTTGAAAAACCTTGTTGACGAGGCGTTGATAGGTGGCACCCCGCATTCTTTAAATCGAAGGGCATTACCCTGTAGCAGTAAAGGCCCTGATCGGTTATGAAAGAGGTCTTCGAGATATCCGGGGGAAACATTCGAATATGATTGTAGCCTGAGAAGGCATCCATGAAGCTGAGGAGTTCATGGCCCGAAGTGGCGTCAATTAGAGTATCGATACTTGGAAGAGGGAAGGGGTCTTTGGGGCATGCCTTGTTGAGGTCGGTAAAGTCGATACAAATTCTCTAGGTCCCATTGGACTTCTTCACCATTACTACATTCGACAGCCATTCGGGATAGTTTACCTCTTGTATGAACCGGGCCTTCAAGAGCTTGTCCACCTCCTTTTTTATAGCTAGCTGGCGCTCAGGGGCGAACTTGTGCCTCTTCTGTTGGACCGGTTTGCACCCCGGAGCAACACTGAGGTGAAGGACCAAGTGCTCTTCGGAAATTTCGGGCATCTCTCTCATTTACCTCATTCACTTGCCTTCTCTAGAAAATTTTGAGATCTTCTCTCTCTAGGAGTTGTGGTGTTTTATCGGGCGATGCTGGTGGCTCGCTGGTGTTCGACGGTGGTGCTAGTTTCAGCTGTAGATTCAGTGTTTCCATTACTTTTACTAGGTAACCTTCTCACGATCGTTGTTCATTATGTCTAGCATTTTGTCAACTTGTGCTTCTTCCACATCAGTTAGTCTAAATGTAGACGTTGGTGTTGAGTTTAGCCACTTCACTGGAGAGGAGAAAGGGAGTGTTGTAACTGGTCGTTCGTCCGTTGTGGAGATGATCATCGAGCCTGAGAGAGATAGGTGATTGCACTTAATACCCCGGTGTTCTTAGTCCCCGAACGGCCTGTAGTTGACCGAGATTTTTCTTAGGGTTGGCATGGAGTATAACAAGCCGGAGCCTATCTACACAACTGAGGCTGAGTATGCCATCGCCATCATTACACGGGAGGAGCTTACTGTGATTAGGGTGGGCTTTGAGATTCCTCCCGAGTGTGGACTAGTTTTGTCAGGCCCCGGAGTTAAGGCATGCTATACGGTAACTGATGAGTATTGTTTCTTTTCATGCGATACCTTCTTCGTGGGGCTTCGCTTGCCCCTTCACCCCGTCATCCGAGAGGTGTTAAACTAGTATCGACTATGCCGGATGCACCTGATGCCAAATGATTAGAGGCATGTTGTGGTATTCGTCCTACAATGTCTGTAGCGCCCCAAATTTCTAATATGAGAGCTTAGAAAATAAGTGGCGAAATCCCAGCAATCCACTTCAATACAACAATAAACACCAACAAACACCACTAAAATTTTCTTTCTTTTATTACAACAATCATTACAAATCCCAGCGGAAGTCTAATCATCTCAACACCATTTAATCTTTTATATACAACTCAAAAGATCTCAAATATCCTTTACAATTTTACACCAAACACTAAATAATGGAAATTATCTCAAAATGCCCACTCAAGTTTCCAACCTCCAATCTAAGCAATAACCTGCAACATGTGAGGCTAGAGTTGAACCCTAACCCCCAAACTAAAGGGGTCAGCCATAAAATGGTGTGAGTGGCAACTAATCAAACAAATAACATAAATGAACTTAAAATATGATATCCAACAAATAATAATCAAACACTAAAGTATGAAGTAACAATAAAAGAGTAAAGGGTGATACCAAAACCAAAAGCCAAGTGTGTAAAAACAGGAAATCCGAATGCATAAAAGTGATTCAAGAAAACATCATGACTACATGCTGACAACGATGACTACTAAGAGATGAAGATAAACTATGATAATTTGCCTATGCTTGATCATTCCGGAGATTGATCCCACATCACAGGTATATTTCCTGGATAATTCAGGAGATCATCCCACATCTAAACATAGATTCCTTATCACAATAATACCCCAAAAGCGTCGCCTCGACTCCGATCATTCCGTAGTTCAATCCCACATCTCAAGATAATTACTTGGATAATTCCGGAGAAGTACCTCACATCTTAGGTTAACTACCTGGATAATTCCGGAGATAAATCACACATCACAAGTTAACTACTTGGATAATTCAGGAGATTAGATCCTACATCAAAAGCCATACTGAGGTGCATAACTCAAGTTCCCATTCGTCATGACACTACTAATGCCTGTCCTTATTAATTTGGGTTACTGAACAAATCTCCTAGAGTAGTGTACCCTACCGGACTAAAAATCTGAATAACTGAAAATTTGCCTCGATGGGCCTCAACAAATAACTGAACAAACACCGGTATACTAGGGTCACCTACCTCTAGAGACTCAAAAACAAATATCTGAACAAATTCCACTAAACAAGTGGCTCAACAAAATATCTCAAAATCATGTTCTTAACTGAACATCTCAAAATCAAATACTGAACAAATATCTCAACATCAAGTACTGAACAAATGTCTCAAAATCAAACACTAAACAAAATATCTCAATTCAAATACAAAGATCCTTCAGGACCAGTCGACTGCATAAAGGACCAGTCGACTGTCCAGAGGACATATCCCAACATTTTACAAAAATAATCTATGGCATGACCAGTCGACTTGACAAGTCATCAGTCGACTGCCCCGAGACAAATTCAAATAATCCTCGTCAAAACAATCTAAGTATGTGAGTCGACTGAAAGGTCAAAGGTCGACTGTCCCGAAAGGACCCAACAAAATCACAAACAGAGGACCAATCGACTGACCTCAGTCTAGGTCGACTGTCCCGAACAAATCTCAAGACTGAAAATACACAGTAGGCTCGTGCCAGTCGACTGCTCTATAGGCCAGACGACTGTCGGCTACAGATTTCTAACAATAGGTCTGAACACAAATCAAACAGGGGTTTTCTAAAGATTCACTGATCATGAAATTAAAATTGTGTCCAGGCAAATAAACATCTCTCAATAATCTCCATCATGGATACATTATTCCATCAATCAATTACTCAAATCTCACATATTCACGATCTAAACTCTTAATCCTTTCATTAGGGTTTTTCTCTTCAAAATGTCTTCCTCAACTCAATCAAAAATCTGAACTACACTCACAAGATCCAGATGCTTATCATCTGATCACGACATAATCAATTCTTAATATGTCTCCCAACAATACGATCTCATAAATCAAACTTTTCCATCAACAAATCTTAGTATTCCTCATACATGACCCAATTATCAATAAGAGTTCTCATCCTCCATATCAACTAATAGATCCATATCATATTTACAATGAGACTAACAAATAATGGCATAATGATCACAAACAAGCATAACAAGGATCTTACGTCATCCATCAATCAAGACAAACAAAACAAGCAAAGCAAACAAAACAACAAAACAAACCACTCACCGTTGATTTGAAGAAAAGATCCACAAAAGCTCCTCCTTGCTAGATCCAAGAATCCTCCTTTGTTCTTCCAAAATAATCTCAGGAAATTACGAATATACTCAATGACGGCTGGGAAAGAATTTCCCTTAAATATGCCGGGGTAAAATATTAGGGTTATATTCCCACTTTGCAACATAATCCTTTTAAGAATACAATTTTACATACATAGGTTTAGTCTTGAAAATTCAATCAAATATCATTTAAATTAGGATCTAATAGAAGAATATACTTCCAAACCTCAAAAAATACTGATCGTAATGTCCAGCAAATACATTTTGCACTCTAAACCCTCAAAATGTCAATTTTGCAAATAAGTCCTTCTTTTCCCAAAAATTGCAAATAGTACTAATTAATTTCAAAAAAATCTGGAAAAATACTAAATAATTTTCAAATAATGAATAATGATTTTTCATAGAGAAAACTTAATTTTCCAAACTTCTAAAAAGTCATTTGCACGTGTTTTGCACGTGTACAAAAGATAAATCTTTTAGAAAATGTTTATCAAATACTCAAAATCATTTAAAATTCATTTTCAAATAATTAAAATAATATTTGAAAATACGGGGTTCTACATCACTCCCTCCTTAGAAGAGTTCTGTCCTCAGAACTACCACTAATGAGTTCAAACACATACCAACAAAAGAAAACAATACTTCATAAATGGATCATAATCCAAATAATTTCATATAAGATCACAATCAAATAAAAGATTACATCATGTATCAATCAATGGTTCAATCATTCAAAGAATTTCAATCACATACAAGAAAATACATTCATACAAACAATCCAGGAAAATCCTTCAGCATGCGATCCTCTGGCTCCCAAGTAGCCTCCTCGAACTGTTGATTCCTCCACAATACCTTGACCATAGGTATCACCTTGCTCCTAAGGACTTTCTCCCTACGATCAACGATCTCAACAGGCTGTTCTTTGTAGCTCAAGTTCACCTGTAGATCTTCAGGAACTTCCACCAACTGATGCTTTTGATCGGCAACATACTTCCTCAATAATGATACATGAAACACATCATGCACCTGAGCCAACTCCTCTGGAAGCTTCAATCTGTAAGCGGTCTTGCCAATCCTCTCCACGATCTTGTACGGACCAATATACCTTGGCGCCAACTTGCCTCCCTTACCAAACCTGATCACTCCTTTGGTCGGAGAAATCTTGAGAAAAACTGCATCCCCAACCTCAAATTCCAAATCTCTTCGTCGAGTGTTAGCATAACTCTTCTGCCGACTCTGAGCTTCAACCAATCTCTTGCGAATCAACTCAATCTGCTCTGACGTCTGTTGCACGATCTCAGGACCATACATCCACCTCTCGCCAACCTCATACCAACAAACAGGTGTCCTGCACCTCCGCCCATACAAAGCCTCATACGGTGCCATCCCAATACTTGCATGGTAACTGTTGTTATAAGCAAACTCAACCAATGCCAAGTATCTCTCCCAACTACCACCAAAGTCCATAACACAAGCTCTCAACATATCTTCCAGCACTCGATTCACCCTCTCCGTCTGACCATCTGTCTGCGGATGAAATGCTGTACTGAAATCAGTCCTGGTGCCCAAAGCTGCTTGTAAACTTCTCCAAAACCTTGATGTAAACCGCAGATCTCTGTCAGACACAATCGAAACTGGAACTCCATGAAGTCTCACAATCTCTCCAATGTACAACTCAGCCAATTTCTCCATTGACCAAGTAATCTTCATGGCTAGAAAATGTGCCGACTTAGTCAATCGGTCTACAACAACCCAAATCGAGTCATTGCCTTTCGAACTCCTAGGCAAACCCGTAATAAAGTCCATGCTGATATTCTCCCACTTCCACTCCGGAATGGGGAAAGGCTGCAACAAACCTCCAGGTCTCTGATTCTCTGCCTTGACCTGCTGACAAGTCAGACACCTTGCCACAAAATCTGCTACATCTCGCTTCATGCCAGACCACCAAAAGTGGGGTTTGATATCCCTGTACATCTTCGTGCCTCCTGGATGAACTGATAACAATGTGCTGTGTGCCTCCTGCAAGATACTCTCTCTCAACTCTGCATCATCTGGAACACACAACCTCTCACCCAACCAAAGAACTCCATCTTGGACACGAAATTCTGATAATTTGCCTTCTGAAACCTGCTGCATCATCTTCTGGATCTCCGAATCTGATCTCTGACCTTCCACAATCTTCTCTCTCAAGGACGGCTGCAGTCTCAACTGAGCCAAAGATGCCTCTAAACCTCGCAGTACCACCTCGATACCTGCCTGATCGATCTCTGCTGCCAACTCTCTTCGAGTAGTGATCAACCTTGATAAACTACTCTTCCTGCTAAGTCCATCAGCCACTACATTAGCCTTGCCCGGATGATACTTGATCTCAGGACGAATGTCTTCCAATACCTCCAACCACCTTCTCTGCCGAAGATTCAAATCCCTCTGCTGATAAATGTACTTCAGGCTCTTGTGGTCAGTGTACATGTTGACCTTCTCACCATAGATATAATGCCTCCATAGCTTCAAGGCATAAATGATAGCTGCTAGCTCCAAATCATGCGTCGGATAATTCTTCTCATGCGGACGCAACTGCCTCGAACCATAAGCAATGACCTTGCCTTCCTGCATCAAGACACATCCCAAACCTCTGAGAGATGCATCACTGTAGATATCATAATCCTTCCCTGCTTGCGGCAATGCTAATATAGGTGCAGTAGTCAACCTTTCCTTTAACTCTAGGAAACTCTCCTCGCACTTATCTGTCCACACAAATGCCACACTCTTCCGGGTCAAACCTGTCAATGGAACTGCAATCTGAGAATACCCCTGAATAAACCTCCTGTAGTAACCAGCTAATCCCAAGAAGCTTCTGACTTCCTTCACTGATGTCGGCCTGGGCCAATCCTTCACTGCTTCCACTTTCTGAGGATCAGTAGCCACTCCCTCCTTAGAAAGAATGTGACCAAGGAAAGCTACCTCAGACTTCCAAAATTCACACTTTGACAATTTGGCATACAAGCTGTGCTCCTGCAATGTCTGTAATACCACTGTCAAGTGCTTAGAATGATCCTCCTCTGACTTCGAATACACCAAGATATCATCGATGAAGACCACCACGAAGGAATCAATGAATGGCCTCAACACCCGATTCATCATATCCATGAAAACTGCTGGCGCATTCGTCAACCCGAATGGCATCACCAAAAACTCATACAGCCCATGACGAGTCCTGAACGCTGTCTTACTCACGTCTTCCTCCTTGACTCGCACCTGATGATATCCTGACCTCAAGTCAATCTTCGAAAACACCGCTGCTCCTCGAAGTCTGTCGAACAAATCATCTATCCGCGGCAGTGGGTACTTGTTCTGAATAGTCACCCTATTCAACTCCCGGTAATCAATGCACATCCTCATCGACCCATCCTTCTTCTTGACCAACAACACTGGCGCCCCCCACGGAGATGAACTCGGTCTGATAAGCCCTTTGCTCAAAAGCTCCTCAATCTGCTTCTTCACTTCATCCTGTTCTACAGGTGCCATCCTGTACGGAGCCTTGGAAATCGGCGCACTCCCCGGCTGAACATTGATGCAAAACTCCACATCTCTCTGTGGCGGTAATCCTGGAAAATCATCCAAGAACACCTGAGGAAACTTTCGAACCACCGGAATGCCCTTGACTTCATCTGCAATAGACTTCTTAGATACCATTGCAGCCACATGCGGGATCTTCTTCTTCCCTTGGAAAGTTACTGCAGGTCCACCTGGTGCTTTCACCAACACCTCCTTCTGCTTGCAATCAATTGTGGCATCATAAATAGCCATCCAATCGATGCCTACGATGACATCCACTCCCAACACTTGTAGCTCGATCAAGTCGATGCCGAACATCCTTCCACCAATCTCGATATCACAGCCCTCGTAATATCGATCCGCTACCAGCTCTTCACCTGACGGCGTTGCCACCGACAAAACCCTGCCTGGAAATAGCTTAGGTTCCAAACCTAAGATCTTTGCAAAACTTGGCGATACAAATGTATGCGATGAACCAGTGTCAAACAAAACCTTTGCTCTTATTCCATTTATTAAAACAACTCCTGTTACAATAAGAATGATACTCAATCTTAAATTGTTCTGAAATAAAAGTTTTATTCATTACACTGATTCAAAAATGAAAGAAATCAAAATTCCTGCATACCCTGTATTACATCTTCCGAGTTCTTCGCATCCTCCTTGGTCAATGCAAATACTTGCCCTTGCCTCTTCGGGACTTTGCTTTCACCCGAACCGTCTTTCTTCAGTTGTGGACAATGGGGCTTTGAGTGTCCAGTCTGCCCACACTGAGAACAAACATGCTCTGCCAACTTCGGACATGCTGACCTGTAATGTCCTACTTCCTTGCAGTAGTAGCAGGTCACTCCCTGAGCTCCAGGTGCCTTCTGCACCGGTCCACTGAACTTCGCCTGCTTCGCGGGAAATCCCTTCCCACTCTGGCCTGATGCTGGCCTCTTGTTCCGGTTCCAAGTATCCTGCTTCTTCTGAAACAGTTCCATATCTTCTTCAGTCATCGCGGCCCTCCTGACCAGCTTCTCGAATCTCCTGATACCCAACGGAACCATCCTTGACCTCAAGTTCGGCCTCAAGCCCTGCTCAAACTTTTTGGCCTTCTTTGCTTCGTCTATGACCAACTCTGGTGCATACCTCGAAAGTTGAGCAAACTTCGTCTCATACTCCCGAACAGTCATGCTCCCCTGCTGAAGGTTCATGAACTCAGTCGCCTTCTTCTCCTGAACATCAAGAGGAAAGAAGCGATCTCTGAACTCCTCCAGAAAAGCTTCCCACGTCAGCTGCTGATCTCCCAGATTCCTCTTCAATGACTCCCACCATACACCAGCATCTTTCTCGAGCTGCATCGAAGCTAATTTCACTTTGCTAGCTGCCGGAGTCTCTGACACCTCGAAGATCGTCTCCATCTTCCTAATCCAATCATCTGCTGCTGTTGGATCAGCTTGCCCCTCAAAGACTGGCGGCCTCATCCTCTTAAAGGATTCAATCTGTTTGATGGGGTCGGCATTCACCAATCCATGCCCAGCTCCATGATTTGGCGGCTGCGCTGGCTGCTGCGCCACATTGAGTGCCATCAGCGTGTTCAAGGTCTGATAAACCTTAGCAAACTCAGCCTCTAGGTCAATTCCCGCTCCTCGAGAACTACCCGATCCATCCTCATTGTTGCCACCATTTCTACCTCTGGGTGCAACCATCACGATTACTGCAAAACGAGGGTAAAGTTAGAGCACACATACAATTCAAACTCAAATCATTACCCTATGGCAAAGCCATAACCATACCCCAAACCATAATTTCAAACCAAACATCATAATTTAATTCTATGTGATACTCACACTCTGATGTCCACACCTAGGTACTCACTCTCTAGTGTCCACACCTAGGTTGGTTGTCATACTATGTCTATTATTACATTGAAGCGGAGCTCTGATACCAATCTCTGTAGCGCCCCAAATTTCTAATATGAGAGCTTAGAAAATAAGTGGTGAAATCCCAGCAATCCACTTCAATACAACAATAAACACCAACAAACACCACTAAAATTTTCTTTCTTTTATTACAACAATCATTACAAATCCCAGCGGAAGTCTAATCATCTCAACACCATTTAATCTTTTATATACAACTCAAAAGATCTCAAATATCCTTTACAATTTTACACCAAACACTAAATAATGGAAATTATCTCAAAATGCCCACTCAAGTTTCCAACCTCCAATCTAAGCAATAACCTGCAACATGTGAGGCTAGAGTTGAACCCTAACCCCCAAACTAAAGGGGTCAGCCATAAAATGGTGTGAGTGGCAACTAATCAAACAAATAACATAAATGAACTTAAAACATGATATCCAACAAATAATAATCAAACACTAAAGTATGAAGTAACAATAAAAGAGTAAAGGGTGATACCAAAACCAAAAGCCAAGTGTGTAAAAACAGGAAATCCGAATGCATAAAAGTGATTCAAGAAAACATCATGACTACATGCTGACAACGATGACTACTAAGAGATGAAGATAAACTATGATAATTTGCCTATGCTTGATCATTCCAGAGATTGATCCCACATCACAGGTATATTTCCTGGATAATTCAGGAGATCATCCCACATCTAAACATTGATTCCTTATCACAATAATACCCCAAAAGCGTCGCCTCGACTCCGATCATTCCGTAGTTCAATCCCACATCTCAAGATAATTACTTGGATAATTCCGGAGAAGTACCTCACATCTCAGGTTAACTACCTGGATAATTCCGGAGATAAATCACACATCACAAGTTAACTACTTGGATAATTCAGGAGATTAGATCCTACATCAAAAGCCATACTGAGGTGCATAACTCAAGTTCCCATTCGTCATGACACTACTAATGCCTGTCCTTATTAATTTGGGTTACTGAACAAATCTCCTAGAGTAGTGTACCCTACCGGACTAAAAATCTGAATAACTGAAAATTTGCCTCGATGGGCCTCAACAAATAACTGAACAAACACCGGTATACTAGGGTCACCTACCTCTAGAGACTCAAAAACAAATATCTGAACAAATTCCACTAAACAAGTGGCTGAACAAAATATCTCAAAATCATGTTCTTAACTGAACATCTCAAAATCAAATACTGAACAAATATCTCAACATCAAGTACTGAACAAATGTCTCAAAATCAAACACTAAACAAAATATCTCAATTCAAATACAAAGATCCTTCAGGACCAGTCGACTGCATAAAGGACCAGTCGACTGTCCAGAGGACATATCCCAACATTTTACAAAAATAATCTAAGGCATGACCAGTCGACTTGACAAGTCATCAGTCGACTGCCCCGAGACAAATTCAAATAATCCTCGTCAAAACAATCTAAGTATGTGAGTCGACTGAAAGGTCAAAGGTCGACTGTCCCGAAAGGACCCAACAAAATCACAAACAGAGGACCAATCGACTGACCTCAGTCTAGGTCGACTGTCCCGAACAAATCTCAAGACTGAAAATACACAGTAGGCTCGTGCCAGTCGACTGCTCTATAGGCCAGACGACTGTCGGCTACAGATTTCTAACAATAGGTCTGAACACAAATCAAACAGGGGTTTTCTAAAGATTCACTGATCATGAAATTAAAATTGTGTCCAGGCAAATAAACATCTCTCAATAATCTCCATCATGGATACATTATTCCATCAATCAATTACTCAAATCTCACATATTCACGATCTAAACTCTTAATCCTTTCATTAGGGTTTTTCTCTTCAAAATGTCTTCCTCAACTCAATCAAAAATCTGAACTACACTCACAAGATCCAGATGCTTATCATCTGATCACGACATAATCAATTCTTAATATGTCTCCCAACAATACGATCTCATAAATCAAACTTTTCCATCAACAAATCTTAGTATTCCTCATACATGACCCAATTATCAATAAGAGTTCTCATCCTCCATATCAACTAATAGATCCATATCATATTTACAATGAGACTAACAAATAATGGCATAATGATCACAAACAAGCATAACAAGGATCTTACGTCATCCATCAATCAAGACAAACAAAACAAGCAAAGCAAACAAAACAACAAAACAAACCACTCACCGTTGATTTGAAGAAAAGATCCACAAAAGCTCCTCCTTGCTAGATCCAAGAATCCTCCTTTGTTCTTCCAAAATAATCTCAGGAAATTACGAATATACTCAATGACGGCTGGGAAAGAATTTTCCTTAAATATGCCGGGGTAAAATATTAGGGTTATATTCCCACTTTGCAACATAATCCTTTTAAGAATACAATTTTACATACATAGGTTTAGTCTTGAAAATTCAATCAAATATCATTTAAATTAGGATCTAATAGAAGAATATACTTCCAAACCTCAAAAAATACTGATCGTAATGTCCAGCAAATACATTTTGCACTCTAAACCCTCAAAATGTCAATTTTGCAAATAAGTCCTTCTTTTTCCAAAAATTACAAATAGTACTAATTAATTTCAGAAAAATCTGGAAAAATACTAAATAATTTTCAAATAATGAATAATGATTTTTCATAGAGAAAACTTAATTTTCCAAACTTCTAAAAAGTCATTTGCACGTGTTTTGCACGTGTACAAAAGATAAATCTTTTAGAAAATGTTTATCAAATACTCAAAATTATTTAAAATTCATTTTCAAATAATTAAAATAATATTTGAAAATACGGGGTTCTACAATGTCATAGGCTTGGAGCTGGGCTAAGCCTTACCATGTTCAGACCGTACATTAGGATTGTTCAGCTGAGCAAAGGGGAGGAACGTTGGTATCACCGCCCACACAATAATTGGGGGGGGGGGGGGGGGTGGGGTGGGGTGATTGACGTATCGAGCTTGATCAAGGGCTGGAGAGAGAAATCTTTAGTCGTTTGAAGTGTTGAGCCGTAGGGGGTTCCCACGACATGGAGGAGGATGGTTCCATTGGCGGTGAGGGTGAAACCGATGGTGACCACGGCAGAGAAGAGTGTTAGCGATGCTCTTCTCGCATTGAAAGTGTTGGCGTGGCAAGACATTTCCGATGAAGTACTCTTCGAAGGTGATTTTGAACCGACTATTTCTAGTATGGTTTGCCGCGTCCATTTACTTGCATATCTTGTTGCTTTTATTCATGTCTTTGTTATTTCTGCATTTTTTTTTATTTTGCATCATGAGTTCTAACTTCTTTGTGTTTCATCTTGCATGAAAAAACAGAGCTAGAGTATAAGGAATTATTAGCGAACATGGATGCGCTACGTAATAAGAGGGATGACGAGCAGAAAAACCAGAAGAGGACGGTGAGCCATCCTCCTCCTTCCCAGGACTCTTTGTCCCCGACCCCTATAATGTCGACTGAGCGAGCTTCAGGGGCACCACCCACTACTGCCATGGGCTCTTCCTTGGCTGCAATTGTGGCAAATGCCATGCCTGTTCCACTGATTGCCGGCGCTGCAACGATCCTGTTGACGAGAGGTAGATGGTTTACACTCTCGAATGGATTATGAAACCACATGAGATCTTCTTGGGGAATGCTGTCTTCCTTGATGCCCACCGCCACCTCCGTACTCCAGCCGACCGAGAGAGGCTGAAGATGGAGCCCCTTGAGCGGTCAGTTTTGGAGATCGCACGGGCGCACATGACGGTATGATGTATTCTTCTTTGATTTTTGGCTTCTGTTCTTCTCGTTTGCAATATGATATCTTAATTATTTTCTCTTTATTTCAGGTGATGTGTCACTTTTGTCATCTAGTAGACTTCTATGCCACTGAAGATAAGAAATTAAAAACACATATCTCTCGCGCCGAAAGGGAGAAGAAGAAAGTCGTGAAGGAGGTGAAGGCTGAGTTGGAGATGCTGAAAAGCAAGGGGAGAGAGGCGCGCCTCGAGATGGAGGCATTGGCAAGAGAGAGGGTGTGATGCGCCTCGAACCGGAGGCATCGAAGAAAAGGAAGGAGTCGGGGAAGAGAGTAGTCGAGCTCTTGTTGAAGTTGGAGAAAGTCTGCGTTGATGAGGCCTTAGAGCTGAAGGCTGGGGTGGCCAAGGTTTAGGCTGAGGCTAAGTTAAGGCTGCAGGGGGTGATGGTTAAATCTTATGCAGCAACGATTTCACATGTGGTAGAGCGTGTTCCTGATTTTGATGGGAAGGGAAACCACAAATTGCTTCCCCCGGGGAGGCCCTTGATACGGGCAAGGAGCGGTGGCGAGGGTGATACTCCTGCGAAAGGTTTTGTGAATATTGCCAAGTGTACAAAATCGCAACAAATAGTATAGTTAAGTGAAAAGAGTGTCGAACGACTCGAACCCACAAGGACCAATTATTTTATCGAGTACCGAAATTATTAGATTAACTACTATTTGGGAAACCGGAATTTTAATGAATAATGCAACTAAATTAATCTAAAGATCTAAACTAACAAAAGAGAACGAAAATCTGAAATTTTTGTGATTTGTTAATGGCAAAAAAAATTTTAGGGTTTTTGATTTCACTTAATTAATCCCACACAATTTATAACTCCATGTCAATAAAAATATTATTTTTCCAAGTTGTAGACCAAAATCCCCAAATTATTCAATATTCTCTTTCAAGCAATATCAAAAATATTCTCAACTAATTATTTATCATAGTTCATGCACAAATTACTAATTGAAAATTCATTAAGATTTATGGATTTCTTAACGGTCACATTAACAGCGGTTCGCTCTTGTAACGGTATTTAATTTTATAAATTCGAAATTACAAATTACCAGTTCAGTCTCTCCATGGTTTAATAAGTCATACAAAAGTTGGCCAAACAATTGTACGTAATAAGAACAAAATTAAATACACAATCATGAAAAAATAAAAAAATAATATGAAATTAACATTGTGTTCTCAAAACTAGGCTACATCAAGCCCTAGAAAAATAAAATTAGTTCATAATAAATTTTCAACTAACAAACATGTTATTGCATTGCATAATAAAAATTAGAAGAAGAAAAGAAAGAACTCGATTGTTGTTGAAGATCGAAATAGAAGAGCCTCGGGATCCGCTCGCTTCTCTCTCTTTCTCTCTCTCTCTCTCTTCCTTCTCCTCTGTTTTCGTTCCTGTGCCCTTCGATTTCCGCACCTCCACCTTCTTCATGCTGCCTTCTTTAATTTTTTATATTTTTTTCTGATCCCGCCGCCCACCAAAAAAACGCCAACCTACCCCTCTGGATTCCCCCCCCCCCCCCCCCCCCCGCCGCCACCAACCCACACACAGCACCTGTTTATATAGGAAAAGTAGGAGAGGTTTAGGTTAGATTAAATTAGGGTAGTTAATTAAGATTAAGATTAATTAAAAAGTTAATTAATTAACATATTAATATTAAAAGTAATGTTTTGATGTTAAATTAATCAACCAAACCCATCTTAAAATCCAACACAATTCCATCTGTTTCATCTTTTTTTTAATAACACAATTTCATTTCACCCAAATTAAAATTTCTATTTTGCTTTCCACATGGTCAAATTGTAAAATTCAAAATTCAATAAATCAATAAAAATTAATCAATCAATTCTCTTTGTTTTGTTTGTTAATTTTTACTAAAAATCTTCACCTTTTGCATCAAAAAAATCTTATTCCTTCAAAAATAATTAATTAACTGAAATCTATGGAAATAAGATAAATTATAAACAAGATAGATGAATACAAGCAATTTTAATAGGTAAATGAGTACATATATTTATATAAAAATTAGACACATCAAGGGGCGCGAGGAGTGGTTCGGGGAAGAAAAGCAACGGAAATGAGGCAGTTGGGAGCTCCTTGGTTCCGTTGAAACAGGTGGATGCTTTATTCACCCTTCCATGTTTCACACTTTCTTCAGTTGCGTCTGATTTTGTCTTTAGTTGCATTTGATTCAGACTTTAGTTACATTTGATTTAGACATTGTATGTTGCATAATTGCAGAATAGCCACCACACTTCTGTATCTTCATTTTAGTGGACGAAAGACTATTTTCCTACGTTATCATTGTCTTTGTCTTGTGCCGACCATGTTTTGTGATGACTTTTAATTGTGACCCTTATTTCTCTTCTGTGATGATGTTCTTCGACTTGTTGACAGATGATTGTGGGGACATGGAAGAAACCTCATAGTGACGAAGTCGAGCATCTTCGTAGGCGACGGCGTAAAACAGAACTAGTTGTCGACCATTTGCATGTTCAGTAGGAAGACGAGTGGTTGGAAACTGTTTGCCTCAAGTTGGCACTTATCGAGAGGGACTATGAATCAGCCCTCTAGTACGTCGATCATCTTGCCAGAATTCTCCTACCTCCGAAGGTGACGAAAGACAGTATCGAAGAGTGTGCTATACTTAGGGAAGTGGTTGTTGAGATAGACTTGGAGTTGTATCATCTCCAAGCGAGACTTGTTGGGTTGTGAATGGCAAGCACTTCGTGCATTCTTGGTGCGAAGAAGGGAGAAATGGTTGGTGTGAAGGAGGGCATCGTGGCTAATGTGAAAAGGAACACAACTGCTAGTGGTGCTGGGTCAACCATTAGGAGATTGGTCTTGTCAGTGCAGGTGCCCCCTTGTCATCCGGGTGGTGCTCATAAGGGGTGTCTGCCTTGTTGATTTTAGCTTCGGTTCTTGGAGAATTGCGTGCATCGGGTGCTGGCCCGCAGACTCAATCCACGGGTTCGAAGTTCTCAGCCAAAGATGCTAATGGTCAAGAAAAAGTGGTGCCCATCAAGAAACCAACAATGCGGCTTGTATCTCTTAGGAATAATGTCCCTTGCCCATGGAGCCAAAATGATGGTTTGTAGATCGCATTGTAGGGTTAACATGCCACCTAATGTTTCAGCGTGCCGTTGTATTGGTTTTTTCACTTGATGATTATTTGTGGTTCACTATTTTGTAAAACGATCAATTGTTTTGTACTTGTAAACACTTGTAGTGGTACTGGATCTGAACATATGGGTTTTCAATAGTTCTGTGATTTGAAGAAATCATTTCATATGCTTGAACCTTTGTTGTGCAACTTTTCGTTGAGATTGATGAGCCATCGACTGAGTTCTTTGTAGCTAAATAACAAAGCCTCTAATTTGTTGTATACAGCTAACAAACCATCGATGGTGTGTTTGATGGAGTTTAGAACTTATTTATCTTGTACCCAACTAGTTGTAGGAACAACTCTTTGGAGGAGTTATCTTCCCAATTTGTTGTAGGGGCAACTCTGAGGGAGTGTTATTTTCCAAACTTGCTATATGGGTCCTCCAACAAATTGTGAGAGTCACATCGAGTGGTAAGTTGAACTCCAAGTTTTACTTTCGCAAATTTTACTGGAGTGACTGCGATCCATGATTTTGGACCTATAATCTATCACGCTTGAACTTTTCCAATTCGACCCTAATGATTGGAGCAACTTTCTCCGTGTTCTGCTCAGGAAGCTTTCGACTTGCATGATTCAGGCTTCTTATTGTAGTATGCCCCCTGAGAGAGGAGGAATGCCTTGATCTCTGTCTAGAAGATTTTCTTCTCCGGTTTACCTGATGTTATGAGCGGGAGGCCTCAGTTAGGATGCGCCTCTCGTCCAAGCGAATTCGTAGATCAGTTTCCTGATGCCTACCACTGATGAATTAGCGGGAATCTCTACATCCTCGGGGACCTAGTGAGGCCATTGAATCAGTGGAAGCAATATGGATTGAGATATGGTCGTGCAGAAGGTGATGTTCATGATAGCTCTGTTGGGAGCCCCCGGTGCCTCTCCGTTGACGGGAGCTTGACTAGGCTGTTGGGATTGATGCAGCTGTTGAGGAGGAATTGGGTTCTCCTTAGGAGGAGCTTGTTGACGAAGAACATTGGTGCGACGACTTGAGGTTTCCGCTCTGCCTCTTAGTATTGGTGGCATGCAAGTAAGTCTTATCTGTGTAGTTTTCCACAGATTGTGTCAATTTATTGCTGCTTATTTTGGTGACGGAGCAAACAGATATTGAGTTTATATTTGAAGGAAACTACTAAAGATCCGACCTTTGTTCATTGCCGTGAAATGCAGTTAGAGCTCCCGAGATTGAATATGGATCGTTGATTAAACATCGTGTTCTGAATCTGACTGTTGCTGACGCGTCGGCTGATGGACCTGCAAAAAAGCCTTAAACATCGGAGTTGGCTCCGTTGACAGACCCTCCGACGTTCAAGTTAGAATCAGAGAAAGAAAGTGAGTTTGAGAGATTGCCAATTACCTTCTTACTTATAAGGGGAGGGGGGTATTAATAGGCCTGAGAAATAGTACAAGAGATTGATATGAATCCATTGAAGCGACTATGACTTCCTTATCTCCAATTCAAAATTTTCTCTCAAGAGATAATGTCACGCCCCGCTTCCCAAAAGTGAATACAGAATACAGATACTCGACAAAAGCCTAGCGAATAATTTTCATCATCCATAAGCTGTTCAAGAATCTTTACAACATTCCCAAGAAAAATCAGAGTCAGAAGCAAAAGAATCAACCAACATGCATATATGAACCAAAATACCAACAAGAATACTTGAAACCAAAATGTATTAATCTCAAATAATCATGATCTGAATAAGACAAATATCCTGGCTCACATTACCCAAATACAAATATAAATCCGAGTACACGAATACAATATTGTTCAGAACAAGAAATAATAAAAGCATAAGCCAACACTAATACTTCATGTCATCGATACTATCTGGAACCTGTTCTCCAAAATCTGCAATTTAACAATTGCAGGGATAGGAAAAAGAAGACAAGTATCCATCAATTGCAAGTTACGGGCCGCTTGTAATGCAGGATACAAGTGCATGGGGAAAAACTAACAAATAACATGGTATAAACATGATGACAAAATATAATACTAGCATGGCAAGGTGAACAAGTACAAGTGGCATGTATCAAGTGTCAAGTGAACAAGTATCATGTAAACAAGTGTCAAGTGTCATGTATCAAGTATCATGAAATCAAGTAAGAAGAGTCCAAGTGTCAAGTAGTCAAGTACAAGTATCAAGTAGCAAGAATCAAGTAATCATGTTCAAGTATCATGTATCAAGTAAGCATATATCAAATATCTTGTATTATTACTATCTAGGTAACACTTCATGTGCCATCCTTTTATGACATGGTTGTTACAGTCAATGCAATTTCGTTTTAGATTTCATAGAGGACCATATAGGACAGTGTACTCAGGGACAAGCCTCAAGAATCAAGTATCAAGTATCAAGCCTCAAGTATCAAGTAAACAAGCCTCAAGTAGTGAAATATCAAGCCTCAAGCAGTCAAATATCAAGCCAAATCTCAAGTATCTCAAGTATCAAGCCAAGTCTCAAGTATCAAGCCAATTATCACATAGAATCAATAGATTCTCTTCCGAGTACACGTTTCCGAATTATCCACTATTAGATCTGTCCCTTTAAACCCTGGCTTGGTTAATTTATTATTAAGGTCAAACAAGCATGTATGTGTCACGAAACAAGCCAAGTATAACATGGTATGATCAAGTAACAAGTTCAAGTTGCAAGATAAATAGTACGGGTGCAAGATAATTCTTATAGGCATAAAATAACCAAATCTCAAGTTTAGGACAGCAAGGCCATACTGCAGTAAAATAGTGATTCTCAGTGTTATAAACATGAAAATCTGAATCCGTCAAGACTTCTAGAAAATAGACTCCCAACCGAATCCAGCAAATATAAATAAGTCATATAGTGTTTCACAAAATCAAGTCTCAAAACTGATTTGAATCCAAAAAATACGTTCAGCCAGAAATCAGGAAAACGAATTCAAAGTCAGGAAATCAGCATCAAAACATCTCAAATAAATCTAGGAAAAATCTTGAGTATTCCCCTATATGTCTAGTATCAGAATATAAACTTTTATAATTTTCCAGTAAAATTAGTTTAGCCAAAAAAAATTAGAAAACATCAAGAGACGATAGTTTGGCAAATCTGGAATTCCCAACACTGCTGTACGAAAACTGTGATATCTCGCAAACCGTGAAACAAAATCTAAATCTGCCAAAGGGAGATATAAATAGACAAAATAAACTAACTTTCATATTCCTTAAATATTTTTCATACAGGAAAATGAACTAGGGTAGAAATATACTTCTTTACAGAACAGCGAACAAAATTCAGCAAGTATAGTCTTTATAAACTAGCATGAAATGGCATATAAAACTCATAATTATAATCCACCAAAATTCTGAGTAATCCCTAAATAGCTATAGAAATACTGACCAAAGTTTCATATCGAAACCATATGTTTATAAAAAGTATCAAAATAATTTAGTCATCGAAATCAATAAGAAACGAAATCTAGAAATGAAATACACATCTGTAGTAAAACAATCATATCTCCCACATAAAAAAATGAAATCAAGCAAGGTCAGAGGGGTTGGAAAGAAGACGAATTTCTTTAAAAATCATGTTTTATACTGAAATTAAGATATTGACCTTAATATGGTCTAAATTACTGATCAAGACAGATTATTGGCAAAACACAGAATTTCCTCAAAAACCAAAATCAACATAGATCCAACGAAACTTGATCCAAACACAACCAAACATGAAATTGAGTCTACCAAGTATCCAAACATCATGAAATAGGGTAATTAACATATCTAAAACAAGTCTATCACATGGTTCCCGACAATACCCAAATTCTCAGAAGAAGTCTCACACACATAATCAAATCAAGAACGGGCAACCTAAGTTGTTTCGTGTCGAATTTTGTGTCGTGAGTCAACTATAGTCAAGAGCACTATAGAGAAAACACTCATCAATCATACATCATACACGAGTTGTCTCTAGAAACTAACTACATTACAAGCAGTATTTATGACTTGTATCATACAAAGCACTTTGAGTACAAGTTACTTGCCTTAATCGAAAACGAAACGAACAGGAAGAATAATGGGAACGGATTCCCGGCCACGAACAATGATTATCAATGAACCACGAACACACCAAACTCACGAACAAAAGCCCACGAACGACGGCGAAGTACGAACCCAAAACACAACGCGAACACACACAACTACGGTGAACACCCCAAGCGGACACGAGCAAGCACACGGGAACAACAGCAACAGACGGTGTCAGCTTGTGGCTGCGCTGTTGGTCGTCGCATGGCTGCCCTCGGCAGCGCGCCGAAAAAGAGCAGAGAGGGAGAGAAGGGAAGGCAGCAGGAGGTGGGTGCATAGCTAGGGTGCAAGGGAGGATGGCGCGGAGGAGCACGGAAGTTGCAAGGAGGGCAAGAAGGGTTCGGGAGTTGGAAAACGGCGCTAGGTATCGGAGGATCCGGGGATGCATGGTGTTGTATATATATACTAGGTTTGCCCGTTGACACGTGCCTACGGCACGTCTTCGGAACGGTGCACCTTATTTAATCATATAAAATAGTATTGGAGGTCCAGCAAATTAATTGAAGTAGCAAACATATAATATGAGAAACTTTTGGGGGTCCGGCAAAAAACATATTATATGATTTTTTTGATTTTTTTTGAATAATTTTTAAAGTTTTTAAATTTTAAATTTTTTTAGTTTTTTAATTTTTAATTTTTTTAAAAATTTTTAAATTTTTTATTTTCTTAATTTTTTTAATAGAAGAGGGAGGGAGATAGAGAAAAAAAAATAAAATAAATATTGGAGGTGGGGGATTTAAATTTGAGTTTTGGGGAGAATTTTTTTTTGGGGGGGTGGGGGGGGGAGTATATTTTGTGAGGTTAGATCTGGGCCTTTAATTTTTCTGGGATTGAAGGAGAGCCACTTGATAGCTTTCTTTGTGTTTTATTATATATATATATATATATATATATATATATATATATATATATATATACAGAGCACGGGTTAGGGTTGGAGGGAGGGGGAGTGGCACAGTGGAAGCTAGCGGGTCGGGTTGAAGTTAGTGGGTTTCGGCAGTAGCTAAGTGGGAAAGGAAAAATTGGTTATAGGCTCAGGTATATATAGTTGGTTAAGGGCATTGGATTTAATAAAAGAAAAGGATTAATTTTTTTAAGCAGGGGAAAGATTTAATTAAGTGGGTAATTGGTTTGGGTATTAAAGTAAATAGGATTTATACTAGGTATTAGTTCACTAATGGGTTTTTAGGGATCAAAGAATAGGACATGACAATAATAAAAAAAATATAGGATCTCAGAAATAATGGCCCAAACAAAAAAAACGAACAAAAGGCAGACAACGAATCAAGAACTCAAATAAAAAAAAAGACAAAATAATAAAATGAAAATATATTGAAACAAAAATTCAATATACGGTCCAAAAGAAATACAAGAGGAATACAAAGAGAGAAAATACACCAAGACGAAAAATACACTAAAAAAACACACAAAATGAAAAACAGGGATTACAATCCTACCCACCTAACAAGGAGAACTTCGTCCTCGAAATTCAAACAAGAAGATACATAGGGTAACCCCAAAATAACCAAAAGAACAAAACAAAAACTATTCAAACAAATGAGGAAACTTCTGCTGAATCTCCTCCTCCAGCTCCCAAGTTGACTCACCGGGAAGTGAGGATTCCAAGCAATACGAACCAACTTGATGAACTTGTTCTTAAGCACTTTCTCCCGCCGATCCACAATAGCAACAGGCAGAATCTCACAAGTCAAATCCGGCCGAACGGTCAACTCAGAATAGTTGATCATATGGCTCTCATCTCGGATATATCTCCTAAGTTGTGAGATATGGAAAATATCGTGCACTCCTGATAAAGCTGGCGGCAATGCAAGACGATAGGCCATCTTGCCTACTCGCTCCAAAATCTCAAACGGTCCAATTAACCTTGGGCTAAGCTTGCCCCCACCATCGAACCAAATGACACCACGCCACGACGATACCTTTAGGAAAACATGGTCACCAACACCAAAATCCAAAGCTCTCCTATAGACATCGGCCCATCGCCTCTGCCGATCCTGAGCTGCCTGCAAATGCTTCCTGATCTGAACCACAACATCCACTGTCTTGGTGATCAACTCCAGACCCAACAACTTCCTCTCACCAATGTCATTCTAGCACACTAGTGATCTTTCCGCCCATAGAGTGCCTCGAATGGAGCAGCTTTAATACTGGCTTAAAAGTTGTTATTGTACGAGAACTCCATGAGATGCAAATGGTCCTCTCATGATCCACCAAACTGAAGCATATAGGATCTCAACATGTCCTCAAGAATCTGAATAGTCCGCTCTAACTATCCATCAGTCTGGGGATGAAAAGCTGTACTGTACTTCAACTTAATCCCCAAACTGGCCTGAAGACTCTCCCAGAATTGAGGTCGGAATCTCGTATCCCTATCGGATACAATACTGACTGGAACCCCATGAAGTCTAACAATCTCTTACATATACCTCTCAGCAAGGTTCTTAGTAGACTGCACGACATGAAAAGGAATGAAGTGAGCACTCTTCGTCAAACGATCGACAATCACCCAAACAGCATTATGACCCTTAGGACTCCTCGGCAAAGCAGTCACAAAGTCCATATTGATATGTTCCCACTTCTACTCTGGAATAGGAAGCGGCTGAAGAAGTCCAGCGGTCATCTGATGCTCCGCCTTAACCTGCTGGCAGACCAAGCACCGAGAAACAAACCGAGCCACAGCCCTCTTCATACCATGCCACTAGAAATGAAGCTTCAAATCCCGATACATCTTAGTACTGCCAGGATGGATATAATAGGATGACTGGTGGGCTTCCTCAAGCAACCTCTGACAAACTTCACCCTTCGGGACACATAATATGGACCCCAAAACGAAGCGATCCATCAGCATGAATAACCATGCCCGTCCTGGACCCAGACTTAACCTCAGCTTGAAAACCCTGCAACTGCGCATCACCAGCCTGTGCCTCTTTAATCTGATCAACAAGAGACGACTGCAGCTGGAGCGCCAAACAACTCCGACCCGAACTCAGCAACAAAACCTCCAACTCCAACATCCTCATCTGCTCAATCAGATCTCCCTGCTGAGTCAAGAACATAACTGCCGGTCTCCTACTCAAAGCATCCGGCACCAAGTTTACTTTACCAGGATGGTATTGCAAACTGATGTCATAATCGGCCATAAGTTCCAACCAACGTCTTTACCTCATGTTTAACTCCTTCTGGGTGAAGACGTACTTGAGACAATTGTGGTCTGTAAAGATCTCCACTCGGTCCCCAAGTAAATAATGTCTCCACAGCATCAAAGCATAAATCACTGCTGCTAACTTCAAGTCATGAGTCGGATAGTTCTTCTCATGCGGCCTCAACTGCCTCGATGCATACGCAATGACTCGGCCCTTCTGCATCAAAACTGCTCCGAGACCCTTACCAGAAGCATCACAGTGAATCACAAATCTGCCTAAACCATCGGGAATAGTCAACACAGGCACTGATGTCAATCTGTTCTTCAACTCAACAAAAGCCACACCACACTCATCAGACCAACAGAACTTCTTATCCTTCCCAGTCAACTTAGTCAACGGTCTTGCTATCTTCGAAAAATCTTAGACGAATTTTCCATAATAGCCTGCTAAACCGAGAAAACTCCTGACTTCATAAACTGACTTGGGAACAGGCCAATCCTTCATAGCCTCAACCTTGGCAGGATCCATAGAAATACCATCGCCTGAGATAATGTGCCCCAAAAATGAAACCCTATTGAGCCAAAACTCGCACTTGCTAAGTTTTCCATAGAGCTGATTCTCTCTCTAGGTTTGCAGAACCACTCTAAGATGCTCAGCATGATCTTCCCGATTTCGAGAATACACCAAAATATCATCAATGAAGACCACCAAAAATTATCCAAGAACTGAGAAAAGACCTGGTTCATAAGACTCATAAATACAGCCGGCGCGTTCGTGACTCTGAACGGCATCACAAGATACTCATAGTAGCCGTATCTAGTCTTGAAAGCAGTCTTCTGCACATCATTTCCTTCACCCTGACTTGATGATACCCAGAACGAAGATCCAACTTCGAGAAAATAGCAGCCCCACTCTACTGGTCAAACAAATCATCGATCCTAGGCAACGGATACCAATTCTTCACAGTAACACTGTTCAGTTCCCGATAATCCACACACAGTCGACGACTACTATCCTTCTTGTTGACAAAAAGGACTGGAGCACCCCAAGGCGAAACACAGGGTCTGATGAAACCTAAATCAAGCAACTCCTAAATCTGCACCTTGAGCTCAGCTAACTCAACCGGTGCCATCCTGTAAGGACTCTTCAATATAGGCACCGTACCCGGCTAAACTTTAATAGCGAACTCCACATCCCTATCACGGGGTAAGCCAGGCAAATCCTCTGAAAAAACATCCAGGAAATCCCGAACCACTAGAGGCGCAGCTTCACAGCCTGAATGTAACTCCATCGCACAAACCTCCTGATCAACTGCAGCTTGACCAAGGGAAGACTCCCCGGCATGGAACTCAAACTCTGCGCGATCTGGAATCCGGAACACAACTTTCTTGGCACGGCAATCAATAATGGCATGGGTTTTACCCAACCAATCCATACCCAGAATAAGGTCGAATCATGAATTCCCAATTACAATTAGGTTGGCTTTGAAATTTGCGCAACCAATAATTACGGGACACTGCCTGCACCCCCAAGAACAAATGAAAACTCCACCACCTTTCACAATGTTCCAAGCCTCTAACATATTACTGCACTCCAACTGATGGCGAGCGATAAATCGAGAGGAGACAAAAGAATGGGTTGCCCCGGAATCAAAAAGAACATGAGCAGGAAAAAAGAAAACCAGGACAACACCTAAAACTGAATCAAAAGAGACAAGGAAAAGAATGGTTGAATAGGGGTGAGGAAAATAAAATGCAGAAGATAACAGAAAGAAACAAAGGAAAGGAAATGAAGAAACAAAAAGAGAACAACAAAACAATGAAAACAATAAAGCAAAAGATACCTGCAACTACACCCTCAGCTGAATCAGCATCAGCAGCAGTCAGGTTAAAAGCCTGACCTCTCCTGGGAGCAGCGGTCCTCTGACCGACAATCTGGCGCTGCGGAGGAAGAGGTGGTCTAACTGGACCACGAGCTGGGGCAACCTGCTGAAAGGGACCCCTGGCTGGAAGAGCCATCTGCTGCTGTCGCGAGCAATCCCGCACCATAAGGTCAGAAGCACCACAACCAAAGCAGCAGTGATTGGCACGCCTGCAGTCCTTGCACTCATGCCCAGCAAGACGGGCAAAAACTGGTCCACTGAGGAACCACAGAAGAGTAAGGAGTTGCCCAGACCGGATGGGCTGGGACAGGTCTCCGAACAGGCCCACTAGAAGGCCTAGCAACTGAGTGTGAAATAGTCCACTGAGAAGGAGCTAATCCACCACAAGCCTGCTCCTGAGCATGGGCTGCCTCAAGAGCTTCTGCATAAGTGCGCAAGCGAAGGGAGACAAGATGCACCCTAATCTCGCGCTCAAGCTCCAAAGTAAATCTACGAGCCCTATCATCTTCGTTCACCACAAGAATGGCTACGAAGCGACTTAGTCTCGTAAATTCAGCTGCGTACTCGTTCACGGTCCTGGAGCCCTGTTTCAGGAAAGTCTCATGTTACAACATTGCATGAACAATATGTAACAAAATTTCATTACTAGAAATAACGACCAACCTGTTTCAGGGCCAAAAATTGTTGTTCCATCTCCACTCTAGTGCTGCTAGGAAAGAACTTCTCCAAGAAGTACCTAGTGAAAATGGCTCAAGTGATCGGTCTTTCGAGCCTTTCGGATTCGGACCTCCACCAGATATGAGCCAAGTCCACCAACTAGATGGTAACCACATCCACACGATCTGCATCTGCAACCCTAGCTGCCAAAAGTAGTTGCTCTGTCCGAATCAACCACTGTTCAGTCTCTAAAGGCGTCTCTGTGCCTGAAAACCTGTTGGGATGTAGCCTCATAAAGTCTGTGAATGTTCCCGGACGGGGAGGAAGAACGGCCTGCACAGGCACAACGGGCGGAGGAACTCGAGCGGCTTCCAAACCAGCCATCACCAAATTACTATGATTCTGCTGCTGATTAACCAAGTGCTCAAGTACAGCGGTGACAACCTCAAGTTCAGGTTGATCACCCGGGACACGGGTATGACCTCTACCAGCCATAGTCTGAAAAATCCAAAAAATAGTTAGCATCCAGATCAATGTTGATAATAATAATTTATTTATACATACATGGATGGTAAAATGTTACGCAGATCCCAGTTCGAGCCAAGCTTGTCTAATATATCAGTCAAACTAATACATTAGCCAAACCTGGACTCTGATACCACTAAAAATCTTGTCACACCCCGCTTCCCAAAAGAGAATACGGAATACGGATATGCGACAAAAGTCCAGCTAATAATTTTTATCATCCATAAACTGTTCAAGAATTTTTACAATATTTTCAAGAAAAATCAGAGTCGGAAGCAAAAAAATCAACCAACATGCACATATGAACCAAAATACTAACAAGAATATTTGAAACCAAAATGTATTAATCTCAAATAATCATGATCTGAATAAGACAAATATTCTGGGTCACATTGCCCAAATACAAATATAAATCTGACTACAAGAATACAATATTGTTCAAAACAAGAAATAATAAAACCATGAGCCAGCACTAATACTTCATGTCACTGATACTATTTGGAACCTGTTCTCCAAAATCCATTGGTCCTCATACTCAATGTTTTTCTCTTACTTTCATCACATCTTCACTATATAACTAATTCTAATGAAATCATGAACAAAATCAAGGTTCTAGAGTTAGCCCTCTCACTACTACCGGTCTTATTTCTTTCACTCACATTGACCCAAATCTAGTATTTTCAATGTCAAAGTCATAATTTATCATTTTTCACTTGCCGGTGTGAGCTTTGGCTACACTCTAATTTTTAATTTCAATTCATAAATTCACATGGTTGAGTTGTCGTACTCAAAATTATTTCTCTTTTTCAATCATGATTTCTAAATTATTCAATAGTCCATAACTATACATGGGATTCAATTATTCATCATGTAATTCATGAAATATCATTTTCACATTAAAAACCACATCACTAGTTATACGATCAAAAATGAAAATTCACTCTTCATAATTTGTCACACTATTCTCCAATGAGAATAATTCACATCACTTCACATAATTCCTTTCTTATTCATATTTCTTTTCTAATATTCCATTTCAAGTCCTTTTGTAAAGTACAACTTTTATAAAAATGCAAGTGTAGAACTATAGTTCTAAATTATACTTTTGTTCTTAAAATATACTCCACTTCATTCAAATAATTTCCAATAAGTCCCACATAATTTTAGATTAATAATCATATTTTTTTCCTAATTTTTTTCAATCATCAAAAACCCCAAAAAATATTTTTTCTCAACCTTAAAATACTGGCCGAGCCCAGTATTCGAACCCGCAACCAGAGAGAACCGAGCCACAGGCACAAGCCACTAGGCCACTTGCGCCAGCGGTATGAAGGAGAGCTGAGAGCATTAAATGCTCTCGGCTGACTCTTAATATTTTTTTAAGTGTTTGAAACAAAAAAGTATAGTGTCAACGGGATTCGATCCCTCAACCTCTGAGAAACTCCATGTGTACTGTAGCGATTAAAAGCATCCCGACCACTCGAGCTATAGGCTCGGGTAGTCATAATGCAACTCATTTTTTTTAATTAAATAAACCCTCTCTGATTAGGAAAATATTTCGATGTTCATCAAGTTCTCATTTCATTTTGCTCTCACTATCATGCTGTAAAAATTCCAGATTAATTATTCCCGTCATGAATTATACTTCAGTACATAAAAATAATTTTCCAATAATTAAATATGTATTTCCCAATAATTAACCCCTTTCTACCATACAATTAGGTTAGATTTATATACTACTACGAACACATTTCTTTTTCTTTTCGACATTTTAATTTCACTACTCTCTACATCAATTTTCTGTGTTTATTCATTTCACAAACATACATACTATATCTTACTTCATTCATCACAACATTATCATAAAAATTCCATTTAAGCACATAAAGCAATATTGCCAATCTACTAACTCTTGCATATAATTTTTAATGTTAATAGTGAAGTTTTCTTCACATAATCCATGGCTATAATCAATTCGCACACAACTTAAATTTTAATGATAGAACCACATACAATTTCACATCAACATTTCAATCAATCAATAGGTCAATTTTCCAATTAAATGCGTACTCTTGTTAATATTTTTCATGCATCATACTTTCCATTCAAATCTAGCATGCATTCCTAATTAGAAATATGAAAAATTTACCTACCTTATTTGGAGAGAAGTAAAATTGCAACACCTCCTAAACCAATGTCCTTGCTAAAAGAGCAATCCTCCTCCTTGATGCGCGCACCCGAGCCTTCCACAATGCCAAAACCGAGAGCTCCCAATGCCGGCCTTCCTCTTTGTTGCAAGCACAAATCCCTCACACCACTCTCAATCTTTAACTCACAACTAAATAATGTATTTTAAACTATAGGTTTGGAGGAATAATTAGCACAAGAATAACTAGGCTAGGGGGGGTATTTATACTAAAAATTTAGGAAAATGGAATTCTAAGATTAAAGTAGGAGTTAGGATTAAAAGGCTGGGATTCAAGGAGGAGTTACAATAACCAACCATGATCAAGTAACCACCACCCATGACTCCACTCAAAAATTTCATTTTCCCTCCAAAGAGATCAAAACCGGCCACATGAATGGATTCAATTGCACGTGTACGTGCAATGCACGTGCATGAAATTGTCTCTAAAATTTTGTACATTATATTTTACATAAAAATAATCTTTAAAAGGTATTCTACATTACAAGTTGTATTTAAAATAAAAATAGCTCATGGGCTTTAGTTTATGGGCCAAAATAAAAAATATATATATAACAAATAAATTAGATTTGGGCTTTTTAAAAGAAAGGCTTTTTGTCTATTTGAAAAAGGGCTTTATATAAACCTAATTAAGGAGCACTTATTTAAACATCTATACTTATCATAATGAAAATAATTATAAGATTTAATTCAACCAAAAATTTGCACGTGCACACTACGTGTAAAAATAAATAATTTTCATTAAATGAAAATCGGGGCATTACAACACTCCCTCCTTAGAATAGTTCCGTCCCCGGAACTACATTCAAGAGCGAGAAAACAAAACACTCACAACAAGCACAAGAAAACAAGATACAAAATACAAATTAAGCAAAAAGCTCAGAATAATCCTTCAACATCCTCTCCTCAGACTCCCAAGTAGCCTCTTCAACCAAATGGTTTCTCCAGACTACCTTGACTATCGGTATCGTCTTATTCCTCAAGACTTTCTCTCGACGATCAATAATCTCGACAAGAGACTCGATGTAATCAGATCCAACTGCAAACCTTCCGGCACTTCAGGAAAATGATGACTCGGATCTGGAATATAACCTCTCAGCATAGACACATGAAAGATATTGTGCACCTGAGATAACTCTTCTGGTAATTCAAGCCGGTAAGCAGTTTTCCCGATCCTTTTCAATATCTTGTACGGACCTATAAACCTCGGGGCTAATTTCTCGCCTTTGCCAAATCGAATCACACCTTTACTGGGCGATACTTTCAGAAAGACAAAGTCACCGACCTCAAATTCAAGGTCCCTTCTTCGGTTGTCTGCATAGCTTTTCTGCCTGCTCTGAGCCTCTACCAATCTTTTCCTGATCAGATCAATCTTCTCAGAGGTTTGCTGCATAAGCTCAGGACCAAACAACTGACGCTCCCCAACTTCAAACCAACAGACAGGTGTTCTGCACTTCCTGCCATATAGGGCATCGTACGGCGCCATCCCAATGCTAGTCTGAAAACTGTTGTTGTAGGCAAACTCTACCAAATGTAAATGCCTTTCCCAACTGCCTCCAAAGTCTAGTACACAACACCGAAGCATATCCTCAAGAATACGGTTGACTCTCTCGGTCTGCCCATCGGTTTGCGGATGAAAAGCAGTGCTGAAATCTGTCTTGGTACCCAAAACTGTCTGAAGACTGCTCTAGAAATGCGAAGTAAACTGCGCATCTCGATCAGACACAATAGTTGACGGAACACCATGGAGCCAGACGATCTCGCCAACATACAACTCAGCTAACTTGTCCATCGAAGCAGTGAGTTTCATCGCCAAAAAGTGAGCGGACTTGGTTAGTCGATCGACTATAACCCAAATCGCATCATTGTCTTTAGGACTCTTGGGCAATCCCATAATGAAATCTATACTGATGTTATCCCACTTCCATTCCGGAATAGGTAACGGTTGTAATAGACCTCCGGGTCTCTGATTCTCGGCTTTGACTTGCTGACAAACCTCACACTTCGCCACAAATTCAGCAACATCCGCTTCAAACCTGACCACCAGAAATGTTGTTTGATATTTCTGTACATCTTAGTACTTCCAGGATGTACCAACAAAAGAGTAGTATGTGCCTCCTGAAGAATACTTTCTTTCAAGTCTGCCTGATTTGGAACACACAGTCTCTCTCCAAACCACAGCACTCCATCCTTGATTTGAAATCCGGGCAACCTGCTAGCACTAACCTGCTTCTTTATCTCCAAGATATCAGCATCAACCTCCTGACTTGCAATGATCCTTCCATTCAGTGTAGGCTGAAGCCTCAACTGAGCTAAAGATGCTCCTAATCCTTGCAAGACAACTTCAATACCTGCTTGATCCAATTCCTCAATCAGATGCTTCTGAGTTGTAATCAAACTGGATAAACTGCTCTTGCGACTAAGTGCATCAACAACAACATTAACTTTTCCAGGATGATACTTGATCTCAGGTCGCATATCCTCAAGCACTTCCAACCATCTCCGCTGCCTCAATCTTCTGAGGGTCAGTTGCCACTCTCTCCTTAGAAAGGATGTGACCTAGGAATGCCACTTCAGATTTTCAGAAATCACACTTGGATAGCTTGGCATACAACTCCTGCTCTTCCAGCTTCTTCAAAACTGCTGCTAGATGCTCGGTGTGCTCCTCCTCTGTCTTAGAGTACACGAGGATATCGTCGATAAACACCACGACGAAAGAATCAATGAACAGCTTCAGAACTCTATTCATCAAATCCATGAAGATTGTGGGTGCATTCGTCACTCCAAATGGCATAACTAAGAATTCGTAATGCCCATGTCGAGTTCTAAATGCAGTTTTGTGCACATCTTCAGCTTGGTGATATCCTGATCGAAGATCTATTTTGGAGAAAACAACTGCTCCTTGTAGACGATCGAACAAGTCATCAATTCGAGGAATAGGATACTTATTCTGAACAGTGACCTTATTCAGCTCCCGGTAATCGATACACATTCTCATCGATCCATCCTTCTTCTTTACCAAAAGCACTGGTGCTCCCCAAGGTAATGCACTAGGTTGAATAAAGCCTTTCTCCAACAGTTCCTCAATTTGTCGTTTCACCTCATCCTGTTCCACTGGAGCCATCTTATACGGTGCTTTAGAAATGGGTACACTTCTCGGTTGAACAGTGATGCTGAATTCTACATCACGATGCAGGGGTAACCCAGAAAAATCATCCAAGAACACAGTCGGATAGTCCCGAACCACAGGAATCCCTTGCACTTTCACAGGAATCTCTTCCTTGCGGATAGCTGTCATCAGCCTAGAACACTTCTTCTTCCCTTGAAAAGTGACTTCAAGTCCACCTGGAGCCTTCACTGTTACTGTCTTGGTCTTACACTCAATGCTTACACTGTACACCGACATCCAATCAATGCCAATGATAACATCGACTCCCAAGATAGTCAGCTCGATTAGATCAATTCCGAAGATTCTGTCCCCAATCACAATCTCACAATCCGCATAGTACCGATCAGTGGTTAAAGTTTTCCCTGATGGAGTAGCTACTGCTAAGATCTTGCCTGGAAAAATCTTCGGTTCAACTCCCAACACTTTAGCAAATTTAGGAGACACTATGAGAGGATCCAGTATCGAACAACACAACAGCTTTCATTCCATTTAAATTCTGATGCAAAAGATCCATTAAATTCGAAGTATAAGACATGAATTTTCAAGTCAATATTTCCATTTCATTGAATTCCAAACTTTATACATTCGAATTGAAAAACATTTCTTGACATCAGAATGAAAATAGTAGAAGCTACAACAGTCTAACTCCTACGGTTCCTCTTCGCTTCTCGAAGTTCTCCCCGTAGTTCATCAACTTCTTCCTTCAGCACATCGGTCAGATTCTTCCTCTTCTCGAGTTCCCATACCCGATGACTGAGAAATGTATAGTCGTCCTTACGCTTTGCCAGTTGAGCCTCCAATAATCCGACTCTCTCCCGCAGTATTTCTACCTGCTTCTGAAGAGATATCACAAGGCCATTTGGAACCGGTTCTTTTTCTTTGCCAGAAGAGTCATCAGATGAATCCGGAGGTGGGGTGATCTCTCGGGATTCAGGCCATTCTTCTCCGTCAGAATCTTCTTGCCATGGGTAGTAATCTTCCTCGAAATCTGCTTGTCCAGGATGGTACTCTTCCTCGATGATATGCCATTCGTTGTCTCCAGCAGGGTCGAAGTGATCAGCCATCTTAGAAGTAGAGAGGAAGAAGCATAAGTCATAGAGCAACACAAATATAAGTCACTTATATTTAAATCTCTAGACTCAAACACACACTCTAATGTCCACTTCTAGGGAGTCATCCCTTATAAATTTGTACAAGTGTGAAGCGTGGCTCTGATACCACTCTGTAACGCCCCGAATCCCAAATACAACTGAATTCGAGAGTTCTACAGGATCTTTACACTTCATTTAGTACAATTTTACAAGAAAATTTGAACTTTTCACTTTACATCAGAGTTTACATAAAACTTTACTCTTTACATTGCACAGCGGAAGTAAATTTACAACACTTAATAAATATACAACAACATTGAATAATCTTTAAGCATCTGTTCCTCTTTAATCTTTATCATGTCATTACTCTGCATATAAAACTGTGGGTACGTCAGTTTATTCAACCGACGAACATTATACACGGCCATCCTCTCTATGTCGGAAATAGTATAACTAATTTTCCATATTTAACAAATACAAAATTGTCACATATCAAACTAAAGGGAATACCCTAATGATGTCGTGTTGTGATTGTGCACTTAGTCCTTAATGCAGTTGTTTATATTATATGACACTAATGCACACTTGTTCGGATTCTATGCATCCCATACTACATAGGTCCGAGGGCAAGCCCTTAATCGTTCTTCATCTTGGTAGGGTTCAATCCCTCGTCATGACTTAATCTACTACTGTAACTACGGTAAGTATCCTAGATATTTTCTGACATACGAACTCATGTCTAGGCGCCCTGGAGGGAATCCCAACGCACTGACACATGACTCATCATGCAGGCATCCTGTGGTAATTCAGCTCCTACCATAGACATGACACCACCCGCAGTCGTCCAATATCCCACGAGCGTCGCCACTGGGACGGTACTCTGGAGCAGTATCCACGCCCTACATGACTCATCATGGGACATCCTGGAATACGCTCTCGCTGCTAATCCAATGGCCCTCATACTTAATGTTTTTCTCTTACTTTCATCACATCTTCACTATGTAACTAATTCTAATGAAATCATGAACAAAATCAAGGTTCTAGAGTTAGCCATCTCACTACTACCGGTCTTATTTCTTTCACTCACAATGACCCAAATCTGGTCTTTTCAATGTCAAAGTCATAATTTATCATTTTTCACTTGCCGGTGTGAGCTTTGGCTACACTCTAATTTTCAATTTCAATTCATAAATTCACATGGTTGAGTTGTCGTACTCAAAATTATTTCTCTTTTCCAATCATGATTTCTAAATTATTCAATAGTCCATAACTATACATGGGATTCAATTATTCATCATGTAATTCATGAAATATCATTTTCACATTAAAAACCACATCACTAGTTATACGATCAAAAATGAATATTCACTCTTCATAATTTGTCACACTATTATCCAATGAGAATAATTCACATCACTTCACATAATTCCTTTCTTATTCATATTTCTTTTCTAATATTCCATTTCAAGTCCTTTTGTAAAGTACAACTTTTATAAAAATGCAAGTGTAGAACTATAGTTCTAAATTATACTTTTGTTCTTAAAATATACTCCACTTCATTCAAATAATTTCCAATAAGTCCCACATAATTTTAGATTAATAATCATATTTTTTTCCTAATTTTTTTCAATCATCAAAAACCCCAAAAAATATTTTTTCTCAACCTTAAAATACTGGCCGAGCCCAGTATTCGAACCCGCAACCAGAGAGAACCGAGCCACAGGCACAAGCCACTAGGCCACTTGCGCCAGCGGTATGAAGGAGAGCTGAGAGCATTAAATGCTCTCGGCTGACTCTTAATATTTTTTTAAGTGTTTGAAACAAAAATGTATAGTGTCAACGGGATTCGATCCCTCAACCTCTGAGAAACTCCATGTGTACTGTAGCGATTAAAAGCATCCCGACCACTCGAGCTATAGGCTCGGGTAGTCATAATGCAACTCATTTTTTTTAATTAAATAAACCCTCTCTGTTTAGGAAAATATTTCGATGTTCATCAAGTTCTCATTTCATTTTGCTCTCACTATCATGCTGTAAAAATTCCAGATTAATTATTCCCGTCATGAATTATACTTCAGTACATAAAAATAATTTTCCAATAATTAAATATGTATTTCCCAATAATTAACCCCTTTCTACCATACAATTAGGTTAGATTTATATACTACTACGAACACATTTCTTTTTCTTTTCGACATTTTAATTTCACTACTCTCTACATCAATTTTCTGTGTTTATTCATTTCACAAACATACATACTATATCTTACTTCATTCATCACAACATTATCATAAAAATTCCATTTAAGCACATAAAGCAATATTGCCAATCTACTAACTCTTGCATATAATTTTTAATGTTAATAGTGAAGTTTTCTTCACATAATCCATGGCTATAATCAATTCGCACACAACTTAAATTTTAATGATAGAACCACATACAATTTCACATCAACATTTCAATCAATCAATAGGTCATTTTTCCAATTAAATGCGTACTCTTGTTAATATTTTTCATGCATCATACTTTCCATTCAAATCTAGCATGCATTCCTAATTAGAAATATGGAAAATTTACCCACCTTATTTGGAGAGAAGTCAAATTGCAACACCTCCTAAACCAATGTCCTTGCAAAAGAGCGATCCTCCACCTTGATGCGCGCACCCGAGCCTTCCACAATGCCAAAACCGAGAGCTCCCAATGCCGGCCTTCCTCTTTGTTGCAAGCACAAATCCCTCACACCACTCTCAATCTTTAACTCACTACTAAATAATGTATTTTAAACTATAGGTTTGGAGGAATAATTAGCACAAGAATAACTAGGCTAGCGGGGGAGGGGGCGGGGGGGGGGGGGGGGGGGGGGGGGGGGGGGGGTTATTTATACTAAAAATTTAGGGAAATGGAATTCTAAGATTAAAGTAGGAGTTAGGATTAAAAGGCTAGGATTCATGGAGGAGTTACAATAACCAACCATGATCAAGTAACCACCACCCATGACTCCACTCAAAAATTTCATTTTCCCTCCAAAGAGATCAAAACCGGCCACATGAATGGATTCAATTGCACGTGTACGTGCAATGCACGTGCATGAAATTGTCTCCAAAAATTTGTACATTATATTTTACATAAAAATAATCTTTAAAAGGTATTCTACATTACAAGTTGTATTTAAAATAAAAATAGCTCATGGGCTTTAGTTTATGGGCCAAAATAATAATAAAAAAATATAACAAATAAATTAGATTTGGGCTTTTTGAAAGAAAGGCTTTTTGTCTATTTGAAAAAGGGTTTTATATAAAAATAATTAAGGAGCACTTATTTAAACATCTATACTTATCATAATGAAAATAATTATAAGATTTAATTCAACCAAAAATTTGTACGTGCACACTACGTGCAAAAATAAATAATTTTCATTAAATAAAAATCGAGGCATTACAACTACGGTAAGTATCCTAGATGTTTTCTGACATACGAACTCATGTCTAGGCGCCCTGGAGGGAATCCCAACGCACTGACACATGACTCATCATGCAGGCATCCTGTGGTAATTCAGCTCCTACCATAGACATGATACCACCCGCAGTCGTCAAACACCCCACGAGCGTCGCCACCGGGACGGTATTCTGGAGCAGTATCCACGCCCTATCATGACTCATCATGGGACATCCTGGGATACTCTCTCGCCGCCAACCTAATGGCCCTCATACTCAATGTTTTTCTCTTACTTTCATCACATCTTCACTATGTAACTAATCCTTAGTTTAACTGAATCATGAATAAAATTAATCTCTTAGAGTTAGCCCTCTCACTACTACCAGTCTTATTTCTTTCATTTCACAATGACCCAAACTGGTCTTTTCAATTTCAATAATCATAATTATTCATCACTTTCACTTGCCGGTGTGAGTTTTGGCAACACTCTAATTTTCAATTTCAATTCATAATTCATATGCTTGATTATTCATACTCAATAACATTTTTCTTTTTCAATAACATGATTTCTAAATCATTCATGAGTCCATAATCATACATGGAATTCAATTATTCATCAAGTAATTCATCACATATCATTTCCACATTAAAAATCATATCAAGATTTGTAAATATCCACTACTCAATATGGTCACACTATTCTTCAATAAGAATAATACACATCACTTCACGTCATATAATTTCCTTCTTATTCATATTTCTTTTCTAACACTTTATTTTAAATTCTTTTGCGAATTATAACCTCCACAAAATACAAGTGTAAAACCATAGTTCTATTTATACATTTGTTCTAAAAAATATACTCTATTTTATTTTGATAACTACCAAATTATTTTTCATAAGTCCCACATATTTTTAGGATAATAATCATATTTTTTTCCATAATTTTTAATCACAAAAAATTTCCCAAAAAATATTTTTTTCCACAAATTAAACCCAGGCCAAGACCGGGTTTCGAACCAATAACCATAGGGAAACAAGCTGCAGGCACAGACCACTAGGCCGATCGCGCCAAGCAGTATAAAGGAGGGCTGAGAGCTATACATGCTCTCGGCTGCAGTTAATTTATTTTTAAATGTAAAAAACAAATATATGGTGCTAACGGGAATCGAACCATCGAACTGTGGGGAACCCCGCACACTGTAGCAATTAAGAGCATCCCGACCACTTGAGCTATAAGCTCAGGTTGTCTCAGGTACAACTCGAAGTCTACTTAAATCAATTCTTTCTGTTAATAGAACATTTCGATGTACAAAAAGCTCTCATTTGATTTTGCTCTTACTAATCTTGCTGTAAATTTCCAGATTAATTATTCCTCTAATAATTTATACTCCAGTATATAAAAAAATAATTTTTTCTCAACAATTAAACATATCTTTCCCATACAATTTGGTTAAATTGTAAGCTACTACTACCACATTTCTTTTTCGACATTTCGTATCCAATCATGATCTCAATAATCTCTATAACAATTCTCTGTTTTTATTCATTTCATAAACACATCTATTACAACATTATCACAAAAGTCCCTTTAAGCATATAAGGCAACATTGTCTTCTACTAAGTTTTGCATATAGTTGTTGATGCTAATAATGAATTTTTCTTCAAACAATCCATAGCTATAATTAATCTACACACAACTTAAATTAAACGATGGAAACACATACAAGCTATTTATTAACATTCCAATCAATTAATAAGCCATTTTGGTGATTAAAATGTACTCTTATTAATCTTTTTCATGCATCATCATTTTAATTCAATTCTAGCATGCTTACTAATTAGAAATACGGAAAATAACCCACCTTAATTGGAGAGAAACACAATTTGCAACACCTCCTAAACAAAAGTCCTTGCCAAGAGAGCGATCCTCCTTCTCGTCGATGCGCACACAAGCCTCCAAGATGCCGAACCCGAACTCCTTTGATGCCGGCCTTCCTTGTTGATGCAAGCACAAACTCCCTACACACAACTCTCAATCTTTTAACTCACTTACTAAACTACTAATAATGTATTTTATACTATTGGTCTTGGAGAATTAATTAGTACAAAATAACTAGGCTAGGGGGGGGGTATTTATACTAAAAATTTGGGTAAATGGAAGGCTAGGATTAAACTAGGAGTTAGAAATAAAAGGCTATGATTCAAGGAGGAGTTACACTAACCAACCATGATCAAGCAACCACCACCCATGACTCCACTCAAAATTTTCATTTCCCTCCATGTCAAAACCGGCCTCACATGAGATGCTTTGCACATGTACGTGCAACACACGTGCATGCATTAGTCCTCCATTTAACAAAAGTTGTACATTATATTTTCTACAAAAATAAATTTTTAAAAGATGTGCTACATTACAAGTTGTAAAATAACTCATGGGCTTTAGTTTATGGGCCAAAATAATAGTTTTATAAAAGAAAGTAAATAAATTAGATTTGGGTTTAAAAAAAAGGCTTATGTTTATTTGACGAAAAATGGGCCTTTATAAAAATAATTAAAGAACACACATCATCCATAATAAAAATAATTATAGGATTTCATTCTACAAAAAATTGCATGTGCACACTACGTGCAAAATAAATAAATAATTTTCATAAATGAAAATCGGGGCATTACAATCTACAATTTAACAATTACAGGGATAGGAAAAAGAAGACAAGTACCCGTCAATTGCAAGTTACGGGTCGCTTGTAATGCAGGATACAAGTGCATGGAGAAAAACTAACAAATAACATGGTATAAGTATGATGACAAAATATAATACTAGCATGGCAAGGTGAACAAATACAAGTAGCATGTGTCAAGTGTCAAGTGAACACGTATCATGTAAACAAGTGTCAAGTGTCATGTATCAAGTATCACGAAATCAAGTAACAAAAATTCAAGTGTCAAGTAGTCAAGTACAAGTATCAAGTAGTAAGAATCAAGTAATCATGTTCAATTATCATGTATCAAGTAAGAATATATCAAATATCTTGTATTATTACTATCTAGGTAACACTTCATGTGTCATTCTTTTATGATATGATTGTTACAGTTAATGCAATTTCGTTTTAGATTTCATACTGGACCATTAAGGGCAGTGTACTCAGGGACAAACCTCAAGAATCAAGTATCAAGTATCAAGCCTCAAGTATCAAGTAAACAAGCCTCAAGTAGTGAAGTATCAAGCCTCAAGTAGTGAAATATCAAGCGAAATCTCAAGTATCTCAAGTATCAAGCCAAGTCTCAAGTATCACGCCAAGTATCACATAGAATCAATAGATTCTCTTCCGAGTACACATTTTTGTATTATCCACTATTAGATCTGTCCCTTTAAATCCCGACTTAGTTAATTTATTATTAAGGTCAAACAAGCATGTATGTGTCACGAAACAAGCCAAGTATAACATGGTATGATCAAGTAATAAGTTCAAGTTGCAAGATAAATAAGTACGGGTACGAGATAATTCTTATAGGCATAAAATAACAAAATCTCAAGTTCAGGACAACAAAACCATACTGTAGTAAAACAATAATTTCCGGTGTTACAAACATGCAAATCTGAATCCGTCAAAACTTATAGAAAAAAGACTTCCAACCGAATCCAGCAAATATAAATAAGTCATATAGTGTTTCACAAAAACAAGTCTCAAAACTGATTTGAATCCAGAAAATATGTTCAGCCAGAAATCAGAAAAATAAATTCAAAGTCAGGAAATCAGTATCAAAGCATCTCAAATAAATTCAGAAAAAATCTGGGGTATTCCCCTATATGTATAGTATCAGAATATAAAGTTTCATAATTTTTCAGTAAAATTAGTTTAGCCAACAAAAATTAGAAAACATCAAGAAATGATAGTTCGGCAAATCTGGAATTCCCAACACTGTTGTACGAAAACTGTGATATCTCGCAAATCGTGAAATGAAATCCAATTCTGCTAAAGGGAGATAAAAATAAAAAAAATAGGTTAACTTTCATATTTCATAAATATTTTTTATACAGAAAAAGGAACATGGTAAAAATATACTTCTTTACAGAACAGCGAATAAAATCCAGCAAGTATAGTATTTATAAACAAGTATAAAATGGCATATAAAACTTATCAGTAAAATTTACCAAAATTCTGGGTAATCCCTAAATAGCTATAAAAATACTGACCAAAGTTTCAGATCAAAATAATATTTTTAACACAAGTATCAAAATAATTTAGTTATCGAAATCACCAAGAAACGAAATATGGGAATGAAATATACCTCTGTAGTAAAATAGTCATATCTCCCACATACGAAAACGAAATCAAGTAAGGTCAGAGGGGTTGGAAAGAAGACAAATTTCTCTAAAAATCATGTTTTAAATTGAAATTAAGATACTGACCTTAATATGGTCTAAATTACTGATGAAGACAGATTATCGGCAAAACACAGAATTTTCTCAAAAGCCAAAATCAACATAGATCCAACGAAACTTGATCCAAATACAAACAAATATGAAATCGAGTCTACCAAGTTCCAAATATCATGAAATAGGATAATTAATATATTTAAAATAAGTCTATCACATGGTTCTCGACAATACCCAAATTCTCACAAGAAGTCTCACACACATGATCAAATCAAGAACGGGCAATCTAAGTTGTTTCATGTCAAATTTTATGTCGTAAGTCAACTATGGTCAAGAGCACTATAGAGACAATACTCATCAATCATACATTACACACGAGTTGTCTCTTGAACCCAACTACACTACAAGCAGTATTTATGACTTGTATCATACAAAAAAATTTAAGTACAAATTACTTGCCTTAATCAACGATGAAACGAACACCAAGAATAACGGGAACGGATTTCCGACCATGAACAATGAATACCAACGAACCACGAACACACCAAACTCACAAACAAAAGCCCTACGAACGACGGCGAAGTACGAACCCAAAACACAATGCGAACACACACAACTACGACGAACACCCCAAGCGGACACGAGCGAGCACACGGGAACAATGACAACAGATGGCTTCAGCTCGCGGCTGCGCTGCTGGTCGTCGCACGGCTGCCCTCGGTGGTGCACTGAAAAAGGGCAGAGAGGGAGAGAACGGAAGGCAGTGGGAGGTGGGTGCACAGCTAGGGTGCGAGGGAAGATGGCGCAGAAGAGCACGGAAGTTGCAAGGAGGGCAAGAAGGGTTCGGGAGTTGGAAAACTGTGCTAGGTTATTGGAGGATCCGGGGATGCATGGCTGTATATATATATATATATATATATATATATATATATATATATATATATATATATATATATATATATATATAGCATATACATATACAGAGCATGGGTTAGGGTTGGAGAGAGGGGGAGCAGCACAGTGGAAGCTAGCAGGTCGGGTTGAAGTTAGTGGGTTTCGGCGGTAGCTAAGTGGGAAAGGAAAAATTGGTTATAGGCTCAGGTATATATATATGGTTGGTTAAAGGCATTGGGTTTAATAAAAGAAAAGGATTAATTTTTTTAAAAAACAGGGGAAAGATTTAATTAAGTGGGTAATTGGTTTGGGTATTAAAGTAAATAGGATTTATACTAGGTATTGGTTCACTAATGGGTTTTTAGGGATCAAAGAATAGGACATGACAATAATAAAAAAATAATAATATAGGAAATCAGAAATAATGGCCCGAACAAAAAGAACGAACAACAGACGGACAGCGAATCAAGAACTCAAATAAAAAGAAGAAAAAATAATAAAATGAAAATATATTGAAACAAAAATTCAATATACGGTCCAAAAGAAATACAAGAGGAATACAAAGCGAGAAAATACACCAAAACGAAAAATATACTCAAAAAAAATATACAAAATGAAAAAAAGGGGTTACAGATAATCTCTCTTATTTGGAGATAAGAGATTTGACTAACAGCCTTCATAGGCAAGGTCTCTCTTAGTGGGCCTAATCTGTCACTTTTTATGAACTTGAAATATGCCCATGTCTCATAAAGTCGACTGAAGAAGGCCCGTACCTGTCAAAAAGGTCTGTTATGATTAATCTGTCTGAATAAGCTTTGTGATCTGTGCTTGATTCATACGACCCTATTTTGCGACGATAGCTATTTTTTACTTGCGCTATGCACATATCGCTATGTAGCGAATTCATCGCGAGGTGGCCCCGACGACAGACCCTCCGACGCTCAAGTCAAAATCAAAGAAACAAACTGAGTTTGAGAATTTTTTTTGCCAATTACCTTCTGACCGGGGAGAGGTGTGGGGGGGGGGGGGGGGGGGGAGGGGTATTTATAGGCCTGAAAAACAGTACATGAGATTGATATGAATCCATTGGATCAACTATGAATTCCTCAAAAGATAAACTCTCTTGTTTGGGGATAAAAGATTTGACTAACAGCCTTCATGGGCTGGGTCTCTCTTAGTGGGCCTAATCTGTCACTTTTTATGGACTTGAAAGATGCCAATATCTTATAGAGTAGCCTGAAGAAGGCTCGGTCCTGTTAAAAATGTCTGTTATGATTAATCTGTCTGTAGGAGTTTTTTTATCTGTGCTCGATTCGTACGACCCTATTTTGCATCGATTTTTACCATTGTCAAATAGTGTCAAGCTATTTTTAACTTGTGCACTACACATGTCGCTATGTAGCGAATTCATCGCGCTACGCTACATCGCACAAATAGCGCTCTACATAGCGCGGTATTTCAACACTGTTGGAACAATTACGTAACAAGTTTATGTATAAGTTTTCAGATAAATTTTTGCATCAGCTTTTAGGGTTGTGGAAGCATTATTAATACTAGTATAATGTATGTGCGATGCACGTCTACAAAAAGTAAAGTTATCAAATTAAATGAATGCTAGTAATTTACACGTGCGATGCATGTTTTTATAAATATATATTTTAAAAAAAATTCGATGTTGTCTGACATCGAACCTATGACATCTTTTATATTAATTATGCATGTGCATTGCACGTGTTTGTTGGGTTACAATGGCACGTGTTTGTTTGATTACAAATAGAGTTTGTTTGGTGACAAACTCTCCTATTAAAATAGTAGAGATATGTACAATAAGAATTTTTTTTTTTTGATTTTTTATGTTTTGATTTGGTCTACACGTGCGGTGCACATTTATATTTGTTGGATATAGTTTGGACGTGTATTATACGTGTTTATATAGTTACAAAGTTAGAGTTTGTTTGTTACAACCCCAACTCTCCCACTAAAATAGTAGAGATCTTAATTGACTTCGGCTCTGCATCTAGAAAGCCTTTAGATTCCTACAATAGTCTTTTTGTTAAATGTATGTTATCCGATTCTCTATAGAATTACAGCCAATACTTTCTCTTCTATCTATATTACTTAATTTTCAATGTAATCAGCAAAATATATTGCTTGATATAACATTTCAAATTTGGTAGATTGTAACTCCCATCACAATATTATGCAAAACTATTGTTTTTTAAAATAAAAAAAATTAAATGTTTTAAATTTTTTATTTGTACTCCACTCTTATACCATTCAAGACATTCCTAGGTGGTTTCATTGAAACTATTCATTTGACCCAATAATCGTTCCATTCCATCTCAAATTAATTACAAAGCAAGAGAGTATTCAGAATACTCTATTCTGAGTTGGCGTTTGTTTTGAGTGTTATTTCCAATTGATATTCAGAAAACTCATACCCCCTATTTTCCAAAACACCTCCTTTACTCTCTTCTCACAGCAACTACAAAGCAAGAGAGCTGGTGGCGCACGACGGGGGAGTTATTATATATATAAATACCTCCTTTACTCTCTTCTCACAGCAACTACAAAGCAAGAGAGCTGGTGGCGCACGACGGGGGAGTTATTATATATATATTATTATTATTATTATTATTATTATTATTATTATTATTATTATTATTATTATTATTATTATTATTATTATTATTATTATTATTATTATTATTATTATTATTATTATTATTATTATTATTATTATTATTATTATTATTATTATTATTATTATTATTATTATTATTATTATTATTATTATTATTATTATTATTATTTTTTTTTTTTTTTTTTTTTTTTTTTTATTATTATTATTATTATTGTATATTATTAATTTTATTATTATTATTATTTCAAATTGATATTCAAAATTGTCAGAAATATAACAGAACAGCTTTTAAACTCTTTTTTTCAGAAAAACAGCTTTCAGATAATAGTTTTCAGCTAAAAATATAACCGAACAGCTTTTAAACTCGTTTTTACAGAAAAACAGCTTTCAGATAACAGTTTTCAGCAAGAAATATAAGAGAACAGCTTTTAAACTCTCTTTTTCAGAAAAACAGCTTTCAGATAACAGTTTTCAGCTAGAAATATAACAGAACAGTTTTTAAACTCGTTTTTTCAGAAAAACAGCTTTCAGATAACAGTTTTCAGCAAGAAATACAACCGAACAGCTTTTAAACTCGTTTTTTCAGAAAAACAGCTTTCAGATAACAGTTTTCTGCAAGAAATATAACCGAACAGCTTTTAAACTCGCTTTTTCAGAAAAACAGCTATAAGATAACAGTTTTCAGCAAGAAATATAACAGAACAGCTTTTAAACTCGTTTTTTCAGAAAAACAGCTTTCAGATAACAGTTTTCAGCAAAAAATATAACCGAACAGCTTCTAAACTTGCTTTTTCAGAAAAACAGCTGTAAGATAACAGTTTTCAGTAAGAAATATAACAGAACAGCTTTTAAACTCGTTTTTTCAGAAAACAGCTTTCAGATAACAGTTTTCAGTAAGAAATATAACCGAACAGCTTTTAAACTCGCTTTTTCAGAAAAACAGCTATCAGATAACAGTTTTCAGCAAGAAATATAACAGAACAGCTTTTAAACTCGTTTTTCAGAAAAACAGCTTTCAGATAACAGTTTTCTGCTAGAAATATAACAGAACAGCTTCTAAACTCTCTTTTTCAGATAAACAGTATTCAGAATACAGTTTTTAGAATATAGTCTAAACAAACAGCTTTTAAACTCATTTTCAAAATACCTCTATTCAGAATACTCTATTCAGAATACTCTATTCAGAAAACTCTATTCTAAATATCAAAACAAACGCACCCCAAGTTCTTGCTACTTTTACGTTTGTTTGAATCACATTATCTATACTAGAAGAAGTACAAAGCACTAGTTTTCACAAGAGATTGATGATTACGGTGTTCCTAGAGTTAAACTGGAAAATAAGGAATTCTTTTGATACGAGTAGTACAAAAATTATTCTCCTGTTAAGTAATAGTGATCTACATAATTGTCTGTACATACACACTATAAATTTTATGATAAAGTTGCATAAGAAGCTAATACTTACAATGCACAACATTGATTTCTTATCACTGCAAAAAGACTTTACTATGGTTAACACTATAATTCACTGAAATTCAATCATAATTTATCTAGAATTTTTTTACAATAAATGTAACTATATTCTAATACAGTAAGCTTCTTTGGTTAGAAGAGGAAGAAATTGGAAAAGATGCCAACCACTTGCTCCTTCCAATTTATGGAGAAGAAAGAAAGAAAAAAAAAAATAAAAGATGGAAATTGCTTGGCTTGCTTTTCAATTTGGTGTTGGGGGCATATGAGAGAGAATATCACAGCAGAAAGGAATCCCGCACGAGCCTTCTTACATTCCTTTGTTTTCTTTCTTTCTCTCCTATCTTCACCCTTCTCTTCCTCTTCAATCTCTTTGTAAGCTCAAACTTTAGAACCCCCCCCCCCCCCCCCCCCCCCCCCCCCCCCTCTCTCTCTCTCTCTCTCTCTCTCTCTCTCTCTCTCTCTCTCTCTCTCTCTCTCTCTCTCTCTCTCTCCCCATATATTATTTTCTCTCTCATTCATATAAATATTCTAGAGGAGTCCCCATCCATACCACTACCAAATGCCTTTCCCCTTTCTCTTTATACCTACCTTTCACATTGATCATTCACTCACTCTCTCTCTCTCTCTCTCTCTCTCTCTCTCTCTCTCTCTCGCCTTAGCGTTCTTGAAGCTTCACTTTCCTTATAAATTATATACAGATATTACACTACACAATTTCATCATCATACTCCTCAAAATAGCTATCTATCATCCCTCACAAAACCTCTCTTTCTTTCTCTTCTAAGAGTTTGGAATTGCTAAGCTAGGGTTTTTGTTTGATCTTATCAAGAATGCCATTTCAAGGGGTCTCCATTGAAAGTAGTACTACCCCAGATCTCTCTTTGCAGATAAGCCCTCCAAACACTGAGCTCTCTCTGTCAAGCCCTTCTTCATCCTCAACACCCACTTCTCAGATTACAAACCACCCATCATTTCTTGATTTATCCCCTGATCATAATAGATCGACAGTACCCATCAAAGGCATCCCAGTCTACAACGCCACCACCACCAGCAACAATTTTATAAAATACCCCTTCCCTTTTTACCAATCTCACCAACCTAAAGTACTTATCCCGTTATCTTCTTCTTCTTCTTCTTCTTCGAGTAATCATAGTCAGATGATGGCTTCACTCACTAGGTTCAATTCGTTTCCGGCAACTAGAGATCACCATCATCATCATCATAATATTTCCGATATTAGATCTATCTACAACCAAAACCAGTATGGTAGTATGGATCAGAGTATGGGGAATACTAGTATGATGATGATGAGGGCAAGGTTCATGCCGAAGATGATGTCGTCGCCGACACCGTTGGTATCGAAGAGGAGTATGAGGGCACCAAGGATGAGGTGGACTAGTAGTCTTCATGCTAGATTTGTCCATGCGGTTGAGCTTCTTGGTGGACATGAGAGTATGCTTATGTTTCTAAGAGATATTATTTTTTTAGTTTTTTCCCCCTTAAATGTATTTTTTGGGGTTTTTTTAATTTAATAGTGTGTAATTTATTAAACTGATAGGGGCTACACCAAAGTCAGTTCTTGAGCTCATGGATGTCAAGGATCTAACTTTAGCTCACGTAAAGAGCCATTTACAAGTATGTGTACAATCTGTTCTTCTTCTTTATCTCTCTCTCTCTCTCTCTCTCTCTCTCTCTCTATCTATCTATCTATCTATCTCTCTGGTAGGTTGAGTAGTAGTGAATGAATGATGACTGAATGGATGAATGAATTAATGATGGGTGTGTTTCTCCCATAACAAATTTTGTCATAAATAGGAGGAGAGAGAGAAGCCCATCATTTCACAATGAGTAGTGCTACAACTATAATCTTTTTACTTTACCATATTAGTACAATGTTATTGGAGATTTCTACGATCTTTACTCTATTCTAATCTTCAATAATCTTGTGTCATCTAAGACCGTAAAGAAAAAAAGATTTTAGAAAATACGTGGGTGTAGCATTACTCTTTTACAATAATGAAATGTTAGAGAAAGAAGAACCCATCATTTCACAATAATGAAATGTTGAGAGAGAGAAGCTCATTTCAATAAGAGAGAGCGCACCTTATCTCACAATAATGAAATGTCTTTAGATCACAGACATCTTAAGGCCCAAACCACTTGAGCATGCCAGAATAATGAAAGGAGAAAAAAATCACATGAAAAGAGGAGAAAGAAAGAAATTCTAGAGTGAAAGAGAGAGATAGTGAGAAAAAGAGGACAGGCTTAGAATAGTTAGTCTTCACTTCCTTTCTGATCGATCTCTCTCTTCTCATTGCTTGCTTTGTTCATACCCCATTAAAATAATCCTTTTCTCACTGCAGATGTACAGAACCGTGAAGACCACTGATAAGCCACCAGCTTCTTCTGGTACTAGTACTACTAACTACACACTACATTAATCTTAAAAAACCCTAATTAGGGTTTACTAAATTATATAATTTTTTTGGCATTTTGATCAAGGTCAAGATGGATCAAGTGATGAAGATCTGAGCTTCCAACGGTTCCTCGATCCGCGAGCTCCAACATGTGGGCCCACCAAACCTCATGAACCGACAGTGGACTACTCTTCTACTTCTTGCAGGTGGAGCAACTCTTCAAGGTAATATAATACATTAAATATATTATATTAATCTCCACTTCATTATCTTCTTCATTACTACTGCACTCTGCATGGTTCTTTCTCTACGTCCATCATTTTCATATTTTTTTAATTTTTTTTTTAATGTTTCCGAAAGTGTTCTCACCTAACTACAGGCTTTTGCTTTTTCTTAGTTAATTTGAGTGAGATTTCATGGATAAAAACGAATTAAAGATATGCCAATAAAGGGAAAGGAGACATACTATATATGTTGATTACTTGTTAAAAAGAATCACTTATTAAATTGGTTGAGCTAATGTACTTGCTAATAACACATAATCAACTCATCTGAAAAGCTATTGGCTTCCCTTGTCTTTAGTACTGTTGCTTCTTTTTAATTAATTATTTTATATTATATATAGATGTGAGTATTTATTGTTTGTGGACTAATTGAGGTACAGAGATTTTGTTGGGGCTTGGCATATGTAATATGTTGTCCTTTTCCTTCTTTCCCAGTGCATAGGGCTCTGATATCTGGAATATTGTGGCTTGCTTGACCTTGAAATTAGCATCATTTTCCTTCTAATTCTTCATCACCTGTTCATCTCTCTCTCTCTCTCTCTTTTTTTTTTTTTTTTCTCTGTTTTCTTTATATCTCTCTTTTTTATTTTTCTTTTTTGCAGTGACAAACTAGAGCTCCTAGAGAATAGGACTGCATTGTTTTCATGCTATGTTATCTTTTAATCTAATGATCCCATTAATTAGTCTGTATATGTAACATGTAATATTAGGGAAAATCCAAACAGCCATTTTAATTTGAGAAACTAAGGGGGAGAATTAGAATGCATAGACAATATCAGACATGATTAAAATGTTTTGCAGTTACTAATATTGACTCTGTTAAAGCTTATAATGAAAATTTGAAGTAAAACATGCAGTTCTGATTAATTCAGCCATTGAGCTTCCACTCAACTGGCTTCTCCCAGAATCTGAGACTTTTCTTTTTCCTCTTTCAGTCTCTGCCTTATTGTTTGCTGTTTTAGTTTCAAAAAAAAATAATAGAAAACCAATCTGTTTTTTGTGTGTTTTCTCTTGTTCTAAGCTCTGACATAGCATGCTCATAGCTTACAACTGCATATAGTGGTTCAGTGTTTTGCCTTTTACTTTTTTTAATGGGAAAACTCCATATAGCTCTGACATAGCATGCTCAGCTCATAACAAATTTTTTTCTAATGGGAAGTGTCTCTTGGTTGAAAATATTTTTCTACTGTCAGAACATATAGAGAACTGAAGACTGTGAGTTTGATCACGCATGCTAAGAATTGGAAGTAGACCCATTCTTAGACTCCAAATTATCAGAAGTAGACGTCCTGGATTTAGGGAGCAGTCTTTCATGTAAATGTTCGTTTGAACATTAAAAAAAATATGATCCTGTTCTACGATAATAGTGAGACAAGGGCCTAGGATGGATGATTGTGAATGTGTGTATCTCCAAGTGTCTTCAGAGTATCGAAGGTAAAGTAGAGTTGATTCCTTAATTCAAAGATAAGGTGGAATTCAAAGATAAGGTGGATAAGATCGAATTCAAAGATAAGGTGGAGTACACAATAAAAAGGTGAAATTCAAGGTGGTGGAAGGTCGATCGGGATTCTTAATTAGAACGTAGCTTGAAAAACAACAACCCATTAGGTATCCGGAGGAGAAACTCACAAGAACGATCAATTTTATGAGTCGTAGATGTAAATTCTTAGTTGTTGATGATTATGATGTTGATGTTGATCTTTTCTTTTTTTTGTTTTTCTGTTTTTTAAAAATAATTATAATTTTTTTGAGTAAAGATTACGAACTTGAGACCTCTCTTTACCCATCCCATCTGAGCTATAACTCAGTGGTTATGATGATGATGTGTTCTTTACTTCTTTTGATATTTTTGATAATTAGTAGGATTGAAATTGGCTATTTTAGGTATTAATTGTTTAGTTAGGGATAAAAAAAGGTTGATACAATTAGTAGGGCTTGAGTAGGCTGTATATAAATAAGGAAGAGAAAAAATATATGTTTCTCTTCCATGCAGAGGTGAGTCATTTCTCTTGCAAGAGAAACATTTTTTTGTCTGAAGACTTGCATATACAAACTAAAGGTTCAATGCTGAAGTTGGCTGAAGATTGCCTTCTGCGATCAAGTTGCTTAGCAAGACTAGAGTTCCCAGTGAAGAAAGTAAATCACTTAAATATATGAACCATACAATATATGGATATTTTAATGAAAATTAATTGTAATTCGAATATGTTTCCAAGATTTTAGAGAATTATATAATAAGAGCAAAAATAAAAAAAGACTCGCCTAGGCCCTAGATCATCTATATATGAACTCTTCTCTAGCTCATACGCATTGATCAAAAGACAAACTTTTCTTATCCTGCCACATATATGATATAAGGGAAAAAAGGGTACGAGCAACTTGCTCATTTAGTAAATAAGCAATTGATGATGTGATATATGTTATTAGTTACTATCTTAGAAGAAGAAAAAAATGTTTGACAAAATTCTTTATGAATTTTTTTTAGCAGAGCAAGCTGGTTGCAAACAAACGCAAGTGATATGGATAGACTGGGGCAAACAACCTTATCAACTCAAGTTGAGGTATTTACATGTTACTTTGACAAACTTTTTTACCTAACAATATGTTACTTTGATATTGGTTTATGTGTATGAGACTATGATACATATATATGAGGATTCTTCATTTGACATGTGTGCCTATACTCTAACATTTTCATCGCCAAAGAAAATAAATCTGCATTCTTATATGTGATTTTTGCATTAACCCCTTGCGTTTTCCTATAGACACAATCACCTCAAAATCCAAATATTTAGGACATCATTAGGAGGCAATACCTCTTACTAATGGTAGCACAATTTTCAAATAATAATGCAATTTTATCAAATCAAACGTAGATTCTAATTTTAAAATGATAATATTGATGGAGATTATATTCTGATTATTTATATCGTCACAAAAAACATTGGTAATTTGATTTAGCCCTTCCAAGACCATATTTTAATATAACTCCCATGAAAATTTAAGTTTCATCAATGGCACCACAAAGTGACCCAAAAAAAAAAATCCTTATGGCATAGCAGTCCTTAGAATTTTTTCTTTTCCTTTTTCCCTTTTTGTGGTACATATATATATAACTTAACTTTCATGAATCATTGTGGTTATTCATAATAAAGTTCTCGGAAGGGATATATTAGCTAGAAACCTATATTTTAATAAAAAAAATAGACTTCCATAAAAACTAGTACAGTAATAGAAAAGCTCATTTTATTGGAAAAATATAGCAAGTTTCAATTGCAAGTATTTTTCATCCAAGAATGTTCACTTTAAATGTTTTACACAATAGAAGGATATAAAAGTTTGGATAATTAGTGGTGCATGCTTGAAAATGGAATAGGAACTCCAACAGGCCTACTGAGAAATCATTGTCATATTAATGATGGACAAAATTCGAAGTACATATTTTAATATCCTTCTGGTATGGAAAACTAAATAAATATAAAAAAATTTGTAATACAAAAACTTAAATTACAGAATACATGAAGTTGCATTTGTTATTCAATTGAAGTAAGTTGAAAAGCAATATTTTGGAAAACTCAAAAATGGGGAATGTTGTTGTGTTTATTAGTGAGAACATAACAGAAGATCATTTGCTGCTTTCATTTGGCACAGGACTGCGAACTTTCTGCATCCAACAGTTCACCAAGGCGACTTCAACAAGTCATAAAACCTAGCTTGGAATTCACATTGGGAATACCAGAGTGGCATGGGAGAGAGGATGACTAATGCTAATTAACTTATGTTTAATAATTACTTCTGTTTATTTTGTTAATCATGAGATGGGTGTATTGTATTCAGATTGGTTTTGATTTGGAAGTCAGGTTGTCATATTTTTAGAAGACAAGAGCGTAAACCTAATTAATATAATAATTAATTATGTTAATTAAAAGAAGCAGAAGAAGAAGAAAAGGAATGAGAAAGTGATAGGTGAATGGGGAACATATGCTTATACGTAATGTAGATCTTACTTGTACTTGGCCATCCTTTTTCTCTTCTCTTTCTTCCGCTTCTCTTGCTTTGTGATTACTTACATGGCCATTTCACATTGGAACTAGAGAAAGTTTCTGATGCACAAGAAGAGACTGGGGAAGAATGAAAGATTGTGTGTTCTTGTAAAGCAAAATCTTTTTATTTTTTATTTTTTATTTCTTGTTTTTATACTTTGTAATGTGAGAAAGTTCTGCATATTATATCCAGTTGAACATGCAATTTTTGGAGTATGTATTTTTTATTTTTTTTTAGCATATTGAAATTAATATGGGTAAAGATCGGAGCAACACGATCCCAACACGCATCTTAAAGCTTTTAAGGGAAGTATAGTAATTTCACATCAGCAATATGCCTAATAGAAAAATGTGGGCCGTCTTTAGGCCCATCAGCTCAACCAGACCCACAATTATGACTTAATTACTTGTACCCCAAGCAGATGGGGATTTGCAGCAAGAAGAGGAGTCTTGCGAGTCAACTCGATCCGAGAGGTGTGAAGATGTGGGTAGTGAAGGATTTGCAGCAAGAAGAGGAGTCTTGCGGGTCAACCCAACCCCACCACCAACACCACCTCAACCACCCAGGTTCTCACGGGTCTGAGTCTGGGTCAGGGTAGTGAAGGACCCGACCAGATATCAGTGCTAATTAAATGTTAACTCTATCCCTTCACTATGAGAATCTTCAACCATACCTTAAAAGATTTATTTTCAGATCTATCTTCTATATATGATTCCTAGAGTATAAATATTCTCTCCCCTCATTTAGCAGAAGGTTACTGACTTGAGTGTCAGAGGGTCTTACGCCGAACCCACCTCTGGTGTTGAGACATTTTACAGGTTTTTGGATGCTTTTAGCAATCCAGATCCAGACATTTTCAGCATCCAGATCCAGATTCAGACGATTATCAACCATTCAAATTCATATCCTGGTCGACAATCTAGATCAGAGTTTTCCCTCAATAAAAGAACTCATCATCTGAATGCTCCCACACCTAAATCAATAGCAACAGAATGGGCGCCGTCGGTGAGAAAACTGTAGTTTTGCCTATTCGATAAGATCCATTCACCAAAAGCACTTACAGCCATGCCTCTTGGAAGACAGCCAAAGGTAGCTGCCACCAAGCTGATCTTCCTCCCCGGCCATCGTAGCCTCCTCCCAGCAGGCTTGAGTTAGCAAACTCTTCACTCAAGCATCCCGAACCTTGTTCGGCAAAGAACCGAAGTATGGTCCAAACATTCACTCCCTTCTTGGCACACCAAGTGCAATCAGACCTCCGTGGAATCATTAATTCCCACCCCGAAGGGACGGACCTCCGCCAGCGTTTACATAAAAAGCACACCTAAGATGGTGTCTCCCGCTCAGAACACCATAAGAGCCGGGAGAGCCCTTGGCCCTGGTGACATAGATCCCTTCGGATGCCTTTGAAACAGGGACAAATATTTAAGAGGGAGCCCGACTCCCGTCAGTCGGCAATCTCCCAGAAACGATAGAGAAGAATAGGTGCTTGTGCCCCGAGTTGAGTTCCGAAACTTCTGTAATTAAGTCCTTAGGGCCCTCCAAGGTGCCCAGAACTGAGATCACCCAAAAAGTGGTCTGTTACCTAGAACCAACCAAGAAGAGAAGTTTTGCGGGTCAACTCCATCTGAGAGGCGAGAAGATTTGGTGCTTTACGACCTCCGTGAGATGGAGAACGGACTTGATCAAATCGGCCAAGAGGAGAGTCAACGAAGTTTGATCAAGGTCGTTCTTCATCTCATGGAGGTCGTAGAGGACCACATCTTCTCGCCTCTCGAATCGATGGACAACTCCTTCAATAGAGGGATCTGATTGTGTCTGAAACTGTTGATGAACTAGAAATTCTCTTTGGGTTCCTCAAGAATTCTGAGCCACGCAACAAGTGAAAGCTTACTCCTAACTGGGAAGGACCCTACAAGGTCTCCAAAGTCGTCCGTCCAGGAGCTTACTGACTTGGAAACCTGTGCTGCAAGGAGATGTCAATGACTTGGAACGTGGAACATTTGATGAAGTTCAACAAGGGTGGTTAATCCTTCCACTTGATTTGTAATAAGACCAATCCTTATAATGGTCAGTGCATTTAGTAAAAGCTAGCCACTAAGGAAAACACTAAGATTTTTTGTTCAATGAAAACTTAGCATTTCTATCTTATATTCATGTGCTACTCTTTGAATGCAAACAATGAGTTCGGTGCTCGGATCCTTGCCCAGACTACACCAACAACTCATTAACTCTCAAACAACAAGTTCGGAGTCCATTTCATCCCCAAAACTGCTCCCACAACTCGATAACCTAAAAATAGCAAGTTTCGAGTCCAACTCCTCTCTCGAGATGTTCCCCAACTCACTAACTCTCAAACAATAAATTCGAAGTCCAACACTTTCCTGAAGCTGCTCCCACAACTTGCTAGCTCTCAAACGGCAAATTCAGAATCCAGCTTGTCCCTAGAGCTGCTCCCACAACTCGCTAACTCGTAAACAGCAAGTTTGGTTTCCAACTCGTGACTCAAGCTACTCTCACAACTTGCTAACAACAAGTTCGAAGCTCAGATCATCACTCAAGCTGCTCCCACAACTCCCTAACTCTCAAACAACAAGTTCAGAGTCCAACTCTTTCCTAGAGCTACTACCACAACTTGCTTGCTCAAAAACATCAAGTCCATAGTCTAGCTCGTCTCTATAGCTGCTCCTACAAATCGTTGACTCTAAAAAATGAGTCACAACACTATAGAAGGAAAAAATAAAACAAAAACAACTGCGCAATCTTTATTGTATATCAAAGATCTGGTAAACAGTTAGGAGTGGGAGTACATCAGATGCTAAACGTCGGGTGTCTTTATTTCATATATATGAACACTCGATTCACATCCAAATTACCTACAACCTTAGGGAAGATGGATATTTCGATTAAGCAATACCACTCACCCACGATGCCTCTTCAGCATAGAAGTTCCCCATCATCCACTCGGGTTGTTTGAAAGAGATTCCAACCCAACTGATTAAGTCTGAACCTCACAATGGAGGGTGGGTAACACCCTCCAAGTAGATACTATGCTCGAAGTCCCAGCTACACCGCTTTGAGCATCTTTGGGGTTCCTTGGCGCTGCCAGAAGCCTTAAGGACTGCTAATGGAACCACTTTCCCTGATTATACTCATCGCGAGAGCAAGCGGTACTTTATGTTCGTAGTCCTCAAAGTAACATCTTTAACTTATAAATTTCTGTTGCTGCTTATTTTGGTGTGAGAGCTAACAAAGAGTGAGTTTATATTTTGAAGGAAACTACTAAAGATCTAACCTTTGATCATCACCTTAAAAAGTGGTTAAAGCTCCTGAGAATGGATCTGGATCATTAAAAGAGCACCTTCATCTGAATCTGACGGTTGCTGACGTGGCCGAAGGACCTGCTAAAAGCCTGAAAGACTGAGTTTGGCCCCAGCAACAGACCCTCTAATGCTCAAGTCAGAACTAGAGAAAGAAAGAGAGTTTGAGAGAAAAATTTCTTATTATTAATAACAAATTACCTTCTCACTAAGGGAAATGGGAGGGTATTTATAGGAATGGGAATTAGTTAGAATATTGATATAAATCTGATATCTTCTATAGATTCCCCAATTTAAGAGATAAAATCGGTTACTCTCTTATTGGGGATAAGAGATTTGACTTGCAGCCCTAATGAGCTGGACATCTCTCCTAGTGGGCCTAGTCATTTTTTATGGTCTTGAATGCGGCCCATGTCTTGTTAGTGAGCGTGGAGAAGACCTGGACCTGTTAGGAAGGCCCATTACTGTTAACCTGCCTATAGAAGCTTTAAAATCTGTGATGGAATCGTAAGGCTCTGATTTGCTACGATTTTTACCATTATCATAAGTCTCCCATTCCCAGAGGGCAATTTTCTCGGCTTTTGGGGAGTAGTTTGCCTTGTTTTTTAGTTCTATGATATTATCTTGAGTTACAGGGACGATTGGAGATATCGGGAACTTGTTCGGAGCTTCTAAAGGTTGCGAATATTTTCCTAAACTTTTTTGAATTTTTCTAGAGTTTCACCAAATTTTTAAAGATTTTTGCAATTTCCCCCATTAATAATTGCTTTTATCTAATTATTTAATTAATTATCCCAATTTTTAATTATTTTTCCAAAATTTTAATTAAATTTCCAAATTTAATAGTTATTATTTAGGATTTTCGATTAAAATTTTAAATTTTAATTAATTTTTGGGGGTTTTTTATTGATTTATCGAACCTGACACTCTTTTTGGAGCATTTTAATGCGTTGATCAAGCCTGGACTCACCCCATGGGTGAATTGGACAGCTATAATGGGGTAGCTATGATGAAAGGGTAATGAGGCGCGATCGCGTGCGTCCATCACGATGGAGCTCTCGCGCTGAATGGAATGAGAGCCTGAGAAGCAGAGCGGGGGAGAGGTTGCGACGTGGTGGGATCGTGAGCGTCCATCAAGGAGGAGCTCATGGATCGGGGTAATCAAGTGGTTCACAACAACGCGGAGTTAGCTCTTGGTCGCATGACTAGTTTGGGAAACTAATGAAACGGGTTTGGGTCTTTGTTGCGGGTTTCGGGTCTGCCTAATCTACACGAACCCGCTTACGTGCGTCTTCTTCATCGAGCATGCCTCCCATCCCCTGTCGACCACCTCCTTCACCGAGAAAGGTTTTTAGCGATCGAAGAGCTCCGTCGACCACCTTCTTTATCGTGGTTGGGTTTAAGCGACCAAAGAGCATCAGTGGCGACTGCTCGCATGTGGGTTTTGGCAAGCTAGGTCTACGGCTTCACTTCTTTGTCGACCAAGAGTTCGGCAACCAAGGGTTTGGAGACCACCTCTTCGTCGACCAAGAATTTAGTGACCAAGCTCCTTTGTCGACCACAACTCCGTCGACCTAGGTTATTTAGATGATCAACTCCTCCGAGCTCCTTCATCAAACTTATGACCACCTCGCTTATTCGTCGAGCAAGCACCCCAACTCTTGTCGACCATCACCCCGTCGACCTCCCTTTTCCTGTTTGTCAAGTTGGGCTCGACCAACCTTCGGAGCACTGCCGTTTTGGGGAGTTACATCAAATTAGGTTCAGGTGAAGTTCAGAGTTTTTTTGAGTTGGGTTTGGCAAACTTTGGAGTACTATCGTCTTGGGTTTTCGCCAACTTTGAAGTTCTTGTTGAGTTCGAGTTTTGGTTGAGTTTGAAGGGTTTCTAGTTGTTGGAGCTTGGGTTTCATTGAGCAAGGGTTTTCGCCTGATCTCCACCTTGTAGTTGTGTTAAGGGGTTTGTCGGGCTCGACTTCAAAGTTTAGTTTGGTTGGGTTCAAGTTAGAAGCTTGATGTTCGGGATTTTGTTGATCTAGGAGCCGTATTTGAGTTGGAGTTTGAGGACCAAGGAGCGAGGGTGGTGCTTTGTTTCAGGGCATCATTTCATTCTTTATGCATGCATGGAATTATATATACACACAAAGTTCATTTTACAGATCTTGGTCCATAGATCAACATCATCTTTTTTGGTGAACATGGCTTCTTGTGATTGTCAACTTGTTTCTTCGGGTTGGATTTGGCCAACTTTGGAAATTTCTTGAGTTTTCTCCTACCATGTATTTGTTTCGTGGTCTGTCGCGTCAAACCACTCTTTTACAAGCGTCTGTTCACTTGCTTTCTTGATCAAAACATCCCATCATTCATTTCGATGAACAGCTCTTTTGCTGACCAAGCGTTGTGTTATTCTCTTGTTTTGTCGATCGAACATTTCGTTGTTGGACGAATGTTCCATTGGTCTGGGAGTAGAGTTCTTTGACCGTTGGATCTTGTGTATGTGGCTGACCTAGAAGAGCTATTGTAGGAGCAAACATTGGAATGCAGTGGTACTCTGGATTTTCTATTTGATCCTAACAAGTTTGTGGAGGCAACTCTAGGATGGATTTAGATGTCGAGCTTATTGTTTGCACTTAACAAGTTTGCAGAGAAAACTCTGAAATGAAGTTGGATGTTTGAACCTACTGTTTGCACCCAGCAAATTTTTGGAGGCAACTCTAAGATGGATTTAGACGTTTAAACTTGCTGTTTGCACCCAGCAAGTTTGTAGAGACAACTCCAGGATGGAGTTGGACGTTTGAACCTGCTTTTTGCACCCAGCAAGTTTGGAGCAACTCTAGGATAGAGTTGGATGTTTAAACTTGTTGTTTGCGCCAAGAAAGTTTGTAGAGATAACTCTAAGACGGGGTTGGAAGCTTGAACCTGTTGTTTGCACCCATCAAGTTTGTAGAGGAAACTCTAGGATGGAGTTGCTGTTTGAAATTTTTGTTTGTGCCTAGTAAGTTTGTAGAGATAACTCTGAGAAGGAGTTGGATGCTTGAACCTGATGTTTGCACCCATCAAGTTTGTAGAGGCAACTCTAGGACAGAGTTGGCATTTGAACTTGTTGTTTGCGCCTAGAAAGTTTGTAGAGACAACTCTGAGATGGAGTTGGACATTTGAACCTACTGTTTGCACCCAGCAAGAGAGGTAACTCTAGGACGGAGTTGACGTAGAACTTGCTGTTTGCACCCATCAAGTTAGTTTAGATAACTCTGGGATGGAGTTGAATGTTTGAACTTGTTGTTTGCGCTCAGCAAGTTTTTAGAGGTAACTCTCAGACAGAGTTGAACGTTTGAACTTGATGTTTGCGCCCAACAAGTTTTTAAGGGCAACTTTAAGGAGGAGTTGACGTAGAGCTTGTTGTTTGCATCCAGCAAGTTTGTAAGGACAACTCTTGGATGGAGTTTATGTTGAGCTAGATGTTTGTGTCTAGCAAGTTTACAGAGATAATTCTAGGCCAGCGTTGGACGCCAAGCCTATTGCATGAAGATAAGGGGTTGTTGGAAGGACTCGAGCGAAGAGCGGGGCACGGAACTCGTTGTATAGAGTGAATAAGTTATTTATGGAGCTCGAGCGGAGAGCATGGCATTGAACTATTCGTATGGAGCTAACAACTTTTTGACGGAGCTCGTGAAGAGCAAGGGCATTAAACTCGTCGTATGGAGTTAATGAGCCGTTGGCGGAGCTCGAGCGAAGAGCGGGGCACCAAACTCATTATATGGAGTTAATGAGTCATTGACAGAGATCGGGCGAAGAGCAAGGCATTGAACTCATCGTATGGATTTAACGAGTCATTGACAGAGTGCAGGGAAAGAGCAAGACATTAAACTCGTTGTATAGAGTTAACGAGTTGTTGGTGGTGCTTCAGCGGAGAGCAAGGTATTGAACTCGTTGTATGAAGTTAACAAGTTATTGACGGAGTGCTAGCTAAGAGCAAGGCATCGAACTCGTTGTATGGTATTAACGAGTTATTGTCGGAGCTCGAGCAAAGAGTGGCGCATTGAACTTGTTGTCTGGAGTTAAGGAGTTGTTAGCGGAGCTCTAGCGAAGAGCAAGACATTGAACTTTTTGTATAGAGTTAACGAATTGTTGACGGAGCAGGGCATCAAACTCGTTGTATGGAGTTAACAATTGTTAACGGAGCTCGAACGAAGAGCATGGCATCAAACTCGTCATACGGAGTTAACAAGTTGTTGACAGATTTTTAGCGAAGAGCGAGGCATTGAACTCGTTGTATGGAGTTAATGAATTATTGACAGAGCTTGAGTAAAGAGCAGGGCGTCAAACTCATTCTATGGAGTTAACGAACTGTTAACGGAGCTCAAGTGAAAAGCAGGGCGTCAAACTCGTTCTAAGGAGTTAACATGTTGTTTGAAAGATCTACAGTGAAGAGCGGGGCATTGAACTCACTGCACAGAGTGAACGAGTTGTTGGTGGAGCTTCAGCAGAGAGCAAGGCATTAAACTCAATGTATGAAGTTAACGAGTTATCAACGGAGTTCGAGCAGTGAGCAAGTCATTGAACTCATTGTATGGAGTTAACGAGCAAGGTCAGTCCTGCCTTGAGGCGGCCGCCTCAGACCACCAAATTTGGCACATTTTTAGGGGCCCCAACATTTTTCCCCTTGTATTTATATATACGTATTTTGCGCATAATATTTTTTGGGGGACCCCCAAATTTATTTTTTGGGCTTTTATGTTTTTAAAATAATACTCTGGCCGATTATTTTATTTGGGCTTGGGTTTGTATGGAGATTTTTTTCTCGAATCCCTAAATCTCCATCTATTTCTTTATACATATATATCGGTTTTGTAAGAATTATAGCAAAAAAATCCAAAATATTTTTTTAAAAAACAAATTCTGTATGGTGGCCCATTTCGGAAGTTCACCTTGGGCCCCCGTAAACTCAGGGTTGTCCCTATTAACGAGTTGTTGACGGAGCTCGAGTGGAGAGCAGGGCATCAAACTCATTGTATGGAGTTAACAAATTGTTGACAGAGCTTGAGTAAAGAGCAGGGCGTCAAACTCATTCTATGGAGTTAACGAACTGTTAACAGAGCTCAAGCGAAGAGCAGGGCGTCAAACTCGTTCTAAGGAGTTAACATGTTGTTTGAAAGATCTACAGTGAAGAGCGGGGCATTGAACTCACTGCACAGAGTGAACGAGTTGTTGGTGGAGCTTCAGCAGAGAGCAAGGCATTAAACTCATTGTATGAAGTTAACGAGTTATCAACGGAGTTCGAGCAGTGAGCAAGTCATTAAACTCATTGTATGGAGTTAACGAGCAAGGTCAGTCCTGCCTTGAGGCGGCCGCCTCAGACCACCAAATTTGGCACATTTTTAGGGGCCCCAACATTTTTCCCCTTGTATTTATATATACGTATTTTGCGCGTAATATTTTTTGGGGGACCCCCAAATTTATTTTTTGGGCTTTTATGTTTTTAAAATAATACTCTGGCCGATTATTTTATTTGGGCTTGGGTTTGTATGGAGATTTTTTTCTCGAATCCCTAAATCTCCATCTATTTCTTTATACATATATATCGGTTTTGTAAGAATTATAGCAAAAAAATCCAAAATATTTTTAAAAAAAACAAATTCTGTATGGTGGCCCATTTCGGAAGTTCACCTTGGGCCCCCGTAAACTCAGGGTTGTCCCTATTAACGAGTTGTTGACGGAGCTCGAGTGGAGAGCAGTGCATCAAACTCATTGTATGGAGTTAACGAGTTATTGACGGAGCTCAAGCGAAGAGCAAGACATTGAACACATTGTTTAGAGTTAACGAGTTGTTGACGGAGCTCGAGCGGAGAACAAGGCATTGAAATCTTTGTGTGGAGCTAACGAGTTGTTAATGGAGCTCAACCGAAAAGCGGGGCACCAAACTCGTCGTATGGAGTTAACGAGTTGTTGACGTTGCTCGCGCGAATTATAAGACATTAAACTCATTTTACGGAGTTAACGGGTTGTTGATGGAGCTCGAGAGAAGAACAAGGCATTGAACTTGTTGTTTAGGTTAAAGAGTTATTAAAAGAGCTCAAGTGGAGAGCAGGGCATCAAACTCAGTGTACGGAGCTAACAAATTGTTGATGGAGCTCGAGCGAAGAACGAGGAACCGAACTCGTTGTAGGGAGTTAGCAAGTTGTTCGGCAAAGCTTGAGCAAAGAGCTAGGAACCAAACTCACTGTATTAAGCAAATGAGTGGTTTGGCAGAGCTCGAGCGAAGAGCAAGGCATTGAACTCGTTTGAACTTAACGAGTTGTTGACGGAGCTCGAGCAGAGAGCAAGGCATCGAACTTTTTGTATGGAGTTAAAGACTTATTGACGGAGCTCAAGCTAAGAGCAAGGCATCAAACTAGTTGTATGGTGTTAACGTGTTATTGACGAAGCTCGAGCAAAGAGCGGGGCGTTGAACTCATTGTATGAAGTTAACGAGTTGTTGGCGAACCTTCGGCGAAGAGCAAGCTATTGAAATTGTTGTATGGATTTAATGAGTTATTGATTGAGCTCGAGAGAAGAGCAACACATTGAACTTGTTGTATGGAGTTAACGAGTTATTAACGGAGCTTGAGTGAGGAGTGGGATATTGAACTCGTTGTTTGGAGTCAACGATTTGTTAACAGAGCTTGAGGGAAAAGCAAGGTATTGTAAACGAGTGATTGACATAGCTCGAGCGAGGAACATGGCGTTGTACTCGTTGTATGGAGTTAACGAGTTGTTGATAGAGAGTAAGCGGGGAGAAAGACATTGAACTCGTTGTATAAAGTTAACGAGTTGTTTAACAGAAGAACTTGAATAGTGCATGGGCGCCGACCTCATTTTTATGGGGCGAATGAGTTGTGGGTGTTTTGAATCTTCTTAATATTAAACTGAAGTCCTGTGTGTTTTTTCATAGTTGAAGTGATTTTGTTCTTCTCTTTGTTGTCAAGCAGTTGTGTATAACGAATTATGTCCTCAGGATGCCGAGCTTGCTCTCCTTCGCAGTACGCTATGCTTGATGGAGTTGAGACTTGTCAGTTTGTGTGGCCCGTCATGCGAGATGGAGTTGGAGCTTGCCTGCCCATGGACGGTTTTTCTTAAATTTTATCGTTAAGAGTTCAGGCCGCACAGGGGTGCTGTTAGTAGGCATGAGGCCTATATAGAGGTTTGTGTTTCATAGGCAGGAAATCTCCCTTCCGTGTAGCCAGAAGGATGACTTGTAGGAAAACTTGTTGTATAGTGTTAGCAAGACTTTTGTAGTGATGCTTAGACATGGAACGTAGGCTTATTGCCATTTTGCAGTTGTAACGAGACTTTTTGTTTATGAAATAAGAAATCTTTTACATGCATGTGTCTTTTCATATGATTTATCGTCTTTGGTATTGGCTACTCATAGGAGTAGGTATAGGGAGGAGTTCGACTCTGGACTTGCCATTTTGTACTTAGCTAATTGTAGGAGCAATCTCTAGGAGAGAATTGGACTCCGAACTTGTTGTATGGCTCCTCCAACGAATTCTGAAAGTCACCTCGAGTGGAAAGTTGAGCTCCAAATTTGCTTGTTTGCAGGTTTGCTGGAGCAACTGCAATTCAGGATTATGGACCTTTAATCCATATTTGAAATTCTTAACAAGTTTCAGGAACAGATCGAATGGCGAGTTGAGCTCTGAACTTGCTTGTTTGCAGGTTGCTAAAACAACTCCGAGCCATGGGTATGGATTCTGAACTTTCTGTTGAAGGAATTTAATAGGTTGCAGGAGCAGATCAAATTGCGAGTTGAGCTCTAAATGTGCTTGCTTGCAGGTTGCCAGCGCAACTCCGAGCCATGGGTATGAACTCTGAACCTGTTGTCGAATGTTTTCACGGGTTGCAGGAGTAGGACAAATGGTGAGTTAAGCTATGAACTTGTTTCATTGCAAATTGTTAGAGCAACTCCAAGCTATGGGTATGAACTCCAAACTTGTCCTATAAGGAGCTTCTAATGAGTTTTTAGTGCCGTTTTTTGGAGTAAGCTTGGCATTTTAACTCATTGTCTGCATCTAGAGAATTATAAAATATCTTTGAAAAATAATACAAAATTTTATTGAAAAATGGACTGAGTGGCTTCTCTATGGCAGGCCTTTATTACATTCAGTGACCGGTAGGGAAAGTGGTCTTCATTAGAAAATATTGAAAATATATAGAAGAGGGGGGCATTAAGCGCCTTTGTTGATGTTCATGAAGCGTTCCACATTCCAAGTGTAACAGCCCGAATTCCAAATACAGGTAATTTGTAGCACAATCAGGATCTTTACTTCAATTTCGTACAAAAATACAAGGAATTTAAAACTTTTTCAATACAAAATTGTTCTTTACAATGCACAGCAGAAATTTACATATAAATACAAGTTATATCATCAAATCTTCAATCTTGCAATATCCCTCGACACAAAACTCATGCCCACGCCGCTCGCTAATCCGAGTCGTGCAAAACTTGAGAACTGCGGGCACGTTAGTTGAATGCAACTAACACAATGCTATAACAAAGCAATCATCGACTTTAACAATCACAAACTTGATGCACAAAACAAAATCTAATGACAAATATAAATAAAAATAGAAAGTGAATCTAATCTAAGTGTATAAGTGTATGCCACGAAACAGGAACCAAAATCCATAAAAATGGCATAAAACAAGTATTCAAGAAAGCAACAAATGCACACAATGCAAACTAATGCACACTTGTTCGAATTCGATGCATCTCATATTACATAGGTCCAAGGGCAAGCCCTTAACATACTCCTCACTGCAGGGTTTTATCACTCGTCATGCAATCCTATAACGGTGACAAAAGACAAGGTTTAGACGTCCCACGAGTATGGGTTTGAGTATTGGTTCCAGTCCCGGAGTACACCACCCGACTATACAGAACCCTTATCGTGCAAACATCCTGCAAGCGCCGCTCTAGCCCAGAATACTGGAGATCTCCCTCCCTTCCGCCCGACCATTCATAATCCTGGAGTACATTGCCTGATCATTCATAATCCCAAAAATAATTGAGACTCTTCTTGCTCCGCATAGCAATTACAGTCCCAAAGTACACCGCCCGACTTAATCTATAGTCCCGGAATACACCGCCCAACTTTATAGAGTCAAAGAATCGTCTCACTTACATTTGCCCAAGCTTCATCACATCTCCTTTTCTAGTGTATGTCTTTAAGTTCAAACATAAATAATATCACATTGAGCTAGCTTACCCTCTTACCGAACTTAAATCAACACACAAGAATCATTAGCCCATACTGGCCACTTCTCAAAATTTTCATAATCACAAATTTGCCAGTATTATAGGTCTCGCTCAGCCTCTAGAATCCACGCATTCAAAATTTAATGAATTTTCTAGGTTATCCATAACCCTTTTTATAATCATTACAAATTTCATTCATATATTCAATTTCATCTCTTATTTATTCCATCCAACTAGTCATTCTCAAATAACTCGATAAAACTTTCCAAACTTTTACAATACGACTTCAAAGGCCTCAATTCAATCAGCATCATCTCTGTTCTAGTAATTTAATTCAAATTACCAAAGTCTGTTCTAAAATTTCCCATTCAAATCTGGAATTTAATCCAAAATATTTGTACCAATTTCCATCAAAATATTTTGTAACCCCTGTTTTGTTTTTTCGTATTCTTGATGTATTTTTCTTCTTCTTGAGTATTTATACTCTCTTATATTTTTCTTGGACCGTATATTGGAGTTGGTTTCAATATGTATTCATCTTATTTCATTTTGAGTTTCTTGTGTTTGATTTGTTCGTCTTTTTTGCTTCATTCTCCATCGATTGTTGTTCTTTTCCTCTTTACTTGATTATTGTTCTCTTTATTTTGCCCTTGTGTGTTTATGGTGTTTTGGTTGGCTACCCTAGTCCTAATCCTATTGTTTTTTTATCTCTAATTGATCACTAAATCCAAATTAACCTACAATCCTATTTTGAATCCGATACAAATTGATCCTAATCAACCCTATTTGGATAAATTCTATTTCTACTCATATTGGATCCAACCCTAAACCAAAATCCTATATAATCTCTCATCTCTCTCTAAAACCCTAACCCTAACTCTCCCTCACCCGGCCTCCCTCTCTCTCTTCCCGACTGTGCCACAACCCCAGCCGACCCCACCTTCGGCTGCACAACCCCGATCATCCCCCTCACCGACTACACCCGACCCCAATCCCGACCATCTCCACCCGATCGAATTCCCCCTAGCCGATCGACCACCATAGCCCGAGCACCTCCATCCTCCATTCATCCTCATCTCTCTCTCCCCCATTGGCTGTCCGCCGGCATCGACCAGGAGCAGCAGCTAGTAGCCAAGAGGCAGCCGCCCGACGCTCTCTCTCTTGGTCTCTCTCTCTTGCTTCATCTTTGCACGTGCACGCGATTTGCATGTGGGTTGTTTTGGTTCGTGGATTTTTCATGGATTTGTTCGTTGTCGGGATCCGTTCCCATTATTCTCGGTGTTCTTCATGTTAGTTTTCGGTTAAGGCAAGTAACTTGTACTCAAATTCCTTTGTATGATACAAGTCAAAAATATCGCTTATAGTGTAGATGGGTTCTAGAGACAACTCGTGTGTGTTTTATCTTTGATGGATTTTGTCTCTATAGTGCTATTTGACCATAGTTGCCTCACGACACAAAAATCGATATGAAAACAACTAGGTTTGATCATTCTTAATCTATTCATATATGTGAGATAATTAGGTCAAATTATGTGTTTGATGAGATCCATGTGATATGTTGGTTGTGAATATGTTAAATACTCTATTTCATGATGTTTGGACACTTAGTAGACTCTATACCATGTTTGATTGTGATTGGAACGAGTTTCGTGTGGTTTATGTTGGTTTTGTTTTCAAGAAAAATCTGTATTTTGTCAGTGATCAGTTTTGATTTGTATTTTAGACCCTATTAAGGTCAGAATTCTTAATTTTTGTATTAGACATGAATTGTAGAGAAATCCATCTTCTTTCCAAAATCTCTGACCTGGATCTTTTTTGTTTTTGTATGTATGAGATATGATTGTTTTACTACAGAGGTGTATTCTATTTCCAGATTTTGTTACTTGATAATTTTGATGATTAAACTATTTTGATACTAGTCCTAAATATATTATTTTGATCTGAACCTTTGCACAGTATTCCTATAATTATCTAGGGATTACCCATAATTTTGGTGGATTTTATTGATGAGTTTTATACATCGTTTCATGCTTTTTTATGAAAGCTATACTTGCTGTATTTTGCTCACTGTTCTGTAAAGAATCGTATTTTCACCCTATTTACTTTTACTGTATGGAAAATATTTATGAAATATGAAAGTTATATTATTTTGTCTATTTTCATCTCCCTTTGACGGATCTGGATTTCGTTTCACGGTTTATGAGATATTGATGTTTTCGTAAAGCAGTGTTGGAAATTCCAGATTTGCCAAACAATCGTTGCTTGATGTTTTCTGATTTTTGTTGACTGAAATAATTTTACTGGAATATTATGAAACTTTATATTCTGATACTAGACATATAGGGGATTACCCCAAATTTTTCTTGGATTTATTTGAGTATTTTTAATTCTTTTTTCCTATCATTAAATACGATTTACTGATTTCTGGCTGAACGTATTTTCTGAATTCAAATCAGTTTTGAGTTATGATTTTGTGAAATAATATTTGGCTTATATATAATTTCTGGATTCGTGTGAAAGTCTATTTTCCAGATTCTTTGACGGATTCAGATTTGGATTTCTGTAGTAACGGGAATTACTGTTTTAGTACTGTACTGTCATGTTGTCCTGAATATGAACATACACTGTCTTGCTCGTTTATGTGACCGTATATCATCTATGCATGTTTATTTGTTTCCCTGAACCAAATGCTAATTATACCATGATAGTTTGACACTATTTAATGCACTATCATGTCTGTTGATAACCAAAATAAAAGTGATCAAGCCGAGGTTTCTTAAGGGAAGATCTAGTAGTGGAAAATATAGAAACGTGTACTTGGAAGGGAACTAGTGTTCCATACTATTCCTGTTACTGTTACTTTTACTGCTACTGTTACTGTTATTTTTACTGCTACTGCTACTGTTACTGATACCTGAGTACACTGCCCCATTATGGTCCACTATGAAATCTAAAAGCGGAACTATTTGTTGTAGCAACCATGTGTTATATTTTGGGGCGCATGAAGTGCTACCTAGCTAGTAATACACACAAGACTGTAAGAATATAAGACTGATACTGTTAGACTAATACTGTTGGACTGATACTGTTATACTGTTACACTGATATATTGAGCTTACTGTTACTAGACACTGTTAGTTGCCATATGACACTGTTACTTGATACATGTTACTTATACCTATTAGTATACCATGCTAGTTGACTTTGTTTTACTGATTCATACTAGTTATTACTGTTGATGCATTATACCATGCTATATTTATTTCCGCTGTTATTTTAGATTTGACTATTCCATGTACTTGTATCCTATATTATAAGTGGCCCGTAACTTGCATTGAAGGGAACTTGTTTTCTCTTTCCTTCTCCTGCAATTATTAATTGCAGATCAGGATGGTCAGCTGCCCGACGGCATTGGCAAAATGAGATATTAGTGCTTGATTTCTTGCTTAATAGTATTACTATTATTATTGCTTTGAATAATGTATTTTGAGTACTTAGATGATTACTTTGTATTTGTACGATGTGACCCAGGATATTTAACTTGTCCAGACTCTGATTTATTTGAGCTTAATGTATTTTGTTTCAAGTAAATTCTGTTGGTTTATTAATTCAATTTTGCATGTGTGGTTGACTCTTTTGCTTCCGACTCTAATTATTTTGTGAGATGTTGTAAAGATTCCTGAACAGCTTATGGATGATGTAAATCATTCGCTGGGTTGAGTCGCGTATCCGTATTCCGTATTCTTTTTGAGAAGCGGGACATGACATATTTTCCCAAAAGATCAATTCTAAATTCTAAAGTACTAAAAACAACAAATAAAACAAAACCCAAGACACCATGATTTGAACTTCAACCTCTAAGGTACTAAACCACACCGAATAACCAGGCCAACAAGCCACATAATTTGCTAATTTCCTTTCAAGGAAACCACATATACAGAATCTACTATTTGAATATTCAACTATATTGGGAGAGCAACTCAAATGGTCTTGTAAAAATCCTATAAATTCTAGTACTGCTCCAAAAATATATTTCTTAGTTTCATATGAAACATAAATGAGTCTACTACAACATTGTAGTTAAGATCATCTAAATATAACCACAATTAATTCGTCTAAATCCATTTGCAATTCAGTAGGTTTAGAATCCGAAAACTGCAGCTCTTTGCTACTTGTAAAAATCACAGAAAATTCTTTAGGTCATGAAACTCTGTGTTCTTTAGCTCAAATTAAATGTATACAAGTCTCATATAAATTTTTAGTTATAAGTTTCTCCAAAATATTGTGTCTATATACCTGAATTCTTCGAAATCTACAGCTGGGTCGAATTGTTATACAGCCTCAACTATAGTTAAAGTACTGCCACATATTCATTCTTGTAAAATGCATTATAAATTACATTCTTAATGGAAAATTGATCTCTTAGACTCTAAAGAAAAGCTAACGAGTCTACTTCAAATTCTTAGTTTTGATTTTCCTCAAAAAACTGCATATAAGATGCTGAATTGATCAAAATCCGGAAAGTATGCAAATTTCCAGAAACTAGGAAAATTGTCAACCAGACCTAAGTTCGGATTTTATTAAAATAGCAAACGACAACCAAATATTATGAAATTTTTAGGAGATGTTCTTGACATTTGTTTATTAAAAAATTTAGCTTCAGATTCTATCTAGATAAAAAGAAATGATTTTTGAAGTGAGACTAAAATTCTGGACAGCAACCATAAAACGTTTCTAAGTTAGTCTTATCATACTTTCACACAATTAACTAACAACACATAATCTAACAACAATCAACACATAATCTAAGCATGAATACTCAATTTATATAGATTATCTAGTATGCAATTCCAACAAGAACAAATTAGAAAGTTAAGGAACGCCCACCCAATGGTTTCCGATAGTTCGAATTTGTGTAGCCATTACAATGCTGATTCCTCGTGCTCGTCGTTGTGCTCCGCTTCGTGCTACACCCCGACAAGCATTGGAGAAGGAAATAGGAGATGGAGACAGGGAGAGTATGATAATTGAAGGGTATTTGAATGAGGTTGTATGAAAGAAGCCAAAAGAAGTTGGAGTTATTGAAAAATGAAAAGAAGGAGAAGAGATTTCGGAAATGGGCAGTAGAGGGTAAATAGAAGAAATAATGTGTGTGTGTGTGTGTGTGTGTGTGTGTGTGTGTGTGTGTGTACATATTTATATATGGAGGAGTTATAAAACTACCCACAAACAACACCTATTAACTACCCCACTCATACCATTACTTTACACTAATTTAAGTTAATCACAATTCCCTCTCTTTTAAATTGGCCAGCCACATAGTGTGTGTGTACATGCGCATGGGTTTTGAAACATGCACACAAATGTATATAGTTATTACAGTGTAGTAACTTTTCTCATTACCTAAAATAAGTATAGTTAAATATACTAGGAAATTATTTCAAATCTAATTTTTCTCCATATGTTTAAATTAAACACAAATAAAATAAATATATACACTACATTAAATTTATATATTAGAAAAATAGTCGACACAAGAATTAAAAGTACGTGTATTGCACGTATAAAAAATATACTTGAGTTGACTCAAAAACAGGAGAAAAATGATTTTCAAGAGAACGGCAAAATATATAAACAATCGAAATACAAAATACGTAAAAATATTTATATTAAGAATGTTACGAATATTACCCGTAACAATACAAAATACATATGTGCAACACATGCAGTGTAAAATTGTAATAACTCAATTTTGCGGTGTGTTACACCAAGTCCTTGTTGATATCTCTTTGCCCCTCGAGTCGTCAAGTTGATGAGCTGCTAGGCAAACAATTTGGTAGACCTTACGTGGACTTGCCTATTTTGGAGCGAGCCCCGCTTATTTGTAGAGAAAATGAGAGATCTTCAAGTTCCAATGTGTTTAGGCAGGACTATTTCTTTTTATTGAATGAGCAGAGTGACTTCAGACAAGGGATTCAAGTCTATTACTGTATTCTAACTATGATGAATTTGGACCTAGTGGGAGATGTTTGGCAAGTTTGGAAGTTCTCGTTAGGATTTTCTAAGGCAATAGCTTCAAGCTAGTTTATGGGCTCGGAGTTACTGTGTCCGCTTTCTGGTAGCAGTTCTATGGCATCGAGAGGGAGAACTAAGCCCTCATTGCGGTGGAGTAGCATGCTTGTGCTGCATGTTGGCTTCCTACAACTTGTCATATGTCTACTGTTGTGGGGAACTTTATTTTTTTGTGGTAGGAGAAAACAACTGCATGAAATGCCGCCAGGCCCGGACGGCCAAATATTTCATTGTATGCGGCTCATACATCGACTACCAAAAAGTTCAGCGCCTCTGTTTGAGTAGCGGGGGTTTCCTGCTGTCACATCGAGTGTGATGATTTCTTCAATTTGAAATGGGGCACGTGAGAACCCGTGGAGTATATAGTCGGCTGGCTTGAGCCGGTCTAGAAGAGCTTGAGAGCTTTGAATGTGTCCATGAAGAGGATGTTTACAAAGTTGTCGCTGTCTACAAGGATGCATTGTACCTTATAATTTTTCATACAAAAGTTTATGACCAATGCGTCACAGTGAGATGTCCTGACACCCTCTAATCTTTATCGGAAAAAGACACAGGGACATCTAGGCTCTTGGCAATTGGGATGTTGTGAACTGAGTTAACCTCCCTAATGAAGGCTTTGCATGAGGAGTTGGATTCTCCCCCCAACGAACCTCCGTGAATGGAATGGAGAATGGACATGTGTTCTGAGTCTTGGGATTCAGAGGGCTTCTTTTGACGCTTATTAGCCCCCCGTGCCAGAGGTATTTTGGCATCGTTTTTTTTTTGGACAAATTGGGAGAGGCACCCCGAGCAAATTAGACCTTCAAGTCCTTCTTTGAGGTCAGTTGTCGGTGGTGTTTCCATGGTCTCTGTGAAACACACACCACTTGATCATATTCCTTCTCTTGCTGGCTGTTTTCATCTTTGGAGGAGGATGGACTATTCTGTCTTTTTCAACTCCATGAGGATGGCTGACAAACTAGCTTTGAGGGGAGTGAACTTGTCGAAGCGTATTTGTAACGCCCCAAATTCCAAACATAGGTAATTCGTATCAAATACAGGATCTTTTACTTCAACTTCGTACAAATTTGCAATGAATTTTAAACTTTTTATTTACAACATGTTCTTTACAACAGCACAGCGGAATTAAATGAATAAAATAAAATCTACAATAATAAAAATTCTTCAATCTTGTAACAAATCATCATAGTGACTTCAAGCTCATGCCAAGTCCAATCCTGCAACTGGAAAACTGTAGGCACGTCAGTTGCATACAACTAAAGCAATGCTATAATGCAGCGATTCTTTAACTTTAGCAAACACAAACTTGAATGCACAACAGAGTGTGAAAATTGACTATCCTAAATATGTCAGTGTATGATATGACTTAATGTCTAATGTAGACATTCACACTACGATGATACTAATGCATACTTGTTCGGATTCTATGCATCCCATACTACATAAGTCCGAGGGCAAGTGCTTAACGTACTCCTCAATATAGGGTTCAATCCCTCGTTATGAAAATTCTACTACGGTAACAAAAGCAAGGTTTAGACATTCCACGAGTACGGATTCTAGTCCTGGAATCCACCGTCAGACTTAACATAATCTTTGTCGTGCGAACATTCTGCAAGTGTCGCTTTAGCCCCGGTATATATATATATATTGGTGATCTGCCTCCCATCCACCCGACTATTCATGATCTTGGAATCCACCGTCAGAACAATAGTATTCCTGGATTTAATTGAGGCTCGTCTCACCCCGCAAGTAACCACAGTCCAAGAATCTACCGTCTGACTGGGTCTATACTCCAGGGACCCACTGTCGGACTATATAGAAACTCACCACTTACGTTTGCCCAAGTTTCATCATATCTTCTTCTAGTACATGTCCTTATGTTTAATTATAACCATCACAACCTATAGCTAGCTTACCCTACCGGACTTCAAATAAAACACTGACAATGTTAGCCCACACTAGCTACATCTCAAAGAGAAAGTTAACCCACACTGATTACTGCTCAAATTTCATTTATCACAACTGCCGGTATTCTAAGTCCCGCTCACTCTAGAACAAACAACCATCTCAAAGAGATATCACATAGGTTACATCTAACCTCTTATAAAAATCTCCATTCATTAAACATATTTTAACTTCTTTTATCCATTCTCTTATTTATCAATCATGAAGTAACCAACTTCTTATAGTAACATTCAATTATACTTGATGAGTTAAAACCGTTATAAACATCACATGTTTAACATTCCAACTTCATCCTTTAATTATCTCTTAATTCCTCATAAGGTACATCTTACTAACATTCTAATTTTAAATCCAACTTTATACGTTGTAAAAGTTTTGGGACAACTAAATAAAAGACGTCAACCCAATGGTATTGTAAAAAATCATATAAATTCCAATACTACTCCATAAATAGATTTATTAGTTTTATAGGAATCATGAATGAGTATACTACAACTTTGTAGTTAAGATCATCTATATTCATTCTCAATTACTTCGTCTAAATTTATTTGTAAAACAGTAGTTCAAAATCCAAAAACTGCAGCTCATGTTACTTGTAAAAATTATAGAAAATTCTTTACTTCATGAATTTTGTGTTCTTTAGATCAAATTAAAGGTATAAAAGTCTACTACAACTTTGTAGTTATAAGTTTCTCCAAAATATTGTCTATAACCCTGAATTCTTCGAAATCTACAGTAGGGTCGAAATGTTAAAGTACTTGCCACTTGTTCAATCTTGTAAAATTCATTATACATTATATTCTTCATGAAAAATTGATTTCTTAGACTTTAAAGAAATGTTAAAGAGTCTACTTCAACTTCTTAGTTTTGACTATTCTCAAAATAGTCCATCTAAGAAGCCAAAATGTATACAAATTTTCAGCAGCTAGCCAACTGCCAACCAGTCCTAAGTTTGGATTTTATTAAAAGGTAAATGGACATATACGAGATGCTCCTATAAAAATTTAAGCTCTAGATTCCATCTAGTTTAATAGATATGATTTTTTGAAGTGCAACTAAAACTTAAAATAGAAACTTACAAATGTTCCCAAATCAATCATATCATAATTTCACACATTCAACCAACAACAAATAATCTAAACATGAGTACTCAATCTATATAAATTATCATGTATCTAACAATTCACACATATCTAGCATTTTACTGATAAAACTATATTAGAAAGTTAGAGAAACACCCACCTCAAATGTAGAATTCATAGTAGTAGAATCCCTAGACAAATAATGCTCCAAACTCCCTCCAAAATGGCTGGCCTTGTCCTCTAGAAAAACCGCAGCTCCTAGCTCTCTTTCTCTCTTTTTCTTTATTTTGATTTTAGTGTTGTTCATGACAAAATAGGAGAGCTATTTATAGGAGAAATGAGTGGTTAAAATGACTCCCCATTCCTAAAATAGTTCCCCACTTCTCCACAAACACACACCACTCTCCCTCACTCTCAATGTTAGCCGGCCACTTCCCCCTCTTCTATTATGTGCAAAGCACGTGTGCACGTAAGCATGTGTGCACGTGTTTTGTACAATTTTCAATTTACTCCTATTTCATTACTTTATTTCATTTTAAACCCCATCTTTAATAAATAATTATATAAAAATTATTATTTTATTTTTTACATTAATGTTAACAAAAAAATTCTGGTGCACAACTTTTAATAAAAATAGAGTAATTAGCACGTGCATAGAAGAAAAGGCACGTGTAAAACACGTGTAGAAAAAATATGTAAAAAGGAATATTTCAAGTAAACTAGTTTGAAATAAAAAATAAATAAATATACACACTTTATAAATTTTTTATTTTGAAAAGTATACAACCGACACATGCACTGCAAACGCGTGTGTTACACGTATCAACATAAAATAGATTTTGGGATAACGAAAAATATTCATAATTAGTCAAAATAAAAAATACGTAGAACATTTATATTAATAATTTCATGGATATTTCACGTAAAGGTAAAGCATACGTAATCAATACGTGTATTGAAAACACGTGCAATGATATTAAGATTAAAATAAATGTTTAAGTTAGCTCAGAATAGAATAAAAATAAATTTTGAAAATACAGAAAAGTATATAAATAATTGAAATGCGGAAATACGTAGGTCATTTATATTAAAATACGTTCCAGATATTACTCGTAATAGTACAAAGTATATGTGTGTAACACCCGTAGGCAAAATTGTCATAACTCAATTTTGCAGGGTGTTACTGTAATACCCCGTATTTCCAAAAAAAATATATATATAATAAATAAATATATTATATATAGAATTGAGTATGGTATTTAATAAATAATATAAGATGATATGAAAAGAAGGCCCCACGGTCTGGAAGAACCAAAGCAGGTTGTGTTTGAGTAGTGAGGTGATGACATCACTGTTCAAGAGGGGCCCACCCGGATTTCATGTGAGTTGAAAAGTCAGAATTGATTTGGTTGTGACGTGGCTATATATGCACGGGATTGGTTTAAGAAAGAGAGAGATGGTATTAATTAATCCAATATCGGGAGTACACAAAAATTAATTGAGTATAAATAAAATTGCCTATGATCAAGAGTCACCTAATTGGTTAACCACCTTTTGAGAGGCAGCCTGTGGTGGGCAGTTGTACTACATAGTATCTAATTTGTCTTCTAAAAATAATAAAAATTGTCTGAGTATTGGGGCGGGGCGTTACAAATGGTATCACAGCCGACTTTCGACACCGGGTGTGAAAGAGGGCCTCAGTATGATCCGCGGTGTTGAGAGTCACTGATCTCCAGGATCGGGTATGATCTGCGGTGTTGAGAGTAATTGATAGCCGAGTATCCAATCTGCGGTGTTGAGAGTAATTGATCTCCCGGATCGAGGACGATGCCACATCGGCTAGAAAGATGCATCCTACACTAGATGTGTGCCCCGTACTCAGCAAGGACACTGATTTCTAAAGGTAGGGTGTATGTAATATCCCGTATTTCCCGAAAAAAATAATAATATAATAAATAAATATATTATATATAGAACTGAGAATGGTATTTAATAAATAATATAAGATGATATGAAAAGAAGGCCCCACGGTCTGGAAGAACCAAAGCAGGTTTTGTTTGAGTAGTGAGGTGATGACGTCACTGTTCAAGAGGGGCCCACCTGAATTTCATGTGAGTTGAAAAGTCAGAATTGATTAGGTTGTGACGTGGCTATATATGCACAGGATTGGTTTAAGAAAGAGAGAGATGGTATTAATCAATCCCATATCGAGAGTACACAAAAATTAATTGAGTATAAATAAAATGTTTATGTTCAAGAGTCACCTAATTGGTTAACCACCTTTTGAGAGGTAGCCTGTGGTGGGCAGTTGTACTATATAGTATCTAATTTGTCTTCTAAAAATAATAAAAATTGTCTGAATATTGGGGCGGGGCGTTACAAATGGTATCAGAGCCGACTTTCGACACCGGGTGGGGAAGAGGGACTCGGTTTGATCCACGGTGTTGAGAGTCATTGATCTTCGGGATTGGGTATATTCTGCGGTGTTGAGAGTCACTGATCTCCGAGATCGGGTATGATCTGCGGTGTTGAGAGTGATTGATAGCCGGATATCCAATCTGCGTTGTTGAGAGATTGATGTCCGGGATCGAGGACGACGCCACATCGGCTAGAAAAGCGGATCCTACACTAAATGTGTGCCCCATACTCAGCGAGGACGCTGATTTCTAAAGGTGGGGTGTATGTAATACCCCATATTTCAGAGAAAAAAAATATATATAATAAATTTTTTTATTATATATAGAATTGAGTATGGTATTTAATAAATAATATAAGATGATATGAAAAGAAGGCCCCACGGTCTGGAAGAACCAAAGCAGGTTGTGTTTGAGTAGTGAGGTGATGACGTCACTATTCAAGAGAGGCCCACCCGGATTTCATGTGAGTTGAAAAGTCAGAATTGATTTGGTTGTGACGTGGCTATATATGCACGGGATTGGTTTAGGAAAGAGAGAGATGGTATTAATTAATCTCATATCGGGAGTACACAAAAATTAATTGAGTATAAATAAAATTACCTATGATCAAGAGTCACCTAATTGGTTAACCACCTTTTGAGAGGCAACCTGTGGTGGGCAGTTGTACTATATAGTATCTAATTTGTCTTCTAAAAATAATAAAAACTGTCTGAGTATTGGGGCGGGGCGTTACAGTTACAGTGTTGCTAAAAGAGGACGACGTTGAGCCGTGCCATCTTTCTGAAATTTGCTAGGTCCTTCCTCGCTTGCATTCTTCGGTTTGTTCCTGGAAGGTGGATCATTCAGGCATTTAGGATAAAGAGATTCCTCGACTCTGAGATACTTGTCACTCCTTTCTAGGAATTCGGTGAAATATGTAGGCGGCTTTTTGGCGAGGGAGGCCTTCAGGTGCATGTGGGTGACATTGTGGTGGAAGGCGGACTGACGAGTCCAGTGAGTAAATGGACCTTGCTTCTCCTATGAAGCACCTGACAAAGTCTTTTAGTAGCTCTCCATCTCTTTGCTTTAATTCCAACAGAGAAGCACTTATTTTTTTAGTCTTATGGCTAGTAACGAAGTGCAACTTGAAGAGCTCCTCGAGTTGGTCGAAGGAGAATATCGACTCTGGAGTAAGGCGAAAGTACCACTCTCTCGCCGATCCCTTCAGGGTTGAGGGGAATGTTCGGCACATGAGCGTATCAGTGGCATTGCAGATTATCATGAGAGTTTTAAAATACTCAATATGAGCAGTTGGGTCAGATTCATTGTCGTAAGGAGCTTTGAAGTTATTGGGAATGGGTGCATTGAGGATGGATTCTCTAAAAGGTGGTAAACTGGAGTGGTAAGCACTGATGGAGCTGTTTCCTTCATGCTTTATCTATTTCAGGTGATCCTGTACTTCTCCGATGCGGCAAAGGACTTGGTCTTCCTTCCCCTTGGATCTAGTTGAGTCGTTGGATTCTTCTTATTTTGAAGGAGTAAAGTGGCGGCTCCATGAGTGTTTACCCTGATCATGAGTACCTTGGATGGCTCAGAGGATATCATGCTTGAAGTTTTCCAGTTCGGCCCCCAGTGACTGGTACCTCTTGCTCTTTATTCTTGTTACGAATCTTTTGACTTTCATTAGTCAGGCTTCTTTCTTCACTGCGCTCCCTGTGAGAGGAGGAGCGTCTCGATTTCTGCCTTCGCGGAGAATTGCTTCTCCAATTCTGCTAATGTTCTGAGCGGAAGGCCTAATGACTTAACGGTGACCCTTAACACAAGTGTGTTAGCCCTCTCTTGACATGTCTAGTGTTGATGACCTGACGAAGATCTCTTGACCCCCAGGGACCTTGCGAGGGTGTGGAGTGGTTTGCAGAAGAATGGACTGAGATATGGTTGTATAGAGGGTGTTGTTCATGGCATGGTTCATGATGGCTATGTCGGGAACCCCCGGTGCATCTTCTTTGAGAGGAGTTTGATTCGGCTGTTGAGACTGATCTGGCTGGTGAGGAGGGTTAGGGTCCTCCACAGGAGGAGCTTGTTAACGAGGAGGGTTGGCTTGGCAGCTTGAGGCCGCTGCTCTCCCTCTTAAACTCGGTGGCATGACGTTAAGACTTGGTGTTTCTCATTGTAAGTCTGATCTTGGAGGTAGATTTGTGTAGTTTCCCACACACGGTGCCAATATGTTGTTGCTTATTTTGGTATGGGTGCGAACAGATAGTGAGTTTATATTTTGAAGGAAACTACTACATATCTAACCTTTGGTCGTCACCGTAAAAGTAGTTAGAGCTTCTGAGATTGGATCCGAATGACGGTTACTGACGTGGCCGATGTACCTACAAAAAGTCTGAAACATCGGGGTTGATCCCGATGACAGACCCTCTGATGTTCAAGTCAGATCAAAGAGAGAAAGAGAGTTTGAGAGAGAAATTTCTGATTATTAATTACAGGTTACCATCTGGCTGAGAGAGGGGGGGTGCATTTATAAGTCTGGGAATCGATTAGAAGATTGATATAAATCTGATATTTTTTGTAGACCCTGTAACACCCCGAATTCCAAATAAGACTAATTCGAAGTTCCACAGGATTTTTACACTTCTCTTTGTACAATTTTACAAGGAATTAAAAACTTTGATTACAGCAGAGTTTACATCAATGCAGCGGAATTATAAATTACAACATTTATACATGAATTGAAATCAATCTTTAGTCTTGTCATTCACTTTATCTTACATAGAAACTGTGGGTACGTCAGTTGCATACACCTGACGCTAAGATATAATACATCAATTTCTCTTACTTAGAAAGCACACACTTGTCACAAAACAAAGCTAAGGGGGACTACCTTATTGATGTCGTGTGTGAATGTGCACTTAATCCTTAATGCATTTATTAATATTTACATGATACTAATGCGCACTTGTTCGGATTCTATGCATCCCATACTACATAGGTCCGAGGGCAAGCCCTTAATCATTCTTCATCTTGTAGGGTTCGATCTCTCGCCATGACTTAAACTACTACAGTAACTACGGTAAGTATCCTAGGTATTCTATGAGTTACGAGCCCACGTCTAGACATCTTGGAGAGAACCCCACGCACTGACACATGACTCATCATGCAGGCATCCTGTGGTCAATTCACCTCCGCCATGGACCATGGCACCACCCGTAGTCACCAAATACCCACAAGCGTCACCACCGGGACGGTATCCTGGAGTAGTATCCATGCCCTAATCATGATGCATCATGATGACATCCTTGTGAACACTCTCACACTGCCAATCCAATGGCCCTCATACTTATGTTTTTCTCTTACTATCATCACATCTCCACTATGTATCTAAATCCTTAGGTAATTGAATCATAAATAAAAATCAACACTCTAGAATTTAGCATTACTTCTACATCGGTCTTAACATATCAATCATTATCCACGACCCAAACTTGGTCATAATTTAACACATTTCTCTTTTCAAAACTTTTATTCTTGCTGATGTGAGGACTTAGCTAAAATTTTAGTCTAGATTCTCTTTTCATGTTCATTATACTTGTTCACAAATTTCACAATTCATCATGTTTCTTTTCAACAAATTCTCTATGCACAACATGCATATTCTTAGACAATCTTACATTAAATTCTACTCAATAATTTATAAGTCAAAATCTCATTTTGAGCTCTTCACAATTATCATTATGTTCAACAATTATTTGTATCTTTAATTACAAAAAGAATTATATCCAAAAAATCTTATTACTTCTTCTTCTCAAAATTCAAATCATAATAAATCAAACGTTATAGAAATACTTTGCATGAATAATTCAAAACTCAAAATCAACAATCAGAACAGTTCAGTCGACTATTGATCATTAGTCAGTCGACTGTCCTGCGAAACTTCAAAACTCAAGAACAGACAGTCAGTTCAGTCGACTATGGAAAATGGCCAGTCGACTGTCCTGCGAAACTTTAAAACTCAAGAACAGACAGTCAGTTCAGTCGACTGTGAAAATTTGCCAGTCGACTGTACTATTTCTAAATTACTTTACAAAACTCGATTTTTCTCATTCGAATAGTTCTTATAAAATGTAAATTTTTCCTGAGTATAATTTTTAAAGAAAACAGTAGCTTTCATTTTCATAATTTTCATGGAATTCATTTTTAACACAAAAACTATTTCTCCCTTAATTAGTTTAATACATAGATCAAAATAAACTCATGTTGACATAAAAACATTTATTTCTACAAAATCTTCTTATTAACAATTTTCCTCATTCTCATTGAGTTCAAAATACAATTTTCTTCCTTTCATTACTTACTAAGGATTTATTTGATCAACTTAATCCTATTCTCCCAACTATATACTTTGAGAGGCAGATAGGGCTAAATAAATTCAATTATCACAATTCTACTTGTATAAGGCACAAGAACACATTTTTATCACAATTTCATCTATTTAACATTCATGCAAATTAAAATAGATTCCATAATCTATCCATAATCACAATTTTCACATATTGTATCTTTCATTTCATGCATAGACATGTTTCACAACAAATCATAATTCACTCATTTTAGCATGCAAATAAACTACCAATTCATCATACACATATTCACATACACATTCTATTTGCTCTACTACTTTCTCATGTAGATTACTTTAGTAATCTTTTCCTCTTAATCTCCTTAAACAAAGCATGGCAATATTTTCTATTCATTTTAGCATGATCACAATGTCAATTCCTAGCATGATATCTAACTAGAAGCTTGCAAAATCACTCACCTATTTTGAAGAAACACAAATGAAAAGAACTCCTAAAAATCTCCTTGAACAAAGAGCAATCTTTCTCCTCCTAGATTGTGCCACAAGTTGCCTTCTCCCCCTTGTACTTGATGGAACCCGAGCCTTCCTTCTTGCTCCTTGGTGGATGGCCGGCCTCCAATGAAAGGGACACACACACACTAGCACACAACTCAATCTTTCGTGCTCACAAACTCTCAATCTTTTTCTCACTTTTTGTTTCTTTCTTTCTTTTTCTCTTTTACTAATTTTTTTTCAAGTGTATTGCATGAAGAAATGGATGGGGTATTTATACATTTTTAAAGTGAAATGGAAGGCCAATATTGAAGTAGATGGTTGTAGATTAGGGGCTAGGATGAACTAGGGAGTTAACGCAACTACCCATGAACACAAACCACCTCTTCCACTAAGTCCATCTCTCCACTTTCTTTGACTCCATCCGGCCTAGCTCTTGTGCACAATGCACGTGCCAACCTAAGCACACCTTGTTACTAGTTTGGACATGTTCATTTAATTAATTGTCTACAAAACTAGTCTACACTACAAGTTATGACTATTAAAAGGGAATTAAACTAGTGGGCTCAAATTAGTGGGCTTTGAAACTCATGGGCTATTAATTAAAATAATTAAATAATTAGTGTGGGCTAAGAATGAACAATTAGGTCTAGAATTTAAATAGGCTTTTAAAAATAAAAGAGAAGAATTAAAAATATTTGTTCATGGTATGAAAATAAATAATTTCTAGGAAAAATGCACATGAATTTGTACGTGCAAAACACGTAAAAATTAGCAAACACTTATTTAATTATAATTAAAAATTCAGGATGTTACAGACCTCCTCCATTTAAAATATGGAATAGGTTACTTTCTTATTGAGGATAAGAAATTTGACATACAGCCCTAATGGGCTAAGTATCTCTCTTAGTGGGCCTATTCGCTTTTGACTGGTTTGAATGTGTCCCATGTCTTGTTATTGATCATGGAGAAGGCATGGACCTTTAGCAGCCTCTCCTGCTCGGCATTAAGCGAGTCGACCTCCAGCTGCATTGCTTGCTCCCTCTTTTGAGAAGATTTGAACTTATCTTTGGTGTCGAGGCACCCCTTCTCGATCCACATAACTCTCCCCTTATGCATCTTTGTCTCATAGTTAAACTGCCTCTTCATCTTGGCAGCCTAGAGAGAAGCCTGCAAAGAGAAACTCCAAATACTTAGAAAATTAAGCAAGTAAAGATGAAGATGAAAAAAGGACAAAGGAGCTGGCTACACACCATAAATCAGGCTCGTGAGAAGTTAAGGTAGCTGGAGCAGAAGATCTCGCAGGACAATGTTGCACAATCTGGGGAGGGGCTAGGTTGTTTATCACCTCGACTGCGACCCTCTCCTTGGTCATCAAATCTGTAACGGTTACCTTCCAGTCAGAGTGACAGTTCCTTTCTAACTCTGAGGCGAGGACCTCACGAGCCTCAGGTATGGAATCAGGGAGGGGAGCTCGAACGAAGTCGATGGCAACAAGATCAGTGGGGCTCAGGGTTACTTTTGTTGACCCGGTAGGAGAGTCCTCTACCATCACCGTCACCTTCTTTGAGGGATGGGAGGTGGAAGCAGACACTAATGGCCATTTCTGACCCTTTGGCATGTCAGCGGTCCTTTTACTAAGAAGCTCGGCCCTCAGAGCATTGATCTCGTCTTGGTTGATCATTTCAACAAAAAGAAATACTAAAATAAACAAGTTTAAAAGAAGCTAGACATTTACGATGGGGCACGAACAAAGGACATACTAGGGTCAGCCAGACACAATCCCCACTTAGCCAAGTGCCTCTTCTTCAAGGAAAACCAAACCATTGACCCATGGGCAAATATGCGGTCACATGCCTCTAACTACTCCTTACCAAACTTCTTTTCCATGGGTGCTTTCCCCTCCCAGTCGGCAACTTGTAAGCCCATCGCGTGGGTATATCCCATGGTTCAGTGTTGTACAACACAAAGTACTTTGACTTCCCATCCTTTTTGGAGACGGGCTGTCTATGAACCGCGTGCTTCCCATTTTGAGGGTGAGGTGGTACTGACCTTTTCCACCTCGGTAAGTGATAATACCAAAGCACCTATGGAAGAATTTAAGGCTCGCTGGTACCCCCGCTCTCTCGCATAACAGGAGAAAGTTCACTATGTGCTTCCAGGAATTAAGTCTCAGCTGCATTGGACTTACCCCGAACCAATTGAGCACCTCTTTGATAAAGGGATGGATCAGTAGACATAGTCCCGAATGGAATGCATCATAGGGTAAAATATAAAACCCAGAGGTGAGGATATTGGTGGGTCGGATTCAAGATTCACGCCATCTGATTATTTCATTGATAATTCCATAAGATAACTATAAATCCAGAAAATTAAATTAATTTCCAAAAAATAATTATAAATTCGGGAAAATTAAATTAAAATCCAAAAAATAATTATAAATTTGAAGAAAAAAATTAAATGGAAATTATGGAAAATAATTGTAAATTCAGGAAAATTAATTAAATTTTTTGAAAAATAATTACTACCTTAGAAAACTCTAAGCAAGGTTCCGGGCATTCCCGAAAATTCTATACAATAACTATAAAGCTTCCAAGAGCAGTACAATAATTTCACCTCAGTAGCAGGCCCACTAGAAGAACATGAGTTGTCTTCAAGCCCATCATGTCAACTAGATCAACAATTATGGCTTACTTGCAGGCCAAGAAAATGGGGATTTCCAGGTAATTATATATGTCAGTCAAATCCCCCTCAAATCTGGGATTAAATGTTAACTATATCCCGTTACTATGAGAATCTCCAACCGAATCTTAAAAGATACATTTTCAAGTCTATCTTCTATAACTAATTCATAGCCTATAAATACCCACTCCTCTCATTCAATAGAAGGAAGTCAATATTTCTCCACTATAAACTCTACTCTATATTATGGATTACTAACTTGAGCGTTGAAAGGTCTTACGCCAGGGTCACCTCCGGTGTTGAGACTTTTTGTCGATTTTCTAATATTTTCAGCTGTCCAGATCCAGATCCAGACATTTTCAACCATCCAGATCAAGATTCAGGCAATCATCAACCATTCAGATTCAAATCCTGATCGACAGTCAGATCTTAGCTTTTTCTTAGATAAAAGAACTCATCATCTAATTGCTCTCACACTGAATATATATATATATATATATATATATATATATATATATATATATAGGAAAAGCTTCGGTTGTGCACTACCTCTAGTGCACACGGCGTGTACACTAGGCCTACGGGCGTTCATATCGACTATCCGAACCGTTCACATTGATCTACACATCTAAATTAGTCTAAATATGTAAAATCAAATCATTTGAAATTCATTTACCCATCCATTGAAGTGTTACAAAATTGTATGGCTGAAAACCATTGTTTTTTATAGTCACATGATGGATGGGTAAATGAATTTCAAATAATTTGTTTTTACATATTTAGACTAATTTAGATGTATAGATCAATGTGAACGGTTCGGATCGTCGATGTGAACGGTTCGGATCGTCGATGTGAACGGTTCGGATCGTCGATATGAACGCCCGAAGGCCTAGTGCACACGCCGTGTGCACTGGAGGAGTGCACAATCGAAGCTTTCCCTATATAAATATATATATATATATATAGATTCAAATCATGATCGACAGTTCAGATCCTAGCTTTTTCTTGTGTGTGTGTGTGTTTTTTTTTTTTTTTAACACTGTCATCTTCCTGTCATCTTCTTATGAATTTTTTGTCAAGGCACAGCCTGGAATATGTAATATGTATTTTAACAATATTGTAGCCATAAAGTCTCACCATATATAATTGGGGAAATTAAACGGTGCTAATCTCGCAAATTCTTGCTCATTAGAGCTTATCACTCCTGGTGGAACACGTTGGAATAAGTATGTTAGATCATAGAAGTTACCTTTTGATTTTCTTTTTTTTTTCTTTTTTTTTGTTAGGCATAACTGAAAATTCTACAGCTTCTTGGTCAGCTACTCTGTTTCGTGAGACAATAAGGGCCCAAATGAACAATATTCTAGAAAAAACCAATTTTAGCTGGATCTGGATCTGGATCCGAGGTCTTATTTTTTGTGGGTCAACTTATTGGGCCAAATTTGAAGTCTTGAATTGGGCTGCTTTTGCTTAAAATGCATAATAGTAAATAACAGGACTTTGCAATTTTCTCCAAGAGTATAAGGTAGTGTTTGGCCCAGCTTAAAATTAGCTTATCTTCTCCTTTAGAAGAAGCTGGGCCAAACACATATTTTGAAAAGCCCAAAAAAAGTAGAAGTAGCTTATTTTTTATTAAGAAAAGGAGCTCCAAAAGAAGCCCTCCAGATCTACTTCTGGCTTCTGGCTTCTCCTTTTCTTCTTTTTCTACCCGTTCTCTTTTTTTTACCCAAAACCAAAGATAAAAAAAATTCCCCTTCCCCTTCCCCTCCCTCCATTCCCTCGCCGAACAGTTGACTCCGCCGTCGAACCACCGCCGCCGCCGTCGAACCACGCATGATGTAGATCTGTTCCTTGACCGGGGTCGAACCACCGCCGCCGACGTCGTCGAACCTCGCCGCCCTTCCCCTGCCCCTTCCCCTTCCCCTTTTAGATCTGTTCCTTGAAATTGATTTATTTGGAACTTTTAGATCTGTTCCTTTTAGATCTGTTCCTTTGATACTTCATGCTGTGTTTCTGTTTATTCTGAGCTTACAAAATTTGATATTTCATGCTGTGTTTCTGTTTGTTCTGAGCTACCAAATTTGGATACTTCATGATGTGTTTTTGTTTGTTCTCAGAAGACAAAATTTGATACCTCATGCTCTGTTTGTGTTAGTTCTGAGCTTACAAAATCTGATACTTCATACTCTGTCTCTGATTGTTCTGAGCTTACAAAATTTGATACTTCATGCTGTGTCTCTGATTGTTCTGAGCTGACAAAATTTGATACTTCATGCTCTCTCTCTGATTGTTCTGAGCTTACAAAATTTTGTACTTCAAAAACTTAAATTAAGTATAAAAGTAGCTTACAATTGATATCTTATGCCAAACAACTTCTAGCTTAAAAGTAGCTTTAAAGTTAAAAAAAAGCTGACTATCCAAACAGGTTCAGCTTTTAATTTCAAAGCTCTACTTTCTAGCTTCTCCTTCTGAAGTAGCTTTAAAGCTTAAAAAAAGCTAGGCCAAACACACCCTAAGTATGGCACACTTTCAAGGTACAAGTTGTCGATACCTACAAGAGTGAGCGACCAGAATTAAGGTTTAGAAATTTGAAGAATCTACTTGAAAATCACAAGTCACCAATATAATGCAGCGAATATCTTTATTTTCCATCGTTTCATTATCTCTACTACTATAATGGGAGAAGGCCTTAGTGTAATTTGTCTATATCCCAACCCGTGCAGCGCACGTTTAATATACTACAATAATGGGAAAAGGCCTTAGTGTAATATGTCCATCTACCAACCCGTGCAACGGACGTGCTGGTAGAATTTTTTTTTTGTCCTTTTCATTTTTTTCCCAAAATTTTTTTTCACGTGCTGTGCACGTGTATAATACTAGTTGTCCATAAGGT